>CANSZD010000865.1:0-164946 GCA_947648045.1 Beta corolliflora | reverse complement strand
TTATCAACAAACCGCGACAATATGTAAGTACTTTGCTTGTAGATGATAAGGGTGTATTGATGCGGTTTATTCCAAGAAACGGTAACAATAGCTTATACACACCAAAAAAAGTTCCTAACTTAATTATTTGCAAATTCGCATTTTTGCCACAAAATGTATAATCAGCAACCCAAATGAACAACTAAGAAACTCCTAATTTCCTTTCACAAATAAATAAACTCCTAATTTACATTTTTCATTAATAAAAAGAAAAGTAAAGAATTAACAACTAATTACCAACAACCGGTCCACATTACTTTTCTAATTCATTAAAAAAATTGTTAAACAAATACTAAAATCCTAATTTATTTTATCATGAAAAATACAACTAACCATACAAGAAAACCCTAATTCAAAAACTACTCGAAGCCACTCGTGAAGAAGCGGTGAGGAACAAGTTAAAATCATCGTGGAAATAGGTGTGCGGACGACAACGATGGCGGACAGAAAGAGCGAGAGAAGTGGAAACATCGGATACCAAAAAAAAAAAAGCTATGGCATCATCCATGGCTTTTGGTTCGAATATTGAAAAAAAGAGAACTTTGAATACCAATTTTAGGGTTTGGGCTTTAATGGCATGGGCTTTGAGGAATTGAGAGGGGAAGAGGGCGCCGAAGGAGTGAGGGAATTGAGTGGACGACGCCCCATCAAGGCGTGAGGGAATTGGAGAGGACGAGCAAATCATAGGCGCATTTTATTAATCAAGGAGGGCTTTTGCTACGGTTCTTAGCAACAATAGATTAAATAATAAAAATATTTTAATGTATAACAATAGGTTGTTTTGAATGCTCTTTTTTTCTCACGCACTCTATTGCCGCATATACTTAATATTACAAAGTAATTTAATAGTACAAAGAACTTATTCTAGTAGAACTAGTAATTGGACATGTATTATTGTTAATACTATTTTATAAACAATGCATGCATTTGAAAAGAATCTCATCTTCCGATGTAATTTAAAATACAAATTAGATACTAATGCATTCGAGAAGTATTTCTCTCAACACTTTCGATTGCAATTAAATCAAAACAATCAATATCTTAATGCTCACTAGATTTTAAATACTTTTCAAGATTAAGACTATTTTTTTAATTAATCATCATCCATGACTTCAAATTTCATTGTATCGGATAAAAAAATAAAAATGGTTTCATATTCCAATTTTTTCCGAATATATTCCCAAGAGAATGAACTAGATTGATCTAATATGTACAAAAATTAATCTCTAAGATAAGAGTCTTCAAGCGAATGTATTATCTCATAACTATCACTCTCATCAAAATGCCTTTTTCTATGAATTGTATTTCTTTCAAATCGGGCTCGAATCCATTTAAATAGCCATTTTTCTTGTGGACATTATAAACGAGAATTATATTGCTACAAGTTTTCAATTAAGTAACAAGCCTTTTTAAATCATTTATGGCAATATATATTCATATATTTGAATTTGTAGAATTTTACTAGTCGAATTAATCTCAAGTAGTATATCGCGACCGGATATTCATTCCTACTAAAAATTCAAAATATTTCAACTTCAGAAGTTGCCAAACACTTTGCTTCACTGTTAAAAACTTTAGATCATCACTACTTTTAGATAGTTGCATCAATGCATCTCTTATATTTTGTACTTGGAACTTTATCGCTATAAGCTTTCATTTTTTGTATTTTGGCAGAAATGCATCTAATACTAGAGGCTACTTCATATGGTCACTTTTGGATGTATATGAACTGTTGTTCGCCTTCAACAACACCTTCGGTCTATACTATGTCGATTTCGGTGATCCAAATTTCACCCACAACCTAAGCTATCCCAAAAGTGGTACTTTCGGATTTTTGAAGGGAAAAAGATGGAACTATAGATGTGGAAAGCAACTCAATTCAAGGATACAACTATTTGTCTTCCATTTAACTTTTAAGTTACATGATGAAATATTAAGAACCAAGAACCCATATAGCCTTACATATTTATCGATTTAGAAAATACATTAATTATTTTCATATTTATTAATTGCATCGTAAAACAATGACACCCTCTTTTAGAAGATTATGTGAAGATGATAGAGATAAAAACAAGGACTAACATTATGAGACATTGGAGAAAATGCACTATTCAATTAATGATACTCCAATTAATGTGAAACTTCTTCATGAGGAAAATGTTGTCATTATTATGGAACAAACGAAGTATAAGTCAATATATTGAGTGTAAGATTTCATTTTGGGATTATGATTGTGATATGGATATCGAGGGCATCTAAAATTGTAAGATTTAGTTTATTTTTACTAAATAAACGTGAGCCCAAATCATAAGGGTTGTAGGATTATTTTTATTTGTTTTAGGAAAGTTGCATGGCTTTACTTAAGGATTAGGTTTACATGACACAAAATTATTGGATTCTATTTCAATTAGGAACACTAGTTAACGTAGGATTTAGTAAGCATACATAAAAGAACTAATTTATGTTGTAACATGTTAATTTCACAGTTAAATAAATTGAGTTTTTGGTTTTTCATAAAATCTTGTGTGAGCTTGTGAGGCGCATGTTCATGAGAATTCAGAGACGCTTACTATTGTGGTGGAAACTCAATCATTTCGATATATTACTCTTCATCTCAATTCGACATATCATTCAAATTTTATAGTTTTATATGAAATCAATTGACAAAAGGCTTAAGATTGAGGTTGATATCTCAAATCAAATAAAGAAATTTTGAAAAATGGAAGATGCTTTAAGAAGAATTCGACATTATGGTGAGAAAAATTGGAGTACATGAGAAAGAAAACGGTGAAGGGAAAGGGAAAAGAGGGTTACCGATCTGGTTTTGCCTTCTAACAACGTCTTTTGAGGATTGGTCATGTGAGCCGAGAGAGAGAGAGATTGGCAGAGTTACGAGAGTCAAATATCGCCAGAAACCATGGAATTATTGGAGAGTCCTTCAAGGAAAAGGAGAGTTTGGATTGAAAAATAAAAAGGTTTAAATTTTGACTCAAATGAATGTAGGTGGGAAAAGGCTTTGATGAGGTTTGGGTTCATACTTGAGAGTCTATGTCAGGATCTAGAAAGAATATGCTCCTGAACTCTAGAAAATCAAATCATTAGACCTTGACTAATTTATTTTATTGAAGCAGTCGGACCTCGAGATGAGGATTCCTACGTATCCTTGCGGAATCAGACCATTCGTAGTTCTCGCTCTGATTTTTTTTTTATTTTTTTGTTGTTGTGCCCTAACTTTTACCTAGGCCGTCCTTTCGGGTTTTCAACCTAGCGGGCTTGGACATACCTTGAAAAAGGAGTTATGGTTGATGAAAAGTTGAAAGGTTAAAGGCTTTAGGCTTGATGAAGGTTGAATTGGTTGAAATAAGTTAAGGATCATGGATTTGGGTTATATGGATTAAGGTTTGATGGATTGAAGGATTTGAATGAGGGGTAGAACTTGTGTGCAAGCCCCCTAGCTTGACTTTTTATTTCTTTGCCTTTGGCTCTTTCTTTTTCCATTTTTTCCTTTTTTGTCATGTGCGTTTTCTTTTGCTTTTGCTTATTTTTCTTTCGCATTTTGAATTTTTTTTTTACTTTTTCATTTTTTCCTTGCATTGATCTTTTTTATGTTGTAGGGCTTGCACACAAGCTATTGGTTCAGGGTAGTGGAAGGTTTGAAGGTTATTTGTGGAGCTTTGATGTTGAAGGGATTGTTTGGTTTATGATGGTTTATGGATGATGGTGGGAAGAGGGAAATGACTCCTGATCCAAAGCATGTCCTTTTATTATTATTATTATTTTTCATTTTTTTTTCAGATCTTTTTTTATTAGTCAAGGTCATTAGAGACAATCTGATTTGGGTTTCATCTGGGAATTAGAAGCATAAATGACAGTGAAAGGCAAATGAAAATAAAAAGAAAAAGAAAAATGAAAATGGAAATGGAAAGGCTATAATAGATGAAGTCCTATCGTGACATAGACTCGATGGGAATGGACAGAAATGGCTTAGGGTAAGGACTCTCTGACTCATCCTAGGAAACCATAAATAAAAGACTATGCCCTTTTGAATTGTTGATGCACTGCCTAAGGGTTGTTGGTGATGCTGAATCCCGGTGTAACACGTATCAGAAGTCTGTAGTCACCGACCATGTTTCGCAGCGCATCGATGGTATTGACACTAGATGTCAGGTCGAATTATTCCGTTGGAATTCGCGGTAGAAATGTAGGCTGCACCTTTTGAATTTTCTTTGAGGTGCAGGGTCCGGAGTAGACCTTATGGAAGTGATCGCGCCTCTAATGTAAAGGCGGTAGACCCTATGGAAGTGATCGCACCTCTATGGTGAAGGCGATCAAAAGTAATCTTCATGACTCTAAATGAAGTCGGGGTGGTGATAGTGCGACTGATGAGCTTTAGAGTAGGCTCACATTTTTGTTCCTCCATTAAGCGTTCCTAAGTTGTAATCTCTCGACCGGTCATGAACAGAATCGAGTGGACCTTGCTTGTAAGTTTTAAGAAATGATTTTCGAAATAGAAAATGGAAATGGGAGATGGAAATGGGAAATGGAAATGAAAATGAAAATGGGAAATGATTGGAGATGGGTATGATTTTGGATTATTATGGGCTTGACTATATGCAGATGCAAATCACTGGACTGGACTCAAAAGGGTTGCTTATGCTAGCTTCGCTAGGCTTAGGAAGGAATTGGCTTCGCCATACTTGATGATTTGGGGTTGTTATAGATGTAAGATAGGAGTAGCTTTGCTAAACTCGGGGGGTGCCTTTATGGTCTTAGAGGTGACTAGCTTCACTAGGTCAATGGGTGCCGATAGGGTCTTAAAGGGATGACTAGCTTAGCTAAATCAAAGGGGTGCCGTTATGGTCTCGCAGGGATGACTAGCTTAGCTAAGTCAAACGGGTGCCGTTATGGTCTCACAGGGATGACTAGCTTAGCTAAGTCAAAGGGGTGCCGTTATGGTCTTACAGGGATGACTAGCTTAGCTAAGTCAAGGGGTGTCGTTAGGGTCTTACAGGGATGACTAGCTTAGGGTGTCGTTAGGGTCTTACAGGGATGCTAGCTTCGCTAGACTTAATGGTTTAGACTTCGTCCTATATGGATTTGGAATTGGACTGGATTGACTTTGAAAATGAGTTGGGCCTTATATGGACCTAATTTTGGACTTAGTCCTATATTGGTTTGAAGTTAGACTCGAAAATGCATATGGGCCTGACATTGGATTGGAATAGAGTTGGATTAGACTTGGACTGGGATTGACATAGACTAGGGTTCACATAAAGATGCAAATGGGCCTAGCTTTGACTTGAAGTAGACTTATATGGGCCTAATATGGATTCTAATGCTAGCGGGCCTAATATGAATGCATGGACTCGAATTAGATGGTCCCTATATGAATGCAAAATGGATTCTAATGCATATGGGCCTAGAATGAATGCAAGTGAATTGGATTTGGTTGATTGGGTTGGATTGGATTGAAGGTGTTTGGAATGGGCTTAGAATTTTCGAAATTCATTTTTGAAAGGAACCCCTTGTTTTATCTTTTGTTAGGAAAAGATGATGGATTAATTTTGAAGAATGTTTTTTTTTTATATGTCGTAGTATGATGATGATTAGTAAATGTTTTCGAAAAAGGTAGAATAGAATATGGTGTAGGATTGATTTGAAAAATGTAAGTTTTTTGAAATTGGTGAATATGGTAAGGTGGGATTGACAGGGGAGATTAGTTGAATAGCAGGGAGAAGGTTGGAAGAGGTAGACATGTATGACAACTCTAACTCTATAATGACCACTTTAGATGCATTTTTTTAGGACAGACTTGACCTTGCATGAAAAGACTGATTTTTGAATGTTTGATTAGGTGAGACCCCTAGAATGACCATGTACTACGCGAATAAGATAGACAAACATAGGACTGAATATAGGATCGACCATTACGACGAGTAAATTGACGAAAAGCGTGCGATGCACAGACTGCGTGCCGCGCAGCATTACTGCGCGCGGCGCACAGCCGTGCGTCTGGCGCGGGAGTGGTGCACCAGGCGCAACTTAATGCGCTTGGCGCACTACTCCCCGACACATTTTTCGGGGATTTAGGCGACGTATTGGCCGATTGAAGAATTTTTTGTTGTTTGTTAGACGCTATATTAGGAACGGCGCATAATAATGTCAATTTGACAAAAGAATAGCAGGCATAAATTGCAATCACAGGCAAATGTCATATAACATGGATGCAAAAGTTCCAACCTCAAGTCCAGTTCTATGTTTGAAACTATTGGTCAGGTTTAGGTTAAGGCTGAAAGGTCCATGACTAAGAGATTGATCCCACGCTTCGTACCCCTGCTTAAAGATGTGGCCACGTGTAAGACGCACTCCAGTCTCAAGTCAGGAACAAGAGAGCAATGCCATGGTTGGGTAGGTTTGCTTATGACAAAGATGCAACACTATCGCTCAGGAAGCTTTTTGGAAGGACAAAGCGCAAACCCCCCGGGGGTGACCTCACACATAGAACATGTGCTAATGAGGCAAGGTAGATTGTCCTTATGGTGGCTGAACAATAGTCATGCATATGCAAAACTGTATATTATTCTAAGGCATATAAATAAGAATGAATCGTATTTTTCAAGTTTCACCCACTCATTTACAAAAATTAATTATTTTAAAATCCTCCCCAGTGAAGTCGCCAAATTGTAGGCGTGTTTTTATTTCGCCTACGCGGTGTGAGGGCGTATTAGATTTGACTACCCCACTGTTATGGTTTTATTGAAAATTGTTTTGTAAAGAAGTCGCCAACAATTCTTTTTAGGAAGAATCATAAACCTAATTGGATATGGGATAACCGTAGGGACAAATTATCCAATGTAGATTTCCCCGTCCTGACTCCATAGATGGTCAAAATGAACCAAAGATTGAGTTCGGGGGTGAGGGTACGAATATAGTCATAATGAACCACATTCGCCCAGAGTTGGCCTCTACTAAATATCGATTCATTGCAAATTTTATGCGAAAGAATAATCATATAATATTTTATGCACCCTAAAATATAATTAGTCTAAATTGATTCAGGAAACACATAAAAAGACTATTTTTAGTGATATGTTATTATGCAATCAATTTACACGGAACCTAGCAGGTTGTCCAAATTAATCTGATTAATATTAGAACAGTTCTTTAGGTCTTGATTAGCAAATATAATATGTGGGTGATAAAAGCAATAAAGCAGGACAATCACATAATCTGCGTAGAATAATCAGGCAAGCATATAATAGTGTATGAAAAGAAATCAAAAGAAAGAAAAAGGTTTAGAATATACAGTAGAACGGTTTTACATCAAATATCTACATCATGAAATAAATAGTTAGTAACTTCAATATAAAAATAATTTATTTAAGGACCCTCAGGATTATACCGTGGCTTGGGTCTGAGAGATTGACAACCTTCGGGACGAGCAATCGTGAAGCCTGAAAATCTGAATGTATGAATGTAGATTGAATATGTTTGTGTTTGAAAGTATGAGTTTTGTAGGGAGATTTTGTAGTTCGTAGAGAGGTATTCGTAAAGTATTCGTCGAGTTCGAAGTGTGTTAACGTAAAAAATCCGTTCTGAAATTTGTACGAAAATCAGGCCTATTTATAGGGAAAACGTCACTGAAACGAAAATCAGGTCTAGCACATGATCGTGTGCCTGGCGCACGCTCGAATCTACCGGAAAAAATCCGGATTCTTGCCTCTTACACATGGGATTTGATTCTTATTCTCACTCCTTTTCATGATTCTTGTTCCCCAACTAATGGATAAAGGATGTGATTAGTGGATAAAGAATATATTTTTATTCTTTATTTAATGAATAATGACTTGACCATCAAGAAAACTGATTACTATCGGTTTTGGGATACGATTAAAATCCCGACGCCTAATTGCGACTCGTTTTTTTTTCTGTTTTTCGAAAAACTAACTTAAAACAATTAACGAACATTCGTCAGATTATTAAAGACGAACATAATTATACTACGAATCATTTTATTAAACCGATGGTTGTAATTATTGACTACGGCTTACGGAAAATTACATTCCAATGCCGGAATTGTATGACTAAAACACGAAAAATAGAAAACCATACGATGGAATGAAACTCGCGTTCCGGGGCGAAACATGCATTTGACGTGCCGCGCGCTCCACGATGCATGACGGTTTTCGTTATTTTTATTTCTTTTCAAAATCTTTATTTATCCGAAAAAGGGGTTCAAATTTTGGTGTCTACAGAATGCCCTACATTGGTCGAATTTTGGAGGGAATGATGACCAATGTTTGAAAAGACACAAAATTTTGACAGAAAATTTCTTTTGAGATAACATATTCTGCATTGAACAGTTATCATCAGTGCTATTTTGAAAACATGATTTGCGACTTCTGTTGACGCTTTAAGTAGAAAATCCCAGTCAATTTTCTATGATTGGAAATGCGACTTTATCGTCGTCTTAGATAGAAAATCCCAATTAATTTTTAAAAATTTGAAAATGCGACTTTAATGTCGTCTTAAGTAGAAAATCCCAATTAATTTTCTAAAATTTGAAAATGCGACTTTATTGTCGTCTTAGATAGAAAATTCCAGTTAATTTTCTAAAAAATTTGAAAATGCGACTTTAACGTCGTCTTAGATAGAAAATCCCAATTAATTTTCTAAAATTGAAAATGCGACTTTAACGTTGTCTTAAATAGAAAATCCCAATTAATTTTCTGAAATTTGAAAATGCGACTTTAACGTCGTCTTAAATAGAAAATCCCAATTAATTTTCTAAAACTTGAAAATGCGACTTTAACGTCGTATTTTTTTTTTTTAGTCTTATGAATTTGTCTTTTGTTAATGCGAGAGATTCCGACACTTAACAGGTTGTCTCCTGTTTTTTTTACAGTTTTTCATGGCCTTGATGACAAGCAAATTGTCAAATCACCATCACTTACTCCATGTGTTATCATGTCACCTTTAATTAGGACATTGTCAGGTCATGTCACCTTAAAGTGATGCATTGTTAAATCATGTCACCTAAAAGGGTTGACCAAAGGTTATTACCCTCTAGATGAACTATGGTGGACCAACCGTCATCTGGTAAAAATTTAATCTGTTTTTTCTCGAAAATCTTTAAGGCAATTTTTCATGCATAATGCTTATTTGCTTTATCGGAGAATGACGATCACTATAAAAATTAGATTGATCAAGGTCATTATTTTGGATGATCATTAGGAAAGGGGAATGTATCAATGTTCTTGATTCATCATTGACACAATTTTTTTTTATGTTCGGCTTCAACAAAAATGGCCATACTACAAATGCTTGGTCATTAACCATGGTGAAGGATGCTCCTTATAATCCCATGGACAATACTCAAACTTCTTATCCATGGCACGAATCATGGATGGTCATCTTTTCCATCTATAAAAGGGGCATGGTTCTTCATTTCCAAATGCACCATCTTCACTACTCTAATCTCTTCTATAATTTTTCTTCTCTCAGAAAATGGCTCCTAATCATGAAAAAGCTATTGAAATGGGGAGTCGTGAGAAAAAACAACTCTCAGGGGTCACAAAGAATTTGGAGCAACCAAGGCAATCTTCTTCTTCTTCCCGCTTCACTAAGGCTCTTATGCCTTTGCTTTCACTTTCTATCTGTTATGAAATGATTCATGCTGCTTCCCAATTTTAGGACGAAACTCGTCATGTCTTCCGCTTTGGAGACTGGGAGATTGTGCCTCTTGTTGAAGAGGTCGAGGGTTTGCTAGGCTTACCATCCAATGGTCCAGTTATTACACCTAGATCTCCTACAAGGATCTCGGGAGATTTATCAACAATCTTATATCATCCTGAAAACCTTCATGGCAACTACCTACAATATGGTGAGGTACTTCTTCTTAACTTATTATTGACTTTTCAATTTGGCATTTGGCAATTCTCTAATAATGCCAACTATAGGATTGCTAGAGAAAATGCTTGCATTCTTATGATTTTGGGAAGTACCCTCACTAAATGGTCTTTAAACACATGCCATGTTCGATGTCTTTCACTTATTCCTCAAATTGTTAGTGGGGGTCGTCTTGGACCACTTATTTTGGGGGGAAATGTCTCTTGGCTTAGATGAACTCAAAAGAAAACCCCAAAGTTTTGTGAAGGGATGTCCATTAGCCTTTCACTTATGATTGTTGGAAAAATTTTGTCTTATGAAACCCCACGAGAGTCTTACTTACAAAACTAATCATGTCCGAGAGAGAGGCCTTCTTCCTTCCTTCTATCAACTTAGCAAAAATGGTGGGTGGGGGATTTTTTCCTACATCAAGACATAAAGTGGGTCACAAGCCACCTTGGCATTAGTGCAATTGTGTAGGGGGAGTGTGCGGGGGTGTGTGCGGGGGGCAGCGGGGGGTCAGTGCGGGGGCAAGTGATGGGGCTGTGCGGGGGGATGTGTGCGGGGGTCAGCGGGGTGGGAGGGCTGCTGAGGGGGGGCAAGTGAAGGGGGCCAGTGCGGGGGCGATGAAGGGGGAGTGCGGTGAAGGGGGGGGGAGTGTGAGGGGGCGCGTTTCTAATTTCTTTCATATTTTTGTTTAATCTTACGCATTTCTAATATCGTTTTTTAAAATTTCAGGAGTTTCAAACATGGTCCGAGATGATGTGATTGTGGAGGAAGAAACCGATGATGATTATGATAAGTCATTGGATGATGATGATGAGTATGATGCGGAGAAGGAGAACGATAAAGGTGAACCGGAAGACATAACACATGATGAGGAGAAGCGCTTGCGTGATAGGGAACTTCGCTTGGCTGAAATAAATGAGGAGCTAGCCGATAAGGCTCCCCCCATTGACAACAATGCTAGGGAAGATTATCCTTTTATTTCATCCGTCATTGTGCCACACAAAAATGCGGGGAAAGAGGTTCTTAGTACCAAAACTCCAAGTAAAGTTGCAACAAAGAAGCGGAAAGGAAGGGGTGCGACCAAGGGATTGAATTATAGCACCCCTATGACCCTCGAGTATGATGATATGGGTCAACCTTGTGGTCAATGGCGTAAAAAGTATGGGCAGCATTTAGGGTTATGTGTGCACAAACTGAGCATTTTGGAGGGGTGGAAAGATGTGCCCGATGCAATGAAGAAATCATTATGGGAAGACACTTGTGTAAGTTTATTTTTTAACTGAATTACTTTTATTTCCCGCATTCAGGGGCATGTTAGGTCATATATAGTTCCAATAGGTACATATATAACTATAAGAATCAATTAAACTCCACTTATATGCTTTGAAACACATTTTGGGTAAATGAAGGCCATTTCGGGCCGATTTTGGCCTTTAAAGTTCAATTCACTTAGTTTTTTGCATTTAGCTGCATGTTAGGTCATATATAGTTCCAATAGGTACATATATAACTATAAGAGTCAATTAAACTCCACTTATATATTTTGAAACACATTTTGGGTAAATGAAGGCCATTTTGCGGCGATTTTGGCCTTTACACTCCAATTCACTTAGTTTTTTGCATTTAGCCGCATGTTAGGTCATATATAGTTCCAATAGGTACATATATAACTATAAGAGTCAATTAAACTCCACTTATATGCTTTGAAACACATTTTTGGTAAATGAAGGATATTTCGGGCAGATTTTGTCCTTTAAACTTCAATTCACTTAGTTTTTTGCATTTAGCCGCATGTTAGGTCATATATAGTTCCAATAGGTACATATATAACTATAAGAATCAATTAAACTCCACTTATATGCTCTGAAACACATTTTGGGTAAATGAAGGCCATTTCGGGGTGATTTTGGCCTTTACACTCCAATTCACTTAGTTTTTTGCATTTTGCCGCATGTTAGGTCATATATAGTTCCAATAGGTACATATATAACTATAAGAGTCAATTAAACTCCACTTATATGCTTTGAAACACATTTTGGGTAAATGAAGGCCATTTCGGGCCGATTTTGGCCTTTACACTCCAATTCACTTAGTTTTTTGCATTTAGCCGGATGTTAGCTCATATATAGTTCCAATAGGTACATATATAACTATAAGAGTCAATTAAACTCCACTTATATGCGTTGAAACACATTTTGGGTAAATGAAGGCCATTTCGGGCCGATTTTGGCCTTTACACTCCAATTCACTTAGTTTTTTGCATTTAGCCGCATGTTAGGTCATATATAGTTCCAATAGGTACATATATAACTATAAGAGTCAATTAAACTCCACTTATATGCTTTGAAATATATTTTGGGTAACTATTTGTTTGTTTCTTGTTTTTATAGAATACGTTCCATATTACTCAAAATGAGGAAAAAAGGCGGCATTTCTATCCGCGGTGGCCGAAAGATTTAGAGCTTTCAAAAGCAAACTAGTGAGTGGGTGGATCACGAAACGGAGAAAGAGGACTATTAAGAGGAGGAAAATTCAAAAATCAAAGCAAAATGAGGGTGAGACGGACAAGGAGGCCGAAAAAGAAACAGAAAAGGAAGGAGGAGAGGAAGATACATTTCAACCGGATTCTTTGCCTCATCAGATTTGGGGACATATAAAACCAGAAGATTGGGAGGCATTTGTTGCCCAAAATACTACGCCGGAGACGGTGGTAAGTATTGCACTTTAAACTATATATATTCGACTTTGCATGTTCACTTTCAATACAATTACATGTGTTTTCTAATTGCCCATGTGAATTTATAGGCTAAGCGTGAGAAACATTCACACAGTGCAAGACAGTGGAAGCACTATACCATCATATGGGTTCCCAAACTTATGCGAGCGCGAGAAAGTTGTGGATTAACGAGAAATTTTACCCTTCTACTGATACAACTACAACGCCGTCTTCTAGCTCTAAGGCCGCGCCGTCTGTCATAGTTGATCGTGTCGCTGATTGGTGGTGCTCCTTGCATAGGCGTGATATCAACAATCAAATGACCATTTCAGTTTCGGGAACCTTGAAGATAGCCAATGCCGTTGTAAGTACATGCACTACCAATCCCCCACCCCCGCACATTCCCCCCACCACCTAACAATCCCCCCCACCCCCTACACACTCCCCCCCCTTGCTCCCCCGCACACTGCCCCCCTGCGCACACTGCCCCCTGCACACTCCCCGCACACTCCCCCCCCCACCGCCCCCACTCCCCCCCACACCGCCCCCACCCCCTGCTCCCCCGCACACTACCCCCACCACACCTTGTCCCCACCCCCCCGCACACTCCCCACCCCCTGCTCCGCCCTCTACAAAGTCTTGCCCCACCCCCGCCGACGCTTATGATGTTGAATTTTTTTTTTAAAACTTGTCGTTGTTAATTTCTCTATAGATGGGGCTCGAAGCAAAAAGAGGTTAGCGGCGAGTTCACTCCCCAAGGCAACAAAGATGCCCTTTATGAGACTTTGGGAAAGGACCACAAGTGGACGTTTGAGGGGTTTTGGTGGTATTTGTCTAGGTGTGACAAAAGCGTATTCTAAAGATTACTCCGTGGGTACAAAATCACGCTCTCAACCACATGATATGGAAGCTATGACACAAGCTATTCTGGAGAAGCTTACGGAGGAAATTACGGAGAAAGTCACGGAGAAACTCACGGAGAGTTTCAACGCGGTCCTCTCACAGTTTGGTTTACTGGCGATACATCAACCTAAACTGGATCGTCTTTTGGAGGACAAAGCTAGCCATCCTAACACACAAAAATTCCCACCATCTATACTTGAGTTAGAGGTAACTATTATCCTTATAATTTTTAAAACTAAGTAACATGTTATATTCTGTAATTGCATGTTCGTAACCTCAATTTCATTTACTTTTTGAAGGAAGAAACGCCTTGCCAGCTTTTACTAGATGTAAAAGATGAGGGTTTGATTGTGGTGGCTGTAGGAAATGCACAACCACGAAGTGAACGAGCAATAGTCCATCATGAGCCTGTGGACAATGAGCACTTGGAGGTTAGTGTAGTCACCATTACTCCTGGTTACGAAGACTTTGCTCTTCCACTGCCTAAACCGTCAATTGATATAAATGTCTTGACCGACGCTCGTGGTGGTTATGTGTTGTGGCCATCGGCATGGGTGAGGTTTTCAGACGAGGTAAATTGAAGCAACTTATATCCATATTCATAATGATTTGTTTCATACCTACCTACTAACTTAGTTGAATGTTTTTACCGTTGAATTATTCGGTTTTGGACAGAATAAACAAACCCAAGGAAAGCAAGGCGGACTCACCTCCTCTAGAGAAGGCGAAGAAGGGTTCAGAGAAGAAGGATTCAAGCGGGCCAAAGAAGGCCATTTTGGGTAAAGGAATGCAAGATTCAAGTCACCAAGAAAAACCAACTACAGATACTTGGATAGAGAAACCAAAGATCGAGTGTCTCACTAAGGCATGCATATGGCTACATGCAAATACGCGTGATATGTCGGATGATGCACCTCTCGAGGTGAATTTGGGTACCACGCAATTCAACTACTTTGAGGATACATTGACATGGGTGTCTAAGGGTGATTTGAAAGAGTTCCTTTGCGGAGAGATGTTGAATGTTTCCTTAATTCAAGTCTTCATGAGGTAAAACATTTGTACTTTTGAAGTAAATAAAAATGCTTTGCAATATACAATAATATATTTATGTTACGAAGTTGGTTGTGCTTTAAAGATTACTCCAAGATGATCGTTGTGGACGCAAGAGCATACAAGAGCAATTTGGGTGGTTATGTCCAAATTTAACCCGAGCCGACAATTGTTTGCAAAACACAAATGAGGTGAAGGAGTATATTTGGCTATGTATCAAAACATCTCTACGTGCACAACATAAGTTCATACTTGCCCCTTGTTTTGAAGAGTATAGTTCTTAACCTTGTATCTATTTTTACCACTTTAATTATCATTATATATACAATAGAAGTACTCACATGATTGCTTCCTAACTTTTTTGGCATTTTAGTCTCCATTGGTCGCTCGTTGTGATTTGTCCTTCAAACAACACAGTATATCATTTTGATTCTATAGCTCAAGATCCACCACGACACTTATTCCTCAAATCATGCATAAATAGGTATATTTGTTATTTAAAATGCTAAGCATTACACTTTTTACTAATTTCATTCTTTGGCCACTTCTCACATGAAATTAAATTAACTACAGTTCTTTGAAGAAATTTAAGAGCACGGGAAAAATACCTGAATGGAAAGCAATGAAGGTAATACATATTAGTTAAGCTACTTCTTTCTTTTAGCAAAAAACAACCATGTATGTTAATTACATGATTTTTTTATGTAATTCTATGATTAGTGTGCTCAGCAACCGGGGGGAACCGAGTGTGGCTACTATGTGTTGAGGTTCATGTTTGATATAGCCTCAAGTTGCAAGGAAGTCGGGGATATTGAGAAGGTATAAACATATATAACTAATATACGTAGCTTAATTTAAAGTCGATTTTGGCCTCTTAAGCTCAATTTCTTTAGTTTCCCGCATTTAACAACATGTTAGGTAATCTACACTTCTAACAAGTACATACATAACTATTAGAATCAATTAAACTCCACTTATATGCGTTGAAACCCATTTTGGGTAAATGAAGGCCGTTTCGGGCCGATTTTGGCCTTCGAAGCTCATTTCACTTAGTTTCCCGCATTTAGCCACATGTTAGGTCATATATAGTTCCAATAGGTACATATATAACTATAAGAAATAGTAACAGTAGGAGAAGTGGTCTGTGGGACAAAGGGACAGCATACTGCAGAGGGGGGAGACTCCTCTGGACAGTATGGATAAGCTCCTTGTGTGGAATGTAAGAGGAGTCAACCAAATCATAAAACAAAATACTGTGAAGCAGTTCATTAGAACTCAAAGTTTTGGTTTGGTTGGGCTCCTTGAAACAAGGGTAAAGATGCCTAATATGGGAAATCTTTACCTGAATGTTTTTGATGGGTAGTGCTTTACTTCAAACATTACTTCTCATCCGGGAGGTCGAATAGTTATAGCTTGGAGATCTGCTGCGTTCCAAGTTCAAATACAGGTTTGTACTAGCCAGTTAGTACATTGTATGGTGTTCCCTAATAGTCAGATGCATCCCTTTGCATGTACTTTTGTGTATGCATTTAATACTGCAAAAGAAAGGGAAATATTGTGGAGTGACTTGAGTGAAATTGGTAAAAGAATGAAGATCCCATGGGTTGTGCTAGGTGACTTTAACTGTGTGCTTCACAGTGAGGAGAGGATTGGTAATGCTGTAAAAGAGCAGGAGATGGAACCCTTTTGGAATTGTGTTGAAATGTGTGAATTACAAGACCTTAAACAGGTTGGAAACTTTTTCACATGGAATAATAAACAAGAGGGGAGTAAAAGAGTCTATTCTAGAATTGATAGAGTTCTAGTGAATGAAAGATGGGTAGAAAAGTATGAGCATGCTGAAGTGTGTTATATGAATGAAGGGGAGTTTGATCATTGCCCAGGGTGTGTGAGTGTTTATCTTGAGGTAATAAGTGGGAGAAAGTCCTTTCGTTTTTTTAACATGTGGTGTGATGCTCCTGACTATGAGGATAGAGTAAAAGCTGCCTGGGACATACAATATTCTGGTACCAGAATGTATAAAGTTCTGCAGAAGTTAAAAAAAGTAAAGCAGAGCATGATTGAGTTGAATAAGAATAGATATCAGGGCATTGAAATGCAAGTTTATCAGGCAAAGGAGAAGCTTCAGATGTGTCAAACAGACCTGCACAAAAACCCTTATGATGCTGATCTTATCAAGGCTGAACTGGAAGCAACTCAGAAGTTTAGAGAAACTCAAGCAGCATTTAATTCTTTCCTGAGGCAAAAAGTAAAAGCTGATTGGCTTAAGGAGGGAGATCAGAACACAACTTTATTCCATAGAGCTTTGAAAAAGAGACAGCAACATAATAGAATTTATTCTATTATGGATGTGCAAGGGAAATGGGTTGAATCTCCTGAGGATGTACCTACAGCTTTGCTGGAGTTCTATGATCAATTGTTAGGCAGGAAAATGGAAGATAGACAACCTGTGGTGGAGGCAATAGTGAGAACTGGTCCTCTTCTTACTCAAGACTTGGTGAATCAGCTAAGCCAACCTTATACTGCAGCAGAGGTAAAAAAAGCAATTTTTGATATAGATGAAAATAAAGCTCCTGACCCTGACGGGTTTGGAAGCAAATTTTTCAAAGCTAGCTAGGAAGTGGTGGGTGATGAGGTTAGTAATGCAATATTAGATTTATTAAACAGTAATAAAATGCTAAAAGAAATTAACACAACTAGAGTTACTTTGATCCCTAAAGGAAACTGCCCAAAAAATGTGACAGATTTCAGACCAATATCATGTTGCAATGTTATATATAAAGGGATTTCGAAAGTGTTGTGCGAAAGATTGAAAAGGGTATTGCCTGAAATTATAGCTGAGAATCAAAGTGCTTTTGTGCACAGTAGATTCATAGCTCATAATATCATGATCTGTCAGGATCTTGTGAAGGATTATGGAAGGAAAAATGCTTATCCTGGTTGTTTGATTAAATTAGACATCAAGAAAGCATATGATACTGTGGAATGGGGTTTTATTGAAGAAATGATGAATGCACCGGCAGTCCCCTGCTCGCCATCTTGCTCTGGTGATGACTTGCATTACTACTCCTGCCTTTTCTTTGATGATTAATGGGACATCACATGGCTTCTTTAAATCTGCCAGAGGACTTAGGCAGGGGGATCCCATTTCCCCCTTGCTTTTTGTACTTTGCATTGAATATCTCTCAAGGATCTTGGGTACTGTTAGTAGTCATAAAAAGTTCAAATACCATCCAAGATGCAGAGGGCTAAAATTAACTCAGCTAAGCTTTGCAGATGACCTGATACTATGTTGTAAGGGTGAAATTCAATCAGTCAAGATGATGATGCCAGGGTTTAATGTCTTCTCTAAATGTACTGGTTTGCAAGCCAGCCCTCAAAAGACTGATGTTTACTGCTGTGGAATGAAAGAGGATGAGATGCAAGCAGTGTTAGATTTGACTGGTTTTAATAAAGGGAAATTTCCTTTTATATACCTGGGTGTTCCAATTTGCACAAAAAAAATTACCAAATCTCAAGGTGATCACTTAGTAGATAAGATGTGCAGTAGAATAAGAACATGGAGCTCAAAGCACTTATCTTTTGCTGCTAGGCTTACCCTAGTAAATGAAGTCTTACTGAGTATTCAGATATATTGGGCTCAAATAATGGTTTTGCCTCAATGTGTGTTGAATCAAGTGAATGCAATTTGTAGAGGCTTCCTTTGGTTTGGTAAAGTCTGCCACAATCCAGGGGCCATTGCCTGGGACAGGCTGTGTCACAAAAAGAAAGCAGGGGGCCTAGGGATTATGAATACTGATTTGTGGAATAAAGCAGCAATATGTAAGCATATATGGGATGTGGCTGGTCAAAAAGAGAATCTATGGGTTAAATGGGTTCAATCGGTGTACATTAGGCAGCATGACTGGACTAGTTACACTCCAAAAGCTTCTAACAGTTGGTATTGGAAGCAGATATGTCAGATGAAAGAAAAACTGAAGAGTGTGATTGATCCTGTCCAATGGGGACAGGGTAAATATAAAATCTCCAAGGTCTATAGGCTGTTTATGGGTGAACATCCTAGGTGCAATTGGGATAATCTGGTGTGGGATAAATTGGCTATTAAAAAACATCAATTCATTGCATGGTTAGCAATGCACAGAAAACTGAAAACAAAGGATAGAATGGTAGGGTGGGTTCCAAATGCTGATTACTCATGTCCTCTGTGTGGTGTACAACAGGAAAAGCATGAGCACCTATTTTTTCAGTGCAAGTACAGTAAGGATTGTTGGCAGAAGATCCACCAGTGGATAAAAATTGGTCCTGACAACTTGAGCCTGGAGAATGCTGGCAGAAATAGCAGGAAACTAAATGGTTTCGCAAGAAGTTTGTTTAATTCTTGTATTATAGCATTGATATATCAAATATGGATAGTTAGGAATATAGCTATTTTTGAGAACAAAGTCATGTGTATAGATAATACAGTTAGCTATGTTAGAAATAGTATCAAAATGAGATTCCTTGCTGTGAAGTCTAGATTAGTAGAGGAACAACATAGAGAGTGGTTACAACAAAATGTATAGAATGTTTAGGGCTTTTTAGGCTTTGGCCTTGTGTGTTTTCTATGGAGTTGGATTAGCAGGGTTCTTCCTAGAAGATTCGTGCCTCCTTCTCCTAGGAGTTGTAAAAAAGTTTTGTGCAATGAATTGATTACTTACTGATCAAAAAAAAAAAGTTCACTCATATGCTTTGAAACCCATTTTGGGTAAATGAAGGCCGTTTCGGGCCGATTTTGGCCTTCGAAGCTCATTTTAACTTAGTTTCCCGCATTTAGCCACATGTTAGGTCATATATAGTTCCAATAGGTACATATATAACTATAAGAGTCAATTAAAGTTCACCCATATGCTTTGAAACCCATTTTGGGTAAATGAAGGCCATTTTGGGCCGATTTTAGCCTTTAAAGTTCAATTCACTTAGTTTTTTGCATTTAGCCGCATGTTAGGTCATAAATAGTTCCAATAGGTACATATATAACTATAAGAGTCAATTAAACTCCACTTATATGCTTTGAAACACATTTTGGGTAAATAAAGGCCTTTTCGGTCTGATTTTGGCCTTCGAAGCTCATTTAACTTAGTTTCCCGTATTTAGCCACATATTAGGTCATATATAGTTCTAATAGGTACATATATAACTATAAGAGTCAATTAAAGTTCACTCATATGCTTTGAAACCCATTTTGGGTAAATGAAGGCCATTTCGGGCCGATTTTGGCCTTTCGAAGCTTATTTCACTTAGTTTCCCGCATTTAGCCACTTGTTAGGTCATATATAGTTCCAATAAGTACATATGTAAGTATTTAAGTCAACTAAAGTCCACTCACATGCTATGAAACCCAATTTTGGGTAAATTATTGTCATTTTTAACTAATTTTGGCTTTTGAAGGTCGATTTCTTTAATCTCTTTAGAATTATCTAAAGTCTTACTCAAACTAAAACTGATATTATGTGTGTTTCCTTATGTTTAAGGTATTCAACCAAAGGAATAGTTCTTTCACCACAACCGAGATAAACGAGGTTTGGGATTTGCTAGCACACTACCTTACCGAAGTTTGCATGTGAAGATGATGCCGCGACTTTGAGTTTATTTGTTCTTATTGTGTTACTTGCTAGTTATTTAGGTACAATAATATAATTGATGTTTATTTTGGATTTTAGTACTTAGTACAAATTCATTTGTAGTACATTCTCCAAATTTTATATTTATATATATATTAATTTGACTTGTATACGACGTGCTTGTGGGATTTGTGCCAACTATAGCAGGTTAGATATAATAAAATATTATATGTATACAAATAATATATATATATATATATATATATATATATATATATATATATATATATATATATATATATATATATATATATATTATATAACATTAATCGATGCGGTTTACTAAGAGAACCGCATCAGTTAATGTTCCAATGCATACAAAGATGTTGGCGGCAAAGCACAAACCGCTGCGGTTTCAAGGGAAAACCGCAGCGGTTTTTCCTATTAACCGCTGCGGTTTTCCCTTGGAACCGCAACAGTTTGTGCTTTGCCGCTGCGGTTCACAACCGCAGCGGTTTTTTTTATGCATACTGCTACTGCTCCAACCGTTGCGGGCCAAAACCGCAGCGGCAAGCCCGGTTTTGACCGCAGCGGTTGGACTTTATTCCACTAGTGTTTCTACCTTCCATGGAGGTGTCTAAGGCAAATTGGTTGGAGGCAACAACACATTCCTGCCCTCCAGACTCATCCATCTTGTACCACTTATGAGGCTGATATGAGTGGTATTCAGAGAATGCCTACTATATGGCAGAGAGCTAAAATTATATCAGCACTACTTGAACCTTTCTTTCCACTGATTGATGAAGATTACCTTCAATGGCTTCTGGTGGATATTGGTCAAGACAATGGTTCAGACGGGCCTACCATGAAGAGGAGAAGGGTTTGAGAGAAATATCATGTTGTTTTTTTGTTTTTTTTTTTAGTTTGTAGGAAATGAAGGATTTATGTCTTTTTATGTATGAAATGAAGTACCGCCCTAGTTGGGATGAATAAAAAGATCTGTTTTTGAGAATTCAATGTGAACAGAATTCTAAACACGTGCACATTTTAACATTAAATATGACATGCAAATCATAATTAATCAATCATATGACACATAAAAGCATAACACATAAACCTTAAAAATATAAAAACATCCTTGCATGTTTCATCATTTTTCTTTTTTTTCTTTCTTTTTTCGTTTTTTTTTTCGTTTTTTTTCGCTTTTTTTTTGTCTTTTTTTTTTTTGCATACATTATATGAATATGTAGAAACACATGGCATGTTTATTAAGAATAAACAGATAGGATTCAAAACCCACAAATTGCGTGGTCACTTGACCATGACAATTACAATTACATTGATGCCTAAGCGTAATATTTCTTCAATTGATCAAGATTAGTGAAATGGGTGAATTCATTCCCATCAAAATCCATTAGCTTTACTGCTCTAGCCGTGGTGATATGCTTGACTAGGAATGGCCCAGACCAATTAGGCTTGAATTTTCCTCGAGGACCATGCAATGGAGCTCTATTTTCCTTTAAGACTAGATCACCTTCTTGAATGTCTCTATCTTGAACCCTTTTGTTAAATGCACGAGCAATTCTTCGCTGTAGAGTTGAATGTTATGCAAAGCTTGTAGTCGGCGCTCATCTGCAAATGTGAGCTCATCGTAACGAGTTTTGTACCATTAGTCTTCCGAGATTTCACTTTCTGCTATGACCCTGAGAGATTGTATCTCCACCTCAACCGGTATCACAATCATATCATCTACATAGACCTCCACGATGTCGTGGATGAGGTAATGAAGGATAGTGGTTGCAACCCTTTGATATATGGCTCCGACATTCTTGAGACCAAAAGGCATAACTCGGTAACAGAAGATGCCCCACGGAGTGATGAAAGACGTCTTTGTCATATCTTCTTGAGTGATGAGTATTTGATTATAGCCTGAAAATCCATCCATGAAGGAAAACATTGCATGACCGTGCGCGACTATCCACAAGGACATCGATATGGGGTAGAGGAAAGCAATCTTTTGGTGATGCAGCATTCAAATCTCGAAAATCAATGCACCCCCGAACCCTTCCATCCTTTTTAGGTACAACCACTATATTGGCGAGCCAACTCGGATGTTTTACAGCTTGGATGAACTTGGCATCAAGCTGCATCTGGATTTCTTCTTTCACTTTCAGACTAATCTCTGGTTTCATTCGGCGGAGCTTTTGCTGCTTAGGCTTGCTTTCAAGATGTAACGGAATGCAATGTTCTGCGATTTCTCTATTAACGCCAGGCATATCAGCATAAGACCATGCAAACACATCTACATACTCTTTTAACAATGCAATAAACACAGACTGTTCAGTTGGGATATGGATGAACCTATTTTAACTTCTTTTACAGCATTTTCTGTACCAATATTAATTACAATGGACTCTTCCATGGGTTCAATATATGTTTCAGTTGTATCATGTGATTCATCATTATTAAATTCACTGTCAGAAAAAACATCTTACATGCAAATGTACTTAGGTAAAGGTTCACATTCAATTTCCTCACAATCAGAGTCTTCTGACTGGGTATGCAAGGAAGATTGGTTGTAAAATGAGCTATCGGTATGATATCCATCTGAAAGGGGTGAAAAGGTAGTTTCATGAGATGGATGTGGAGAATGGTTTCCTAAAAACACTTTAAATTCTATAGGTCCGTCTTTTGCCTGACACTCAATACTCCACTTATGTTCAATGATTTCGCCAGAAGGTATCATCAAAGACACCGGGTCAAAATCCCCTTCCTCAGAGGACTCAAAAGTGTACGTGATAATGGGGATTCAAGCTGCACGTAGTTCTCTAATACTAACAAACTGAAAGATTTTTTTTTGATGGGCTAACCCCCTACAAGACTTTTATCGAAGATTTTTCCCCTTCTATGAGATGATCAAGTAGCTTTACGGTAGACAAGAGCTATGTTGGTGATCTGCTTGATGCGATAGCTGAGAGCATGACATTGGTTTGTGCCGTGACCATGCAATTGGTGATAATGGCAGTACTTGTGGAGATCTGTCCCTACGGGACTTGCCCCTGGGCGTCTAGGAAGTGGATGTATCCGACCTTGCTCGACTAATTTACGGAAAATACCCACTTTTGATTGCGGTTGAGGGCGCGTCGACACTTTCCTTGCGGGCACTTCCTTATGGGTTGGACTAATGATGCCTCGATCAACCAGGTTTTGAACTTTGTAGTAAAGATCATGGCATCGATCAGTTTCATGCCCAAATTGGCGACAATAAGCGCAGAGTTTGCTCATGTCTGTTCCAGGAAGGGGTAAACAGTGCACATATGCTGAGGCTTGGATTATACCTTGGCTCCGAAGACGATCATACACCATACTCAATGGTTCATCTATCTTAGCATATACCCTTGGATTTGTGTTGGGAGTTTCAAGATCTTCCCGAGGTCGTTTTTCTTGCAATTTCAGAGCATCGGTGTCAAAGCCATGTTGTTCCATGTGGCTGAGGGAGGTGTACTTGATAGTAACCATGTGACGATAATAGAAATCGTTCGGGTTACGCGAAGAATATGAGCATGAATTCTATATCAGTAATAGGGAAACGAAGCTGTGTGCGGATATGAGTGCATCTCGAACAAAAGTGCGAGAAAGTTTCTAGGGCGCTCTGACGTAAAGTGAATAGCTTCAGCTTCTTGACATCAGTCTATTTATGCTCGAGAGCCCAATTAATAAAGGCTTGGCTAGCATTTTCCCAACTAGCTCTATCCACATAATCCAAAGAGTAGTACCAGTCCAAAGTTGGTCCTTCTAAACTCTTGTCAAACAGCATGGGGTAATCTTCCTCTAGTATGCCCCATGGGTGCAAGGCATTCACAAATCCAACTAAGTGGACCAAAGGATCACCATTCCCATCAAATTTCCGGAACTGTGGCAATTCACAATAATGATCCTCGTGCTGATATCCTGAAAAGAGAATCAGTGATTCAGTGTGAACTTCTCGGATAGGACCTACTACATTAAAGTTCATGTCAAAATCATCAGTCCTAGATCGCTTCTTGAGTCATTATCATGATCTTGAGGATTGCCGACACAGGATTCCTCCGGTGCTTCAACTGACGTATCATGAGTGCCGATGCTTGGAACTCCTATTTCTTCCTCGTCATCCTCACTATATTCCGGTTCTGTTTCTTCTGCACTTACATCTGGTGTGACTGCTGGGACCTCATTCATCCATGAATTTTCAGGTGCTGCTAGAATACAGTGGATAGTGTAACCATCCAACCTAGTGCCCTCTACCTCGTTCGGATACAATACCGATTTTCCGGTGTTGGGGATAGTCATAATTTCTGGATCACTAGAAATAGTCACAGCACCCTGATCAGTGAGAAGCTTTACCTTCTGATGCAGAATAGAGGCTACTGCTCTATTTTCATGCAGCCACGACCTTCCTAATAAAAGGTTGAAACATGCTTGAATGTCAATGACCATGAATTCCACCTTCCTTGCCACGGGACCACATTCAATGAGGAAGCTGATTAAACCCAGTACTTCTCTCTTGGCGTTATCATATGCTCTGACCACCTGGTTGGATGGTACCCTATCTTCTTTTGAATAACCGAGTCTTGTTTGCACACGCAGAGGGCAAACATTGATTGCGGAGTAGTTGTCGATCAATACCCTAGGTATCTCCCATCCATTACAGCGTATAGTGATGTGCAACAAATTATTGTGGTTGATATTGTCAGGGAGATCATGGTTTGTGAACATGAGAGTTCGATCTACACCTTGAATGAGCCCCACCATTTGGTCTGGTGTTATGGAAGAGCTTACCGAGGCTTCATTGAGATGCTTTAGAACAAACCCCTATGAGGTCGGGAATGCATTAACAATTTCCAGATGGAAACATTAGCATTTACTTCTTTCATGCGCTTGATAGCATCATCTTCCTTGTTACTATCCTCTGTCATTGGCTCTTAGCCCTTTTCCTTCCTTCTCAATACCTCCAAAGGATTTTCATCCTCCAAATGGGATGGTTTAAAATGGCGACCTGCTCTAGTCAAATGAGATATATCCACATACTCCTCATCACTCAGATCATCGAGGCAGATGGGGCGCCGGTATGTATTTGGAGTGGTGGAATGTCCTCCACTGTTTTTCTCCACAATTGTCAAGACCGAAGAGGCATCTTCATCATTATCAGAGTCTAAAATGAAGAAGGCACCATCATATTACAAGGTTCCATACATGTCAGAGAATGGATCCTTGTTGAGAGTGAAACTGGGGTCTTTACAAGGCATCATTTTGACTTTTTCTTGAGTGGAATAGTCATAGACCAGAAACTTATAACCTACGGCTATTGGCATTTCATACATTTGAGGAACTGTCTTACGGATTAACTGGATTGGATCGCATCCATCTGACACAGAAGAGATTGCATTTATCGCAAATGAGGGTTTATGATTAGGAAGGGGGTTTTTTGTGATGTTGGGTTGAGAGTCGTTTGGTGTAGTGGAAGCAGATCCTACGGAGAGCTTTCCATCATCCACAAGATTTTGAATCTGATGCTTTAGAGCCGTGCAGTTTTCAGTATTATGCCCCGGGCTTTGATGATATTCACAGTTTTGGTTTGGGTCATAACCAAGGTAAGGATTTTTAGGAGGTGGACGTGGGTTCAAGGGTTGAATGAGATTGGCCCTTTTTAGCTTGGAGAGAGCTTGGGAATAAGTCATGTTCAAAGGAGTAAAGTTCCTTTGTGGCTGTAACTGGAATGTAGAAGATAAGCCAATGGCATGGATTGCATTAGTTGTCTTAGGAGCTGCTGAATCATTGTTTGGAGTTCTTTTGTTATTTCCAAACTTTGCATGATAAGTAGTGCCGCCAATAGGTTCATCTTTCTTGATGTCCCTCCTTTTCACAACATCCTCAACTAGAGTTCCTGTAGCAATCAAAGCTTTGAAAGTCGGGAAATATTGGTACGCCATATGCTTCTGGTATACAGGAAGAAGATTCTTCACAACCATTTGCAATTGTTCCTCTTCATTAGGCCTACTCATCATTTTGGAGGCTTTGTTTCTCCACCGGGTGATGAATGAAGAAAATGTCTCATTAAGGTTTTGAGAAGTGGTCTCCAGATCCCTTCTAGTAACATTAATTTCTTCATTATATTTGTACTGGTCTGAGAACTCTCTGACTATGTCAGCCCAAGTGGATTTCTTTGTGTTTTCAAGGTTAAGGAACCAATGTGATGCGGCACCATCTAAATACTGTTGAAAAAGTTGAGCCATTAAAGATTCTTCCACTCCCTAGGGACTCATTGCCTCCAAATACATCTTCAGGAAATTGGTGGGGCTACCGGTCCCATCAAACTTTGTAAGATTAGGCATCTTGAAACCATGAGGTAATCTTGCCTTCGGGAAAAGTGTTAACCCATGAATGTCCATCCATGGTTCAGCCTTCGTCAGGCCTTTTAGGAGTTTCTTGAGCTTAACTACTTCTTCCTCGAGCTTAGTGGGAATTTCTCTCTCATTGTTCATAGGCTCAAGGTGAAAAGGTGAAGCTACTTCCGACTCTGGAGGAGGAGGAGGAGGAGGCATCTGGGCGCTTTGGCGCATTATGCCTAACACAGTTTGTTCAATATTATCCTGTCGGTCAAGCATGGCCTGGACAAGTCCTCGGAGCTCAGTCATTGGATCAGGTGGAGGGGTAGAGTTCAGTGGGTGCTCATTGTTCGGAATTTCAGACATGTTCTTTGAGACGTGTAGCGTAAAAATACAATGGTGTAGACAAGGATGACAATATTACTGAAAGAGAATGTTCACTATGGTCAGAACTTCGGTGAATCAGTCTAGATCCGGAGCGGGCCCAGGCAGAGTTCCTGTGAAATGAAAAGGTTAGCACAAAAATTTGTTTAGACTTTGTTTCTTTTTATTTTTTTTTGTGTGCAGGGTATAAAAGAAATGATATATTTTAAAAAAATTATTTTTTTATTTTACCCCAATTTCAGTTATCATTTATTAAAAGGTGCGAATCCTTGACTCTATCATTTGTTTTGGATTTTTCATTAGATTTTTTTGACTTTGTTATTATTATTTTTTTAGACTTGGACCTTTTAATTTTATATTTTAGATTTCCATTTTTTTAGACTCGTATTATTTCGGGATATGACACAAACGTTTTTCAAAATCAATTTGGTGATATCCTTCCATTTCCTGCTGCTACAGAAATAAGATAAAAGTGGTATAACGAGGCTTGTGTCCTCATTTTGGCAAATTATAATGCCCCATATATCGTTCTTCTTCGTGGTGACCCGCATGTATTGATTGCTTTTCAACGCTGAAACCATAAAAGAAAACATCAAATGCAAAAGGGGCCGAACCCGAAGGCTGCCTAAGTATCTCTACCTACAAAGTACAATATAAAAGCAATTAACTGATTCAGGTACTTCTCAAACTTTTTCTGATTTCAGTCAGCTGGGCGCCAAGCCTTGTATTCTATTGTTTGAATACGTCTGTTCCACCTCTTAGGATTAGAATAACATGAAGTACTCAGGTTCTTCTCAACATTTTTCAGAATTCAGTTTACTAAGCGCCAGGCCATGTATTCTCCTATTTGAATACGTCTGTTCCACCTCTTATGATTAGACTAATTTGAAGTACCTGAAATGTACACACTAACAATGTTAGTCAATGACTTTTCCTTATATATGTTTTTAGCAGGAAATGGAAGAATTTCCCCTCTTTTTTTTTTGAAAACAATTATCCCTTTTGATTAGACACTATTTTTAATTTTTTTTTAAAAAAGATTTTAGACTAGTTTCTCGTGTTTTAGACTATACAGTTTTAATTGCATTCTAACATGACACGTTTTGAACTCGTGATTATGACTCTTTTCATTTTTCATATTTCTTTGTTTTTGTATTATATTTTCAAAAACAGGATTTTTTTTTTAAAAAAAATCAATTTTGTTATAGGAAAAAACCAATCTGAATGAAAAGAATTATGATTTAAATGTGAGTTTTTATTTTTTTGAAAATGGGTGAGCACACATTTTTTTTACATAACACTTGTGATAAATAAACAAGAATACTCTTAATATTTCAATAATCATTTAGGTAGCAATTCAGCTACAATTAATGATTGCCAAATTTTGAACCCCTTTTTCGGATAAATAAAGATTTTGAAAAGAAATAAAAATAACGAAAACCGTCATGCATCGTGGAGCGTGCGCCTCGTCAAATGCATGTTTCACCCCGGAACGCGAATTTCATTCCATCGAATGGTTTTCCATTTTTTGCGTTTTAGTCATACAATTCCGGCTTAGGAATGTAATTTTTCGTAAGTCGTAGTCAATAATTACAACCACCGGTTTAATAAAATGATTTGTAGTATAATCATGTTCGTCTTTAATGATCTGACGAATGTTCGTTAATTGTTTTAAGTAATTATTTCGAAAAACAGAAGAAAAAAAAAAAACGAGTCGCAATTTGGCGTTGGGATTTTAATCGTATCCCAAAACCGGTAGTAATCAGTTTTCTTGATGGTCAAGTCATTGTTCAATGAATAAAGAATAAGAATATATTCTTTATCCACTAATCACATCCATTATCCATTAGTTGGGGAATAAGAATCATGAAAAGGAGTGAGAATAAGAATCAAATCTCATGTGTAAGAGGCAAGAATCCGGATTTTTTCCGGTAGATTCGAGTGTGCGCCAGGCACACGATCATATGCGCTAGACGCATGATTGTGCGCTAGGCGTACAACAGCATCCTGCGCCAGACGCAGAGCCCTGCGCCTAGCGCACGGAGTTGTGCTTAGCGCAGGCTCCTGCGTTTGACGCAGTGATCTGATCAGTTTCGTTTTTCACGTTTTTCGATGTGATTTTTAAGTATTAGGATGTATTTAAGGAAGAATATTTTCTGAAAATCTGATTTTGCCTCATTGATGAGAAAATCCAAAAAGAATAAGAATATTTGTGTTTCCAAAGAAATTTGATGATGTCATTAGGGTGAGGTCATTAGAGTGATGTCATTAGGGTGATTAAGGATGGGAAAAATCAGATTTTTTTGGGTGAAAAATTTAGATTTTCTATTTCTTTAAAACCCTAATTCATCCACCTCATTTCCCTATAAATACCCTCATTTTATTTACTTCAAAAACAAGTGGAGCTAAAAATCAACTTAATTTCACAACTTCTCTCAATACTACTCTCATCTTCTCTACTTCCTTCCTCTAAAAAAAATATCATTCAAGAAAAGAAAGTAAAAGTTCGGAAAGTAATTAGTAAGTAAAGAAGTTCATCAAAAGAAAAGCACAAAAAAAGGGGTTTAAGTTAGTAATTAAGTGAATTTAGAAACTCACTTAGAAATTAAGAAAATCACAAAAAAAGGTAGAAAACTTTGCAAAAGAAAGTGCATCATTGAGCTAGCAAGGTAAAGTTGAAGCTTTTGTTATTTTCTTGATTATCTTCGTAATCACATACTAACTTTCTCTTTGTTTCTTCTTATCATTTTTTTTATTTTGGAGAATGGTTTCCTAAAAACATTTTATATTCTATAGGCCCGTCTTTTGCCTGACACTCAATACTCCATTTATGTTCAATGCTTTCGCCAGAAGGTGTCATCAAAGACACCGGGTCAAAATCCCCTTCCTCAGAGGACTCAAAAGTGAAAAGTTTCTTAAGGACTCCATGTTCCAGATTATCCACCCAGTGATTTTCTTATTTCTTTTTTTGTTTTTGGACAAACCAACTTTTGATTAAGTCTAGATTTCTAGCCTCATTGAAGAATATCTCCAATTCCGGTAAAATCTTGTGTTCCTTCCTACTAAGCCAAGGTTCTGGAAACTCATAGTACATCTCAGTATCTCCTTGCAGGATGAACTGGTCGTTGAGGGTAAAGGAAGGTTATTTGATGTTGTGAGAAGTGCTGCCCGGATCATATCCTAATCCATGTCGGTTTTGCTTGTCTACTATGGGGATTTGTTGCTGTATTCCCCTACCATCACGGCCTAATCTAGTTCCTTGAGTATAACCCATCTTCATCATGATTTGAAATCCTTTGGACAGAGATTGCATGGCAAACCCTACAGGCTCTTTGACCGTATTTGTGGATATGGCTGAGGTGTTTGTTTTCTGATGGTAATTGGTCATCCTTAGAGAAGGGGCAAATTTCTTCTTTTTGGACCTAAAGGTAGAGAAAAAGAATTAAAAGAAAAGAGAAGAAAGCTACATATTGCAGAATGCATTGCAGAATAAGGAAACTTTTTGAAAACGATTTTGCAATACTTTGATTGGAATGGTCCACCTTTGCAATTTTTGTATTATTTTTATTATGTTTTGATTCTCTTGAATGATTTTACTGTCATTGGGGTTGAAAACAAATTTTTTCATTCTTCTATTCCCTGCTTTAATATTGATCAAAGACAAAAAAAATATAGAGATTAGGGCATGTATCCCCAAAGATGTGTCAATTCAGCATTATGAAATTACTCCTGTGATGACTGACACCATTGCCTGAAATACAATGGTTAATACATTTGAGTCGAACCCGAAGGCTGCTTACATATCCCCATTGCTCCAGGTGCATTTTATGGGGAATCAGACTCAGCGTAGTTCATTTTTTTTAAGGAACTAAAGTTTTTTATTTAATAAAGCCACTGCACTCATATTGAGCTACCTACGTACCCCAGGTGTTACATAGGTGGAGTGATCTCACAGTGCAAGTGTACGTGATAATGGGGATTCAAGCTACACGTAGTTCTCTGATACTAACACACTGAAATAATTTTTTTTTGATGGGCTAACCCCCTACAGGACTTTTATCGAAGATTTTTCCCCTTCTCTGAGATGATCAAGTAGCATTGTGATAGACAAGAGCTATGTTGGTGATCTGCTTGATGCGATAGCTGAGAGCATGACATTGGTTTGTGCCGTGACCATGCAATTGGTGATAATGGCAGTACTTGTGGAGATCTGTCCCTACGGGACTTGCCCCTGGGCGTCTAGGAAGTGGATGTATCCGACCTTGCTCGACTAATTTACGGAAAATATCCACTTGTGATTGCGGGCACTTCCTTATAGGTTGGACTAATGATGCCTCGATCAACCAGGTTTTGAACTTTGTAGTAAAGATCATGGCATCGATAAGTTTCATGCCCAAATAAGCGCAGAGTTTGCTCATGTGTGTTCTAGGAAGGGGTAAACAGTGCACATAGGCTGAGGCTTGGATTATACCTTGGATCCGAAAAACGATCATACACCATACTCAATGGTTCATCTATCTTAGCATATACCCTTGGATTTGTGTTGGGAGTTTCAAGATCTTCCTGAGGTCGTTTTTCATGCAATTTCAGAGCATCGATGTCAAAGCCATGTTGTTCCATGTGGCTTAGGGAGGTGTACTTGATATTAACCATGTGATGATAGTAGAAATCGTTCAGGTTCCGCAGCAATATGAGCATGAATTCTCGATCAGTAATAGGGAAACGAAGCTGTGTGCAGATATGAGAGCATCTCGAACAAAAGTGCGAGAAAGTTTCTAGGGCGTTCTGACGCAAAGTGACTAGCTTCAGCTTCTTGACATCAGTCTGTTTATGCTGGAGAGCCCAATTAACAAAGGCTTGGCTAGCATTTTCCCAACTAGCTCTATCCACATAATCCAAAGAGTAGTACCAGTCCAAAGTTGGTCCTTCTAAACTCTTGTCAAACAGCATGGGGTAATCTTCCTCTAGTATGCCCCATGGGTGCAAGGCATTCACAAATCCAACTAAGTGGACCAAAGGATCACCATTCCCATCAAATTTCCGAAACTCTGGCAATTCACAATAATGATCCTCGTGCTGATATCCTGAAAAGAGAATCAGTGATTCAGTGTGAACTTCTCGGATAGGACCTACTACATTAAAGTTCATGTCAAAATCATCAGTCCTAGATCGCTTCTTGAGTCATTATCATGATCTTGAGGATTGCCGACACAGGATTCCTCCGGTGCTTCAACTGACGTATCATGAGTGCCGATGCTTGGAACTCCTATTTCTTCCTCGTCATCCTCACTATATTCCGGTTCTGTTTTTTCTGCACTTACATCTGGTGTGACTGTTGGGACCTCATTCATCCATGAATTTTCAGGTGCTGCTAGAATACAGTGGATAGTGTAACCATCCAACCTAGTGCCCTCTAATTCATTCAGATACAATACCGATTTTCCGGTGTTGGGGATAGTCATAATTTCTGGATCACAAAAACAAGTCACAGCACCCTGATAAGTGAGAAGCTTTACCTTTTGATGCAGAGTAGAGGCTACTGCTCTATTTTCATGAAGCCACGGCCTTCCTAATAAAAGGTTGAAACATGCTTGAATGTCAATGACCATGAATTCCACCTTCCTTGCCACGGGACCACATTCAATGAGGAGGCTGATTAAACCCAGTACTTTTCTCTTGGCGTTATCATATGCTCTGACCACCTGGTTGGATGGCACCAGATCTTCTTTTGAATAACCGAGTCTTGTTAGCACACGCAGATGGCAAACATTGATTGCGGAGCCGTTGTCGATTAATACCCTAGGTATCTCCCATCCATTACAGCGTATAGTGATGTGCAACGAATTGTTGTGGTTGATATTGTCAGGGAGATCATGGTCTGTGAACATGAGAGTTCGATCTACACCGTGAATGAGCCCCACCATTTGGTCAGGTGTTATGGAAGAGCTTACCGAGGCTTCATTGAGATGCTTTAGAACAGATGCCCTATGAGGCTGGGAATGCATTAACAATTTCCAGATGAAAATATTAGCATTTACTTTATTTCATGCGCTTGATAGCATCATCTTCCTTGTTACTATCCTCTGCCATTGGCTCTTTGCCCTTTTCCTTCCTTCTCAATACCTCCAAAGGATTTTCATCCTCCAAATGGGATGGTTTAAAATGGCGACCTGCTCTAGTCAAATGAGATACATCCACGTACTCCTCATCACTAAGATCATCGAGGTAGATGGGGCACCAATATGTATTTGGAGTGGTGGAATGTACTCCTGTGTTTTTCTCCACAATTGTCATGACCGAAGAGGCATCTTCATCAGCATCAGAGACTAAAATGAAGAAGGCACCATCATAATCCAAGATTCCACACATGTCAGAGAATGAATCCTTGTTGAGAGTGAAACTAGGGTCTTTACAAAGCATCCTTTTGACTACTTTTTCTTGAGTGGAATAGTCATAGACCAGAAACTTGTAACCTGCGGCTATTGGCATTTCTTACATTTGAGGAACTGTCTTGCTGATTAACTGGATTGGATCGCATCCATCTGACATAGAAGAGATTGCATTAATCGCAAATGAGGGTTTATGATTAGGAAGGGGGTTTTTTGTGATGTTGGATTGAGAGTCGTTTGGTTTAGTGGAAGCAGATCCTAAGGAGAGCTTTCCATCATCCACAAGATTTTGAATCTGATGCTTTAGAGCCGTGCAGTTTTCAGTATTATGCACCGGGCTTTGATGATATTCACAGTTTTGGTTTGGGTCATAACCAGGGTAAGGATTTTTTTAGGAGGTGGACGTGGGTTCAAGGGTTGAATGAGATTGGCGCTTTTTAGCTTGGAGAGAGCATGGGAATAAGTTATGTTCAAAGGAGTAAAGTTCCTTTGTGGTCGTAACTGGAATGTAGAAGATGCGCCAATGGCATGGATTGCATTAGTTGTCTTAGGAGCTGCTGAATCATTGTTTGGAGTTCTTTTGTTATTTCCAAACTTTGCATTATAAGTAGTTCCGCCAGTAGGTTCATCTTTCTTGATGTCCCCCCTTTTCACAGCATCCTCAACTAGAGTTCCTGTAGCAATCAAAGCTTTGAAAGTCGGGAAATATTGGTACGCCATATGCTTCTGGTAAACAGGAAGAAGATTCTTCACAACCATTTGCAATTGTTCCTCTTCATTAGGCCTACTCATCATTTTGGAGGCTTTGTTTATCCACCGAGTGATGAATGAAGAAAATGTCTCTTTAAGGTTTTGAGAAGTGGTCTCCAGATCCCTTCTAGTAACATCAATTTCTTCATTATATTAGTACTGGTTGAGAACTCTCTGACTATGTCAGTCCAAGTGGATTTCTTTGTGTTTTCAAGGTGGAGGAACCAATGTGCTGCGGCACCATCTAAATACTGTTGAAAATTTTGAGCCATTAAAGATTCTTCCACTCCCCAGGGACTCATTGCCCCCACATACATCTTTAGGAAATTGGTGGAGCTACCGGTCCCATCAAACATTGTCAGATTAGGCATCTTGAAACCATGAGGTAATCGTGCCTTCGGGAAAATTGTTAACCCATGAATGTCCATCCATGGTTCAGCCTTCGTCATACCTTTTAGGACTTCCTTGAGCTTAACTACTTCTTCCTCGAGCTTAGTGGGAATTTCTCACTCATTGTTCATAGGCTCAAGGTGAAGGAGGAGGCATATGGGCACTTTGGCGCATTATGCCTAACACAGTTTGTTCAATATTATCCTGTCGGTCAAGCATGACCTGGACAAGTCCTCGGAGCTCGGTCATTGGATCAGGTGGAGGGGTAGAGTTTTGTGGGTGCTCATTGTTCGGAATTTCGGACATGTTCTTTGAGACATGTAGCGTAAAAATACAAACTGGTGTAGACAAGGATGACAAGATATCGAAAGAGAACGTTCACTAAGGTCGAACCTTGGCGAATCAGCCTAGATCCTGAGCGAACCCAGGCAGAGTTCCTGTGAAATGAAATGAAAAGGTTAGCACAAGAATTTGTCTATAATTTGTTTCTTCTTTTCTTTTTCCTTTTTTTTTTGTGTGCAGGGTATGAAAGAAATGATATATTTTAAAAATAATTCGTTTTTTATTTTACCCCAATTTCAGTTATCATTTATTAAAAGGTGCGAATCCTTGACTCTATCATTTGTTTTGGATTTTTCATTAGATTTTTTTGACTTTGTTATTATATTTTTTTAGACTTGGACCTTTTTATTTTATATTTTAGATTTCCATTTTTTTTTACTCGTATTTTTTCGGGATATGAGATAAACGTTTTTCAAAATCAATTTGGTGATATCCTTCCATTTCCTGCTGCTACAGAAATAAGATAAAAGTGGTATAACGAGGCATGTGTCCTCATTTTGGTAAATTATAATGCCCCGTATATCGTTCTTCTTCGTGGTGACCCGCATGTATTGATTGCTTTTCAGCGCTGAAACCATAAAACAAAACATCAAATGCAAAAGGGGTCGAACCTGAAGGCTGCCTAAGTATCTCCATATGTAGATTTGGAGTTGGGGAAGAAATTTTCTTGTGATTGTTTTTTTAACGGAGAATCAGGCTCAACATAGTTCTGATATATTGGAAAATGAAATATATATATATATATATATATTTGCAGCTGCACTCAGAAAATGAGTTGCCTATGTACCTCTTTTAGTACATTACATAGTAGAGAAAGCTAAGATAGATGCATTACAACATTAGAATTTTTTCTGTTTTTTGTTTAGGGGATCAAGCCGCACGTAGCTCTACCTACAAAGTACAATATAAAAGCAATTAACTAATTCAGGTACTTCTCAAACTTTTTCAGAATTCAGTCAGCTGGGCGCCAAGCCTTGTATTCTTCTGTTTGAATACGTCTGTTCCACCTCTTAGGATTATACTAACATGAAGTACTCGAGTTCTTCTCAACCTTTTTCCGAATTCAGTTTGCTAAGCGCCAGACCATGTATTCTCCTATTTGAATACATTTGTTCCACCTCTTAGGATTAGACTAATTTGAAGTACCTGAAATGTAAACACTAACAATGTTAATCAATGACTTTTCTTTATATATGTTTTTAGCAGGAAATGGAAGAATTTGCCCTCTTTTTTTTTGTTTGAAAACAATTATCCCTTTTGATTAGACATAATTTTTACTTTTTTTAAGAAAGATTTTAGATTAGTTTCTCGTGTTTTAGACTATACAGATTTAATTGCATTCTAACATGACACATTTTGAACTCGTGATAATGACTCTTTTCATTTTAAATTTTTCTTTGTTTTTGGATTATATTTTCAAAAAAAGGAATTTTTTTTTTTAAAAAAAATCATTTTTGTTTTTGGAAAAAACCAATCTGAATGAAAAGAATTATGAAGTAAATGTGAGTTTTTTTTTTACATAACACTTATGATAAATAAACAAGAATACTCTTAATATTTCAATAATCATTTAGGCAGCAATTCAGCTACAGTTAATGATTACCAAATTTTGAACCCCTTTTTCGGATAAATAAAGATTTTGAAAAGAAATAAAAAAAAAATTTGTCATGCATCGTAAATCGCACGCCCCGTCAAATGCATGTTTCGCCCCAGAACGCGAGTTTCATTCCATTGTATGGTTTTCCATTTTTCGCGTTTTAGTCATACAATTCCGACTTAGGAATGTAATTTTTCGTAAGTTGCAGTCAATAATTACAACCACCAGTTTAATAAAATGATTCGTAGTATAATCATGTTCGTCTTTAATAATCTGACGAATGTTAATTAATTGTTTTAAGTTATTTTTTCGAAAAACAGAAAAAATAAAAAAATAAATAAAGTCGCAATTAGGTGTCGGGATTTTAATCGTATCCCAAAACCGGTAGTAATCAGTTTTCTTGATGGTCAAGTCATTGTTCATTGAATAAAGAATAAGAATATATTCTTTATTCACTAATCACATCCTTTATCCATTAGTTGGGGAATAAGAATTATGAAAAGGAGTGAGAATAAGAATCAAATCCCATGTGTAAGAAGCAAGAATCCGGATTTTTTCCGGTAGATTCGAGTGTGCGTCAGGCACACGATCATTCGCTAGACGCATGATTGTGCACCTAGCGCACAACAGCATCCTGCGCCTAGCGCACGGAGATGTGCCTAGCGCAGGCTCCTGCGTTTGGCGCAGTGATCTGATCAGTTTCGTTTTTCACGTTTTTCGATGCATTTTTTAAGTATTAGGATGTATTTAGGGAAGAATATTTTCTAAAAATCAGATTTTTCCTCATTGATGAGAAAATCCAAAAAGAATAAGAATATTTGTGTTTCCAAAGAAATTTGATGATGTCATTAGGGTGAGGTCATTAGAGTGATGTCATTAGGGTGATTAAGAATGGGAAAAATCAGATTTTTTTGGGTGAAAAATCAGATTTTCTACTTCTTCAAAACCCTAATTCATCCACCTCATTTCCCTATAAATACCTTCATTTTTTTACTTCAAAAACAAGTGGAGCTAAAAATCAACTTAATTTCACAACTTCTCTCAATACTACTCTCATCATCTCTACTTTCTTCCTCTAAAAAAATCTCATTCAAGAAAAGAAAGTAAAAGTTAGGAAAGTAATTAGTAAGTAAAGAAGTTCATCAAAAGAAAAACACAAAAAAGGGGGTTGAAGTTAGTAATTAAGTGGATTTAGAAACTCACTTAGAAATTAAGATTATCACAAAAAAAGGTAGAAAACTTTACAAAAGGAAGTGCATCATTGAGCTAGCAAGGTAAAGTTAAAGCTTTTGTTATTTTCTTAATTATCTTCTTAATCACATACTAACTTTCTCTTTGTTTCTTCTTATCATTTTTTTAATTTTGGAGTGATTTGGGTATGTGGAAGTCCTAATAGGTTCCCAACCTTAAATCACCCCACCTAGAATAGTCAGCTCAAATGGGGAGACTCTTAGAAAACAAAGTCTTTATGTGATTTTTCTTAATCAAGTTGTTGTTCATCACCCAAAAAACATGTTTTCATAAAAAAATTCAAGAAGAGTTGTGCATAAACATCTCCATAAAAAAATGTGATGCTGTAATTATTATCAGTTTTCATTTCGTACTTTATTTCATTTTTCGTCTGCATTAACTAAATAGTTGATAGGATGTAATATTTTTCCTATTACGTGCAAGATGTTTCCAGAAATTGGGATTTGGAATTTCTAAAAAATGAATTTTTTATAAATAATTAAACATCATACAACTTTGTTATGCAAAACTGATTTTGTCCAGTACCACATAAGCTTCTCTTGTTAATAAAGTTTAAACTAAAAACATTTAGATAAAACTAAAAAATCAAGTTTAAAGAAAACCTCAGTATATTTCCAAAAATATAAAAATCATGTTCATATTAATTTTAAACAAATTTATATCATTTTTATAAAAATGTTCATGTAAATCATTAAATTCCAGTAAACTGATTTTCTCATCAGTTAAAAAAATAAATAAAAATGGTCTTAAAAGTGTCCAATTCAAGTGAAAAATTTCCAGTCTAGTTATTCAAAGTGTCTAGAATGTTCATACCAAAATTAACTTCAAAATAAGTTCAGCAAGTTGGATTTCAAAGAACAAATTGGATAAAGGTCCTGTTTTGACCAGTTTTGGCATAAAATTCATCATAATTTCAGTTGTCAATAAAAGCTTGTGAAATTTTGATACAACATAAAGAAGTCACTACCTATCCATAGGTTTATCACATGCTTAGTTTTACGCTTTTTACAGAAAGTTATGATTTTTACAAGTCAGTATAAGTACAAAAGTGCAATATGAAAAATGAAATAAAATTATTAACTCAAGTTTCATAAAAAAATATTTTCTTTTTATACGAAAATTTTAATTAAAAATCATGAAATTTTAAGTTTCTCTTAAAATGGTTCATTTTTATTATGTAAATAAAAATCAATAAAAATTGTCATAAAAAATCAAAATCAAAGAAGTTAATTAATCTTTAACTTTCACAAATTCACAAATAAACAAGAATTCCAAAGCCCATTCAAGAGGATGAAGATCAAGGAGCATCATGGTGAAGATCAAGATTGAATATTTGTATAGATCATAGATTTTGTACATAATGTTGTAATAATAATTTCTTTGTAAATAGTTATTACATCACTCAATTAATGAAAAAAACATGGAGATGTTTATGCATAATTTTCATAAATAATTCCACAACTCTTTTTAAATAAAATGAGCAACCAATGTTACAAATGTTCCATGTTGGGCCCAATATATCATAGCATATGAATCAAATGACTCAATCTCAATCAAGAGAAAAATTGCAAATCTAACTAAGTTAAATTGTATAATAATCCATCTTACATTTTAAATTTATTCTCCATCTTCAAATGGATTAATCATATAATTTAACATAATTTGATTGGTAATTATGGTCTCCGAATTGATTTTAGGCCGTTTCAAGTGTCTCACTTTAAATGGCCAAATTCCAATTAGCCAAACACAAATCTCTAAATTCGATCTCAAATTGATCATTTCTCTCTAAATGAGTTAATAATCTTCAATTAAGATTATTTCTCAAAAGCCTTCGAATTAGGAAGCAAACCTCTTTTCCTAAGACCTCTTGAAAATTATAAATGTGATCACTAATTAAGGTGGTTATTTCAATCCTTGATTAATCGCTAATTAGGGCGATTAAATCAAACTCTTCATTTAATCACTAATTAGAGTGATTATCTTAAAGCTTATTTATCGTTAATTTGGGCGATTATTTTTTCTATTTAATCACTAATTAGGGTGATTATCTTAAAACCATTTTTAATAACTAATCAAGGTGATTATCTTTCCTTTTAAGTTTAATCACTAATTGAGGTGATTATCCTAACATTCATTTTAATCGCTAATTAAGGTGATTAATTTAACCTTTCATATTTAATCACTAATTAGGGTGATTATCATAAACCTTGGTTAATCACTAATTAAGGTGATTAATTTAACCCTTCTCATTTAATCACTAATTAGAGTGATTATCTTAAACCTTAATAATCGTTAATTAGGACGATTATTTTTCTCATTTAATCACTAATTAGAGTGATTATCTTAAACCTTGAATAATCATCAATTAGGGTGATTACTTCTTAACCTTCATTTTTAATCACTAATCAAGGAGATTATCTTTCCTCTTAAGTTTAGTCACTAATTAGGGTGATTATCTTAACCTCCATTTCTAATCACTAATTGAGGTGATTATCTTGATCCTCCTTCATATTTAATCACTAATTAAGGTGATTATCTTAACCTCATTTCAATCACTAATTGGAGTGATTACCTTATTCCTAATAGATTTGTTTAATTCTAAAGGTGAGTTATTCATAATCTATTCTTTCCGTTTCTCCCCCAATGGAATTGGCCATTTAGGGTGAGACATATGATCGAACTACGATGGTTATGATCCATGAGTGGATTCCAATCCCGCAATGATTGGTACGTAGTGCAACTTCAGTGCTGAAACCTACCATGTACAAATGATATATTGATCCTAAATAGAAATGGTTGATGTGTATATGTGTAAATTATGTGATTTTCTTTCTTTTTTAATAGCCATGATTACTTTAAAAATGGAAAATAACGCATTTAGTAAGAGCTCGTTCTTTAGAAAGGAAGAGGAGACGAGTTTCAGACGTTCGCACCTCTTAACCTAAACCCCGAACCCTATCTCATGGTATGAAAGACCAATTTTCAAAAAAGCCTTATCCATATGAAGTCATCATCATTTTAAATGATATTTCATGAAATTGATTTTAAAATGATTTATTAAATAAATCTGTCCCTATTCAGATATTAATAGGGTGGCGACTTCAAAGTTTTCTAAAACTCATAGTCCAATGAGAGACTTTTGTGGAATTCAGACCGTTAATTAAGACAGTCAAAAATCGGGTACCACAGGCTGGCGACTTCACTGGGGACTTCACTTCCACTTGAAGTATAAGAGGTTTAAACCTGAACAATGCGTTATTTTCCATATGTATATATAATAAAAAAAGTTAATCATGGATATTCACAATTTAATTTTTGTATATAGCATGTTTATGTGAAAATTACATGTGCTTGGTAGTTTATCGATCCATACACGTGCACTCTTTTTAACCATTTTCTTATTAAGTCTGATACCTCTGTCTCTTGGCAAGGGTCAGAATTTTAGAATGACAAATTAATGAATTAAGGTCGTAAAACTGCATCCGCGAGCTATTGAGACCGGCTCTGTCAGGAGCGTCCACCCTCGATGGACACAATGGAAGTGACTCGAGGCTACTTTAACATAATCTCTCCCTAAATGAATCACCTTTTAGTTGACTTTTAGGACACAAGGATCAATGCACAAATGTCCATTATTTATTTCAGTTATTGAATAATGTGAAAAATTTCGAAAATTCCTCAGTCTGTTTTCAGTCGATCAAACTGTGTGTACATTTCAGTCGAAAATTCTTCCATTTCCCGCTAAAAAAATATGAAAAAAAAAATCATTATTCTATGACTAACATTGTTAGTGTGTAAATTTCTAGTACTTCAAATTAGTCTAATCCTAAGGGGTGGAACAGACGTATTCAAACACGAGAATACATAGCCTGGCGCCTAGCAAATTGAATTCGGAAAAGGTTGAGAAGAACCCGAGTACTTCACATTAGTCTAATCCTAAGAGGTGGAACAGACGTATTCAAACAGGAGAATACATGGCTTGGCGCCCAGCAAACTGAATTCTGAAAAAATTTTAGAAGTACATGAATCATTTAATTGATTTTATATTGTACTTTGTAGGTAGAGCTACGTGCGGCTTGATCCCCTAAAAAAAATCTAACGTTGTTTGCATCTATCTTAGTTTTCTTTACTATGTAATGTACTAAAAGGGGTACGTAGGCAACTCATTTTCCGAGTGCAGCTGGAAAAAAAAATTATGTAAAATTTCATTTTCCAAAATATCAGAACTACGTTGGGCCTGATTCTCCATTCAAACAAAAAATGACAAGAAAAATTTTCTTCCCCAAATTCAAATCTACCTACGGAAATACGTAGGCAACCTTCGTGTTCGGCCCCTTTTGCATTGGATATTTTCTTTTATGGTTTCAGCACTTAAAAGCAATCAATACATGTGGATCACTACAAAGAAGAACGATATCTGCTATCCCTGTCAATCTTACATTTCCATATTCATCAATTTCAAAAACTTACATTTTTCTAAAATCAATCCTGCACCTCCTATTCTACTCTTTTTCAAAAGCATTTACTAAACACCATCATACACGACATTTCAAAAAAAAAAAAATTCAAATCAATCCATCATCTTTTCCTAACAAAAGATAAAACAAGGGGTTCCTTTCAAAAATGAATTTCGAAAATTCAAAGCCTAGTCCAAACACTTGCATTCATTCTAGGCCCATATGCATTAGAGTCCACTTTGCATTCATTTAGGCCCATGTGCATTTCAGTCCATACATTCTCTAGCATTGAGTCGATCTTAGGCCCATATAAATCTAGTTCATCTCAAAATCTAGGCCCATCTGCATCTTTATGTGAAGTCCGGTCCAAGTCTATCCCTAATCAATTCCAATCTAAGTCTAAGTATAGTCCAATCCAAATCTTAGGACCATTTAGGCCCAATTCATATCCTAGGTCTAGTTTGCATCTCCATGTAGGCCCTAGTCAGTCTTCGGACTATAAAAATCCAGTCTTAGGACTATAAAAGTTCATCCCTTAAAGTCTAGCCTGCTTGCTCACCCGTAAGTTCAAGGTCTAGCATTCCTTAAGTCTATAGGCAATTGTTGTGTCTAGCCTGCTTGCTCACCCGTAAGTTCAAGGTCTAGCATTTCTTTAGTCCATAGGCAATTTTTGAGTTTAGTCTGCTTAGTTTAATGTAAGTTCCGAAGTCTTGTTGTCTAGCTTGCTTGCTCACCCGTAAGTTCAAAGTCTAGTTGCCTAGCCTGCTTGCCTTAAGTTAAGAGTTTGGCCTTCCTAGTTGTCTAGCTTGCTTGCTCACCCGTAAGTTCAAAGTCTAGCATCCCATAAGTCCATAGGCAATTTTTGAGTCTAGCCTGCTTAGTCTAATGTAAGTTCCGAAGTCTAGTTGTCTAGCCTGCTTGCTCACCCGTAAGTTCAAAGTCTAGGTGCCTAGCCTGCTTGCCTTCAGTTAAGAGTCTAGTCTCCCTTATTTTCAAACCTTCCTTAAAGTCTAGCCTGCTTGCTCACCCGTAAGTTCAAAGTCTAGTCTCTCCTAAACTCAATCGTAGAGTCCAGTCTGCTTGCATAGTCCAGTCCAGTCCATGTCTGCATTTGCATATAGTTAGGCCCCATGTCTCCATCATGGTCAAGTCTATACTAGTCCAAAACCTATAACCATTTCCATTTCCATTTCAAAATCATTTTTCATTTTCATTTCCCATCTTCAATCCCCATTGCCATTTCCACTTCTCATTTCTCATCTCCATTTCTCATTTCGAAAGCGTCATTTCTTAAATTTACGAGGTTCATTCTATTTCTGTTCAGGACGGATCGTGAGATTATAACTTGGGAACGTCCAACAGCCAGGCAACAAGGTCGACCTACTCCTAGACTCGTCAAACGCATCCTCACATTTTCAGACGAATCCTCTGACTCTTCTGAATCATCATCCGAAATGGGGTATACTAATGAACAACTTAGTGCCATTATGGCTCAACTCACACTGATGAACTCTCGTCTTGAGGAATAAGACAAAGAGATCAAGGCACTAAGGGCTAAGCTCACTGAGGAAGACGAGCAATGCGACACTCCACCACCGATCAAAACCAACACAGAACTCAGGTTTGAAAAACTCGAGCAATTGATCCAGTCAATTCCTGCACTCGAGAGTCAGGCTCGTGGCCATGACATCATTGATCCTAAACTAAGGGAGAAACTCCCTAAAAAGATAACATTGGGTGACCTCCTAAAATTCAAGGGGGTCGCGGACCCAGATGACCACTTGAGAGCGTTTTCCATCTCTATGGCTCTCAAGGGCATGAGCAAGGACCTGTTTGCTTATGTCTTTCCTTTAACCTTGGATGCACATCCATCCACGTGGTTCGGGTCACTGAATAAGGCCAAGCTGAATGACTGGGGCTACATCAGAGAAGAGTTCCATAAACAATACATCTACAATACTCAGCTTCCCATTGGCCTTCGTGAGTTGGAGTCAACTAAACAAAACTCCAACGAAGACTTCGTCACCTTCCTTAACAGATGGAGAGATAAAGCTGCACAAATGATTAACAAGCCATCTCAGGAGGATCAAGTCCGACTGGTGATCCGTAACCTGCAGCCGAAGTATGGGGATCATATCAAGTTCCAACCTATAGAGTCTTTCACGAAGCTCTATAAGGTAGGCCTGCTGATTGAAGAAGAGGTACAGGCCAACAAAAATAAGGGTTCCAACAACAACAATAACTCTTTCAAGAAGAGTAACAATAGCCCTTCTAGCTCTAAAAGCAATGAGGTCAATGCCATAGCTGCTGAAAAGAGAGGTTATCAAAAGCCTCAAAGAACATTTGCATCTTTAGGCATGTCCTTAGAAGAAGCCTTCACTAGACTTCATGCAAAGGGAGCACTTCAGTCTATTAGCCCTACTCCAGATCCTGCTCCCGAGAATAGATCCAAGAGATGGGATCCTAATGCTTACTGCAAGTACCACCAAGGGAATGGACACCCAACATCTGCGTGTTGGACCTTAAAGAATCACCTGCAGGATATGGTTGGATGGTAGATTGCCAATTCCGCTCGCAAAGAAAAGTCGCAATAGCAACGAACCCCTTGGGCAGCACCTAAATAACGCCGGGGCTTAGTCATTTAACGCTAGTTTCTAGGTTGAGTCGGAGAGTCCCTCCCCTAGCTTCTTCATTTCCCTTCTTGTCGAGTCTATGTCATTTAGGTCTTTATTTCTAATAAGCCTTGTTCTATTTATTTCTGATTAATAAAAGAATTTCATTTTCATTGGCCTTCCATCATTTTATTTATGCTTCTAATTCAATGATGAAACTTAAATCACCTAATGAGCTTGACTAATAAAAAAGAGATCTCACAAAAAAGAAAAAAATTAGTAAAGAAATAAATGAAAAGGGGACATACTTTGGATCAGGAGTTATTCCCCTCTCCCTTCCATTACCTTTCATAAGCCATCATTCTTAAACCATCATATCAATAAACCAAACAATCCCTTCAACATCAAAGCTCCACAAATAGCCTTCAAGCCTTCCAATACCCTAAACCAATAACTTGTGCACAAGACTTACTACATCAAAATATATCAATGCCAGGCAAAAACAAAGAGTGAAAAAATTCAAAGTGCGCAAAAATGAAAAAAAAAAGCAAAAATGCACAGGACAAAAAGAAAAGATTCAAAAAGAAAGAGCCAAAGGCAAATAAAAGTCAAGCTAGGGGGTTTGCACACAAGTTCTACCCCTCATTCAAATCCTTCAATCCATCAAAAACTTAACCCATATAAACCAATCCATGACCTTTACCTTTTAGCCAATTCAACCTTCACCTAAGCCTTAAACTTTTCAACCTTTCATCAACCCTAACTCCTTTTTCAAGGTATGTCCAAGCCCGCTAGGTTGAAAAGCCGAAAGGGCGGCCTAGGCAAAAGTTAGGGCACAAAAAAGAATATAATAATAAAAAAAGAAATCAGATCGGGAACTACGAATGGTCTGATTCCGCAAGGATACGTAGGAATCCTCATCTCGAGGTCCAACCGCTTCAATAAAATAAAAATTAGTCATGGTCTAATGATTTATTTTCTAGAATTTAGGAGCATACTCTTTCTAGATCCCGACATAGACTTGAGTCTGCACCTAGCCTCGTTAAAGCCTTTTCCCAAGTACATTCATTTGAGTCACAAATTTAAACTTTTTATTTTTCAATCCAAGCTCTCCTTGTCCCCGAAGGACTCTCCGACAATTCCATGGTTTCTAGCGATATTTGACTTTGCCTATATCAAATTCCCAAAGAAGAATCCCCAGCGACAACTTTCAACGATTCAACTACAAATCAACTACATTTCAATATCAGATCAAGTACATTTCAATTAAGGCTCAAGCCAAATTCAAGGCAGGCTCACCCAAAGTGGGGGTTTCGTATGTGTGGTTGTTCCTCCGATTCAAATCAAACTCCCGGAAAGTTGTAATCCGCGGACCTCGTTTACGAACCTCGATTATTTACTAAAAACGATTTTCGAAAATCATGTTATCTATTTCTGATCATTCTATCATTCTACATATCCACATCTTCTAGCCTTGCAAAATCCTAACCTTGCATTGTAGCCTTGCAAAATCCTGACCTTGCATTGCATTTCATACATCCTAGTCTTGCATAACCCTGACCTTGCATGACGTGTCGTCTCCCTTAGCTTTGCATAACCTTAATCCTTGCATAGCGTCTCATGCATCTTTAGAGAGTCTAAGTTTGCATTATTGCATCATTATGTGCTTATCTGAGTTGTTTGCACCTATCTGCTAACATCTTCTTCTACAGGCAATCAGATTGCTTGTAGTTATTGTCCTGCATACTAACTTTGTTTTGCATAGACCGGCGATTATAGATCAATTCTAAACTGCAGAGCGTTTAGAATCGTTCTCCGTCCCGACACCATATACTTTGACTTTCGGTTTCCTGAACCTCAGTCAAAGTGGGGGCTTCTGTAGACACATAATCGTGTCTCCCCATTTAAGGATCCGATGATGAAACATACCGTGGTCTTAATTGGTCCGACCCAAGGGCATAACAGTCTGAAAAGCTATTCAAAACCATTTCGAAAAGTGTTAAAGTCCTATTTTAAAGCCCAATTAATTATTCATGATAATTAATTGTATTTCAGCCCAATTCTTTGAAAAGCCCAATTAATTGATAATTAATTGATTTATTTTAATTAATAAATATTTTCAAAAGATATATTTTTTAAGTCAAAATCATATTTTATCCCGTAAAATGAGATATCTATAGTTAAAAGATAAAAGAAAATCTTTTAGACTGCGTTTTTATAAAAAAACTACAAAACATGTCAAAAATCAAGCATTGCGCTGAGCGCAGTTGCTGCGCCGAGCGCACGTGTCCAGCCACGTGGACTTCCACGTAGGCTGCGCCAAGCGCACAGGCTGTGCTAAGCGCACCAGAACTGACACGTAGACTTCTGTTTCATGTAGAGTCCTGCGTCAAACGCAGTTCTCTGCTTGAGACGCGGAATTTCTTTCTTATATTTTTCAAAAACGCGTACCACGTGTACGCTTTTTACTGGTCATGCCGCGTCATGCGCTTCCCACGTCAGTTGCACCTGGCGCAGCCAGCGCGTGAGGCACAATGCCGTTTTCCCTATAAATAGGCCTGATTTCCGAACAGATTTCAAAAAAAGAACGAATTTTTCACATAACACTCGACGAATACTTTACGAACCTCTCTACAAATTACAAAATCTCCCTCCAAAACTCATACTTTCAAACACAAAATACATTCGATCTACATACATTCAGATTTTCAGGCTTCACGATTGCTCGTCACAAAGGTTGTCAATCTCGCAGACCCAAGCCACGGTATAATCCTGAGGGTCCTTAAATAAATTATTTTTATATTGAAGTTACTAATAATTTTATTTCCTGATCATGTAGATCTTTAATGTAAAATCGCTCTACTGTATATTCTAAACCTTTTTCCTTTCTTTTTATTTATTTTTGTACATTATTATATGCTTGCCTGATTGTTCTATGCATATTATATGATTGTCCTGCATTAATATTTTTATCACCCACATGCTATTTTTGCTAATCAAAGACCTAAAAAATTGTTCTAATATTAATCAGATTAATTTGGACAACCTGCTAGGTTCCCTGTAATATTGATTGCCTAATAACATGTCACTAAAAATTAGTCTTTTTATGTGTTTCCTAAACCAATTTAGACTAAATATTTTTAGGGTGTATAAAACATTATTTGATTATTCTTTGGCATAAAATCGGTAATGAATCGGTATTTAGTAGAGGCCAGCAATGGACAATATAGTTCCTGACTATATTTGTACCCTCACCCCCGAACTCAATCTTTGGTTCATTTTGACCATCTATGGAGTCATGACGTGGAAATCTACATTGGATAATTTGTCCCTATGGTTTTACCATATCCAATTAGGTTTATGATTCTTCCTAAAAATAATTGTTGGCGACTTCTTTTAATACAAAACAAATTTTCAATAAAACCTTTACAGTGGGGTAGTCAAATCTAATACGCGCTCATCCCGCGTAGGCGAAATATAAACACGCCTACAACACCCCCTGTAGATGAATCAATTGTACTCTTGATATGGGGCTGCAGACCATTGTAGAATGCTTGAGTAATGAACCACTTATCAAGGTTGTGGTGTGGGCACTCTCTCTGTAGGTCTTTGAACCTATTCCAAGCTTCCTTCAATGTCTCATCAGGTTCTTGTACAAAGGTAGCAAGTTTGTGTCTGATTTCTGCAGTTTTGGTAGGAGGGTAGTACTCTTTCAGGAATGCTTCAGATATAGCACTCCACTCAGTTTCTTGAACATCGTTCAGCCATTTATGTGCCTTGTCGTTTAATGAGAATTCGAAGACCATGACCTTCACCTGATAAGGAGTGACCCCATGGTGCTTAACGGTACGACAGAGTTGTTAAAACCGTTGTAGATGATTGGCAGGGTTTTCAAATGGATGCCCCCCAAATTGGTTCTGCTGGATCATGTTGATGAGGGCAGGCTTGATCTCAAAGTTTGTCGTTTCTATGGTAGGCACAGTAGGACCTGTGGAAATACCACGAGGGGAAGGTACCTCATATGATTTCAGAGACTTAGGAGGCATGATTGGTTCTTCTGAACGACCTTCCGTGGATTTTCCCTGATTAGCAGACTTCTTTTTCTTCTTTTGTTGCTTTTTGAGTTGCCACATGGTTTTCTCAAGATCGGGATCAGTTGGGATTGGAGTACCTGTTCTTTTAGACCTGGGCATAAAAGAAACAAAGAAAAAATGTGTCGTGAGATTGCCTCAATTGGAACTTGCAGTTCCAATGAGACAACAGAATTAGTTCAAATAATTAATCAAAAAGCCATAGAAACTAGCCGTCTCCCCGGCAACGGCGCCAAAAACTTAATGGGTTTTAAAATAATACCGCAAGTGCACGGTGTCTGTTGTTAGCAGAAACTAGCAAATACAGGTCGATCCACAGGGAGAGGATTTCTATAGATTAATGTTCAACTATTTAACTACTTCAAAAGAGAAATTGATTGAATGATCAATAACTAAACTATAATAAACTAGAAAACAAATGGATGGAAGTTTATCAAATAATTAAAAACCTAGGGCATTCGATCAGTCCACCATGCTTATACCAATTTAATCACTACAATACAATTCAACAATACTTGGATCGAGGTACGAGTAATTAGAGTATTTTGTTAATCCTACGGTCGGGTCTTAACACTCTTAGATCGACATATGCTAGTACGGTCGCTAAACATAATCAGATCTACCAATTGTAACAAGCCTCTAATGAGTACGATCTTTCGATTCTAACTCCTATTAGCTAAACATAACTCATGATATTGCGCGATTACATGAATTAAACAATTAATACAAATTAATAGGAATTACTCTACTTCACTCCAAATATCGAAGAACTTTAAACCATAATCAAATAGGTATAAACATGCCTTCCCTCACTAAGCCCTAGAAAAAGAATACTCACTCATGATATTGAAGAACACAATACACATAATGAAAATATAATAATTCATCTAAATAGATTAAGTAGAAAAATATAGAATGATTGAAGAGCCATTGAAGAGCAATTGAAGCAAAATTGATGATCTTTATAATCTTCCCAAGCAAAGAGTTAATACAAACTAGAGAGAAAAACTATGTTTTAATACCTAATAAACGAGGAAAATGAGATAACTACTCGAATTTCCTAAAAGTCTATTTATAGTCTTTGCAACACCGGCTAAAAAATACGAAAAATCGTCAATCTGAGACACCGCCTGGTCGGGCGACGGTCATCAACTCTAACGAGCTCAGAAGGAGTTTCGCCCGGTCGGGCGCGCAAGCACTTTTGGAGCGTTTCTCACCCGGTTAACCGGGTGAATCATCGATATGGGAGTGGAGAAAATTTGGCTCTCTCGGTCGACCGAGCGAGAGCTGTTTCTTGGCTCCTAACACGAGTTCTTCTTCCAAACTACTTGACTTGCTCCACGGGGCTGCTATGTGCTATGTGTGATGATCGGTCCCCTAGGTGTCGTTACTTCCTATGATTCCGGGTCAAGAATAAAATCACCCTAGTCTAACTAACTAGCTAGCCTAATAAGGTAGTATAGCGTAGTAAGGGGTCGTATCCACGGAGAAGCAAGGGGTTTTACACTTAGTTCGAGATGCAATCAATTGACGGGAGTAAAAAGGGGGGTTTAAGTAAATAACTAGACTAACTAAGGCAAATAAAATAAGAGTGATTAATCAATAAGACAAACACTAGGGAGAGGGGGAATCATGGAACTCACAACAACAATTTCAACAACATTTGGTAGGCAATGGTTCAAATTTATTGAGGGTCTTGGTCCAACATCAAGAGGTCACTCTCGCACACCTCTCAACACCGCCTACCCAACCCCGCCTATGAGGTCGTGGTCTACCCATCATCAAGTCATCACTAATATCAAGCTTGCTCTCACATAACCCAACATTAGCACAAGATTCAAGCACAAAGGTGATCAAGTTTCATGCTTTAACAATAGAATACCTTGATTCGAGCATCAAAAGAACAATCACCAAAGCCATCCAAACATCATTAAAAATCATCACAAAGTCCCATTATCCCCCTTCCCTAGCTAGAAATCTAGCCTAGGAAGGAGGAGAACATAGTAAGACTAGTAAAAGCAACAATAAAAGGAACAAACATACTAAAACTACTAAGCATGATTAGTGAAAACGAGAAAGATTGAACTTTTGAACAATAGACTACTAGGACTAATCAAGGCAAGCATAAACTAATTTAAACAAGCATAAAACTAAACAAATAACCAAAAATAAGATAGGAAATAAGGATTAGAGACTAGAAATTACCAAAAGATTGATGCTTTGATTGATAAAAATGAAGAACAAATGTTGAGTTACAACTTTCTCTCTCCTAAGAATGTGTTTTTCTCTCTCTAATTAACCTAGAAGAATGTGCTCATTACTCAGGACCCTTTTTTCTGGAATTCAAAAGCTTTCCCTAAATGTCTTAAGAGAGGGTATTTATACCCCTCACAAATTCAACTCAAAGTAAGGGCAAACAGCGAAAAAAATCAGGAGCTGAACCATTCAGAGCTCCCGCTCCATCCGTGGAGCGCCAGCTCTGAGCCAAATGTAAGATATTTCTTCAGCAGGTCGAAGTTCCCGCTCCATCCGTGGAGCTTCAGCTCTGAGCCTAATGTATGATATTTCTTCAGCAGGTCGAAGCTCCCGCTCCATCCGTGGGGCGCGAGCTCTAAACTTAAGTGAGGTTCCCCTCTTGCAAGTCGAAGCTCCCGCTCCAACAAGCTGGACCACCAGCTTCAATTTCTCGGCAAAGTGCTTGTATAACATGGGACTCAGAGCTCCCGCTCCATGCGTGGAGCGCCGGCTTTGGCTCTGTTTCTACTCTTCTTTGCAGTTTGAAGCTCCTTATCTCCATCCAAAGAGTTCCTTTTGCCATTCCAAGCTTCAACAATCTCGATTAGGCCGCTACGGAACCTAAAAGAAGATAAGAACAAGTCATAGCATAGGGTGTTCACAACATTCAATCTTCACATGAATAGAAAGCTACCTACAACTCCCAAAAACACTCAAAATGCATGAAGCTAGTAGATTCACTAACATTGAACAAAGCTAAGCTAAATAAGCATAAAAATGGACAAAACAAAGGCTTAATTAGGGTGGAAAGAGGCCATAAAAGCGGCCTTAAAAGCCACTTATCAAACTCTCCCAAACTAAGTCCTTTGTTCGTCCTCGAATAAAGAAAAAGCAGTAAAGTCTGTACACTAACTCACTTTCGTAGGAATCACGGTCAATTTTAGCGTAAATGACAAGCCTTTTAAACCTCAAAGTTGCCTAGGAGGACGAGTGTGCTCTCGTAAGGATTTTCTAAGAGTTTGACCCATAACTCTAGATCTTAGAACCCAAGGCAAATCAAAAATAAATAAACCAAAGAAAATAAAAATGTGCTCTTAAGTGAGATTTTGAAGAGAAGCAAACACAAATGGATGCAAGAATTTCTTGACACTAAAAGTAAGCATGCTCAAAGATGTCCATAGGTTGATTAAAACATACCATACACTAAGCATAGAGAACTAGATAGAGCGCAATTCCTCAAATTATACAACCATACATACCGCGTTCTCTCAACTAGTTTCAAATTCGCCATTCAAGGTAGCTTCTCTAAACTTCGAAAAATGAAGCCGATAAATGTAACAAGAAATAGAATAGGAGAAGGTTACTCGACATCTCGACATAGCACATTCGCTCAATAGGCTTGATTCCAATCTTCTGCCACCGACAATGACTCAACCCTCTAAGGTCAAAAGGACTTTTTAAGGGTGGTAACGTAGGCTAGGGGTAAAGGGTGTGAATAAATTTGGATAGTGGTGCTCAATCCTAATATAGTGAAGTCTTAGCAGGAGCGAAAGAGCTAAATACCCATGAATCACAAATCATATTCAACCATTTAGGGATAAGGTTCCCCCAAACTTATTCAAAAACATAACAATAAAAGAACTATTTTTGGATTTTCTTTCTTTTTCTCCCCTTTTTTTTCATTTCAGGTTTTTTTTTTCATTTTCCCCACCTTCTTTGACTTTGGGTGGCTTTTTCTATGAAGTTGCAATTGCATTTATTCAAGAATATACACAAAATTTCCACTATACCACAAGAATCACAACATTTTCCTTTCCCCTTATTTGTTTCAAATATCACTCAAGACAATCGCTCTAACTTCACTATTCACTACAAGGGTGAAAAATAAAACAAGGAGGCAATTGGCTTGTATTGAGGTAATCAAAGAAAAGGATAAGGCTCAAAGGGTTAAGAGGAAGGGCAAATGCAAATAAAAACAAAATCCAAGAAAAAGAGAAAAAAAAACAAGAATAAAAAGGCTAAAACTATAAAAATAAAAATAGTCACCGAATTGAACGCCTTTATCTTTCCCTAGAGTGGCTCGGTCGCTATCTTAGAGAGATTAGAGTCAAGTTCTCGATAAAAGTATGCAATGTCGAGGATCCATGCACTCAAAATAGATGTTGGGGCTTATTTTTTTGAAAGTCCTCACATGGGATTATCAAGCAAATACTACCCTTAAGGTTTCAAATCACTAGAGAGAGCAACACCATCGTACCACAATCCATGAATTAAGGTCTTGTGCTCTCAAAAAGTTCTAACCACTACCTTAACACAGGGTATCCTAAAATCAACCATAAACATCTCAAAGCATGCAAACTTCTAACATCTAGGAATAAAAGCATTCAAAAGAGTGGAGTTTAATGATATTGTTTTCAACTCAAGAGCAAAAGAAATAAATAAATGAAAAATTTGCCTTGGTTCATGCGTTTTTTTGTTTTTTTTTTTTAGCAAGAGATGAAAGCAAGTAGGTAATGGCACGTTATCAACACAATCACAAAAATTTAGCACTTAAACCCAGGTGGTGTTCATAACCACCAATGTAAAATTTAAAGCCAAGCAACCTCGAACGATCATCTTCTTTCCTAAACTATCCTAAAACTAAGCAAACAAGTAATTAAAAGGGAGTTGGAACGATCTCACCCATCATTGAAGCAATAAAGGCCAAATGCAATATCCGAAGTAAAAGAGCATCTTCAAACCTTGACTTCATCTCCGGATACTTGCTATGAAAGGTCATCAACTCAAAAGAGAGATTAGTTCCAACAAGAGTATATACAAAAGGCAGAGAGAAGAGAAATTACATGTTAAGAAAAACAAACATATATAGTTCAACATATAGCTCAACAACTCCTTAAGCTTGCAATGCCCCCGAGCCATGACCCCTAAAATTTGCGCCCCTAGATCAAATACAATGCAAAGTACACCCCCCTAACTTGAATGGAAAACCGACCTCGGTGAGACCAAGGAATAGTCATATGAAAAAGGAAAAGGGGGAGGAGGGGGGATTCATGGGGTGATCTAAGATCCACTTGGCCCGCCCTCATCGGGGCGGCGCCAATCATAATCAAGCTCGATCGGGGTCCCATCCTCACACAAGGGGGGGCCATGGGGTTCCCAACCACCGTAAAAGTTGGGAGGGAATCCCGAGTACCCCGTATAGAGTGGGTCATGGCTATGCTCCGGTGGGATGTACCTATAGGTGGGGTCGCCAAAATAGTCACACCCCCCGGGCTGGGTATAGTCATACGGGGGAAAAGTGCACCGCTCCCTAATTTGGGAGGATGGGCCTTGCCAATAGGGATAGACCGGCTCACGAGGAGTGCCATCAATGTGCTCCTCTCCCCAACTTGGCACTGGCCCTAGCACTGGAGGCCAATAGAGATGGTTTACCGGTGGGGCGATTTGCCCTTGCTCCACAAAATGGTTGAAAAGCAAAGAATTGTGGAGCGCCATCCCTTGGTTATTGGCCTCCAATTGGCCCACTTGCAAGCTTAAGTTATTAAAAGCATGTTCAATGTTAAAACTAGAAGGGTAGGAGTGGCTCATACCTCCCTCCTCTTGGGAGGGGTGACGTTCGTTCTCCACTCCTTGTGGTCTTGGTTGTCGTTGTTGTTGTTGTTGTTGGTGTTGTTGGTGTTGTTGCCTTGCTCTGTTTCTTCTTTCAATCTCATTCGGATCAAGCTCCGAAGCATCAATCTCCTCAAATGGTACTCTCCATGGATTTGGGGTATTTGTCGGGGGTTCAGTCATGAATCTATTGGGGATCTTGCACCATATCGCACCCTTGATCAACCAAAAGGTAGCTCTAGATGTCTCTTTGGTGAATTTCATGTTCTTGAGGTGATCAAAGTTGAGAACCGACCCATAGTTCTCCGGCACCATCTTTACAAGTTGCTCTTTGAACCCGAGCATATAAGCAAGCCATGTCACCATCCCTCCTAATTGGATGGGCCCTTTCATTCTTGTGTCTTGCTTGATGTTGAGCATCCTCGTGGCAAGCAGAAAACCCAAGTTAACTTTGTCGGCCGGGTTACTTTGATCTAGCAACCTTCTTCCTTCACTTGCTCTTCATAGCAAATGTAGTTCTTGGTCGCTCATTTTTCCGAGATCTTGCCGGGAGAAGAAACAATATACCAACATACGATGAAAGTACCTCAATGCGGCATGATGGATTTCGGAGGCTTTGGATGAGTTAGATAGGAAATCCCTAGACCCATCAGTTATCCTCTTCCACCAAGCTTGCATGTCATAACCTTCAACTCCATCCCAGAACAATCAAACACCTCGGCTCTAGGATCCCAACCAAAATACTCATTAAACTTTGCAAGGTTCATGGTCTGCTGTTGGTTGAACATCCTGAATTTAATCTCAAATGCGTCCCCCGCCTCCGTAGATGTCCTCTTAAATTCAAAGCTAGCTAAGAATTCTAGAGCTAGAGTGCGGTAGGTGAGGGGAGGTTGCGCGGGGTGGTTGTAGGTCTTATCTGTGGTAACCCAATCATTTGGGATTTGATTTTTAAGAAACGGGGCAAAACCGAGTGTACGGGCAAGGTCGCACACTTTATGATCAATCCCGAGGTGGAAACAAGTTATATGACCATAGAAAAGGGTTTGTTTCACCTCTCTCTTCTCAAGCTCACGAAACTTTGCTTTATGTTCGGGTTTGGTAAGGTTCACATTGTAGGTAGGTGAGGTGCTAGTGCGAGGTCTTTTCGAACCCATTACACCGGTATCAAACACAATAGTCAACAACAATAATCACCAACAACAACAAAATCAACCAACAAAAACCAGCAACAATACCCAAAGGTTGTAGAATCCAAGGATTTTGCTCAACAACCACTACAACTCCACAAGTATCCCCAAAAATTAGCACAATTAACCAACAATATCACCACCACAATCACCAATTAATCGATTTCAAGAACAAACTCTAGCCAAAACACCTAATTTCATCTAACACAAAAACTCCAAGGGAAACCCTAACAAAACCAAGCACAAATACTCAAGAATAAGCAAAATGAACTTGATTAGGAGAGATTTTACCACAATTGGAACCAAATTCTTCTTCTTATTGTGCAAAGGAGAGTAAACCCGAGTGAAATCCGAAGTGGCCCGAGTAAAAACCCCGAATTGATGCTAAGAGTTGAACTTGGAGTGGGAAATTTTGAGTAGAAGTGAGAATGGGGAACGTTTTGGGTGTTTTTGAGAGGAATTTGAGTAATATTGATGAGTAAAAGTGGTGATTTGTGGAGGGTTTAGATGGAATGTGGGTGGTTTGAGGAGAGAGTGAGGGTTTGAGTGTGGGGTTTTTGTGAGTATGAGTGAGAGAATGGGAGGGAATGGGGCTGGTGTGCGTGTTTCGTTTTTAAGAACAGGTGCTCGAAGCTCTCGCTCCACCCCCAAAGCGGGCGCTCTGACTTGCCCTGTGAATTTTTTTTTTCAGAAACATCGCCCGAAGCTCCCGCTCCACTGCCCAAAGCGGGCGCTCCAACATTTGGAGCGGGGGCTTCAAAATCTCGGCATTTTCTTTGCCTGCAGCATCAGAGCGGGAGCTTTGAATCGAACATTTGGCATAAAAATTTTCCTTTTGCTGGGGCGGGCGCTCCAAAAGTCTGGAGCGGGGGCTTCAGATTCTCGGCTTTCTTTGCTTTGAACTTCAGAGCGGGCGCTTCAAAGGTTGGAGCGGGAGCTCTGTATCCAGGACTTAACCTCTTTTTGCCCTTTACGCTGGGGCGGGCGCTCCAAGAAGTTGGAGCGGGGGCTTCAAATTTTCGGCATTCTTCAGAATTAGAAGCGGTATTTGGAGCGGGCGCTCTAATACTTTGGAGCGGGAGCTCTGAGCCCAATACTTAGCCGATTTTCTTTTTCCCCTTTCCTGCACACATACAAACCATACCCTATGGGGTTTACATTAGCCCAAAGTGAGATGTAAGACTTAGCTTGAAACTCGACTCAACTATTGGTTAGATGAGCCGAGAGGCCGTGCCTCGTATTTCCCAATCAAACTAACATCCACCTCCTCCCTTGGGGAAAAATCCTCGGGATTTTACAATCCACCAAAACAAAATCAAAATCAAAATCAAAGTTCAACAATGACAAAATATAAACAATATATACAAAGGCGCTTGATTTATGGTCTTAAGCTAGACCTCTTCATCTTTCTCAAATGGCTTCGGGGGACGAGTCGGTTGGGACCGACTCGAGCATCAAACAACAAAGTTTTCTAATTTGTTCCTTATCGAAATATTTCTTGATTCTTTGGCCATTTACCATGAACCGAGCTCCATCTTCACCTTCCAATTCAAACGAGCCATATGGAGTGACCTTGGTGATAGAGAATGGACCGGACCACTTAGGCTTCAACTTTCCGGGGAAAAGACGGAGCCGTGAGTTGAATAAGAGAACTTTGTCACCGACCTTGAAGTCACGATCTTTGATTCTTTTGTCATGCAACTTCTTGGTTTGCTCTTTGTAAAGCCTAGAGTTCTCATATGCATCGAACCTTAGTTCTTCCAACTCATTGAGTTTGAGCAACCTCTTCTTTCCGGCCAAGTCGGGGTCCATATTGAGCATTTTCACGGCCCACCATGCCTTGTACTCAAGCTCAACCGGTAGATGACACCCCTTTCCATACACAAGCCGATAAGGAGTAGTGCCAATCGGGGTCTTGTAAGCGGTCCTTAGAGCCCAAAGAGTGTCATCCAAAGGAAGAGACCAATCTTTCCTTGATTTATTTACCATCCTTTCAAGCAAATTCTTGATTTCGCGATTTGAGACTTCCACTTGCCCTTGAGTTTGAGGATGGTAGGGCAAACCGACCTTATGGTGCACATCATACTTTTTCAAGAGAGTTTCAAATTGCTTCTTAGCAAAATGAGACCCTCCATCACTAATGAGACATCGTGGCACTCCAAATCGAGGGAAGATGATCTTTTTGAGCAACTTCATCACTACCTTATGGTCATTGGTAGGTGAAGGGATGGCTTCTATCCACTTGGTCACATAATCCACGGCCACCAAAATATATTGGTTTCCACAAGAAGAAACGAAAGGACCCATAAAGTCCACACCCCATACGTCAAAAGGCTCAACTTCAAGAATAAATTGTTGGGGCATTTCATTCCATTTGGTTATTCCCCCCATTCTTTCGCATCGATCACAACGAAGGATGAATGTGTGAGCGTCTTTATGCAATGTTGGCCACCAAAGGAGACAATCAAGGATCTTTGCTACTATTTTACCAACACCACCATGGCCTCCACATGCAAGTGAGTGACAATGCTCCAAAACTCCTTCAATCTCGTGAGTAGGCACACATTTTCGAAATACACCATCACTACACCTCTTGTACAAATGCGGATCATCCCAAAAATACCTCTTGACCTCCTTGAAAAACCTTTTTCTTTGTTGAGAATTGTAGTCATGAGGCACCACTTCACTCACCAAATAATTAGCAATATCGGCGTACCAAGGGATTGTGTTGGAAATGATTGCCATGAGAGTGTCATCACGAAGCTCATCATTGATTGGTTTCTCCGCCTCACCATAGGAAGGATGGTCTAATGGCAACCGAGAGAGGTGGTCCGCCACTAGATTTTCACTCCCCTTCTTATCAAGAATCGCCATGTCAAATTCTTGAAGGAGGAGAACCCATCGAATTAGCCGTGGCTTGGCATCTTTCTTGCTCATTAAGTACTTGACCGCGGCATGATCGGTGTAGACGATGGCCTTGTTGCAAACAAGATAGGGCCGGAATTTGTCAAATGCAAACACCACCGCCAACATCTCCTTCTCCGTGGTCGAGTAATTCTTTTGTGCATCATCTAGAGTGCGGCTTGCATATGAGATCACATTTAATTTCTTGTCCTTCCTTTGTCCAAGCACAACACCAACTGCATAGTCACTCGCATCACACATTAGTTCAAATGGGAGCTCCCAATCCGGAGCTTGCACAATGGGCGCATTCACTAAAGCATTTTTCAAGGTCTCAAATGCCTTTGTGCAAGCTTCATCAAATCGGAACTCCACTTCTTTTTGAAGTAAACTCGTCAAAGGTCTTGCAATTTGTGAAAAATCTTTGATGAAACGGCGATAAAAGCCGGCATGCCCCAAGAAGGCACGCACCCCGGTCACCGAAGTGGGTGGGGGTAGCTTTTCAATCACCGCGACCTTTGCCGGGTCAACTTCAATTCCATTCTTTGAAATCTTATGGCCAAGGACAATGCCCTCCTCAACCATAAAATGACACTTTTCCCAATTTAATACATGGTTCGTCTCTTGACATCTTTTTAAGACTTTCTCGAAATTTTTTAAGCACTTGTCAAAAGACGAACCGCAAACACTAAAATCATCCATGAAAACTTCAATGACATCTTCACGCATGTCGGAAAAGGTGGCGGTCATGCACCTTTGGAAGGTAGATGGAGCATTACATAAACCGAAGGGCATTCTTCGGTATGCAAATGTTCCATAAGGGCATGTAAAAGTTGTTTTATGTTGGTCATCCGGATGTATAGGAATTTGGAAGAATCCGGAGTAACCATCAAGAAAACAATAATGAGAATGCTTTACCAACCTCTCCAACATTTGCTCAATGAATGGCAAAGGGAAATGATCCTTCCTAGTGGCTTTGTTTAGCCGCCTATAGTCAATGCACATCCTCCACCCCGTCACGGTACGGGTGGAGATGTCATTTCCCTTGTCATCCTTGACAATAGTCATGCCACCTTTCTTAGGCACCACATGAACCGGACTCACCCATTTGCTATCCGAGATAGCATAGATTATGCCTGCTTCACGGAGCTTAAGAACCTCTTGTTTCACAACTTCCTTCAAAGTCGGATTCAACCGCCTTTGAGGCTCAATAGAGGTGGCATGATCATCCTCAAGGTGGATGCGATGCATACACAAGCTAGGGCTAATACCCTTGATATCATCAATACTATATCCTATGACACCCTTATATTTTCTCAACAACTCAATCAATTTTTGCAAGGAGATGTCATCAAGGTTAGCATTGACAATAAAAGGAAATTCGCAATCATTCTCAAGAAAAGCATATTTGAGAGAGGGGGAAGGGGTTTCAATTCTACCTTGGGAGGAGGCTTAGAACTCTCCCCCTTGGCCACGGTTTGGATCAATGGGAGCTCATCTTTGCTTTCTTGGGCATCCGTATGAGCTTCATTAAATTGGGCTTCAATCTCCCTGGCCTCTTTTGATTTTTCCATCCCCTCATTATCTTGGAGGGCCTCATAAAGCGTATCATGTCTCATGCTTTGTACCCTCTCATAAATAGCTATCTCCGACTCCACCAAGTCTACTCTCCACACCTTCTCCACCATAGGTTGCTTCAAGGTTTTCGAAAACTCAAACACAACTCTTTCATCGGCCACCTCACAAGTGATCGTGTTGTTCTTGCAATTAATCACGGCTCCCATTTTTTAAGAGCTTCTCTCCCTAGGATAAGAGGAGTAAGAGGGTCCTCCTCCATATCCATTACAACAAAATCACAAGGTACAAAGATATTACCAACTCGAATTGGTATATCTTCGAGTTCACCACAAGGTAGCTTAATCGAGCGGTCGGCTAATTGAATTGTCTTCCTTGAAGGCACCATCTCAAACTTGAGCAACTTTGAAATGGACAAGGGCATTAAGCTCACACTTGCTCCCAAATCGGCCAATGCTCCCTTGGTCTCAAGATCTCCCAATTTCACCAGGAGAGTGAAACTACCTGGATCTCGTTGCTTGGGTGGCATTTGGCGTTGCACAAGCTCACTCACTTGGTGTGGAAGATTGATGCATTGTTCATTGAGCTTTTTCTTGTTGGAGAGAAGTTCTTTGAGGAACTTTGCATAGGATGGCATTTGTGACATGGCCTCAAGGAAGGGAATGTTGATTTCAAGACCTTTCAACATGCTCATGAACTTGTTGTACTTGTCATTCAACTTTCTCTCAACTATCCTTTCCGGAAATGGTGGGGGAGGATCGAATCTTGATGGTTGGACATTTGTTGATGTTTGCTTTTCTACCTCAACCTCTTTCTCCTTCTCAACACCCTCTTTTTGGGTTTCATTTTCTCCTTTCTCAACAACTTGTTCTTCTTTCTCCTTATCCTCCTCTTGTTGCACCGCTTTAGGTCATTGGTAGGATCTTCCCGACCTTAGGGAGATGGCCTTCACATGGTGGGAGTTTGCGGGATTCGGAGTAGGTTGACAGGGAAACTTCTCATTTGAGAGTTGAGAAACCCTCTCGGCTTGTTGGGTAACTTGATTGTCAAGGATCTTTTGGTGAAAAGTGGTTTCTTGGAATTTTTGGTCAACTTTTCGATCAAGGTTGCTCAACTTTTGTTCAAATTGTTGAGAAATATTTTTGATGTTGTCTAGGATAAGAAGGGTGTCCGGAGATGGACTACCTTGGGGGTTTGAGGTGTTTAGGAAGGTGGTTGGGGGTTGGTTTGAGAATTGATTTGGTGGAAGGGGCTTGTTGAAGTTGTTTCTAGCATTTGGATGTAAATAGGGAGCTCCTTGGTTCGCTTGATTGTTGAAATTGGTTGGTCCACCATAGTCATTGAACCTCGGATTAAGATTGGGGTTAGGGCCTCTCCAATTATCCCTTTGTTCTCTTTGATTATTGAGATAACCCATAGCCGCCACATGCTCGGGGTCCTTACCACCACAATAAGAGGTGTCGTGGTTGGTACCCCCACAAATTTCACACACTACTACAAAAAACACCTAACACAACATGCCTATTGCGTCGCCTCTATAAAATGTATGACGCATAAAGCTAACGTGTCGCATTTATGTATAAAGTTGGATGCGATAGGGTTGGGAAAAATTCTGAAATGGCCTATCGCGTCCCCCCTAACATAACAGGCGACGCGTAAAGTTTTCGTGTCAGGTTATATTATATGTTAGACGCGGTAAGGGTGTGGCTATTGCGTCGCCTCTAATATAACAAGTGATGCAAAAAGCTATTGTGTCGCCACTGATGTAACTGGCGACACGTTAGGTGATATACGTCCGCTAATAGTTATAGGCGACACATTAGAATTATTCCGATATACTTAGAAAGTACTCATTTGCGTCCACTAATAATTATATGCTGACACATTAGGTTCCATGTGTCTACTTTTATATAGAACCGGACGTATTAGCTTGTTATTTTATATTTTATTTTTCATATGATATACGTCGCCTCTAATAGTGCGATGCATTAGATCATTTTAATTCTTTAAAGTACGAAGTAGAAACCCAAGGGTGTGTTTTATCCCTCTTTCAACTTTCATACCCTATTCTCTCTCATTCTCATTCTCATTCTCATTCTCATTCTCACTCTCACTCTCAATCTCAACTCTAATCTAGCAGCCGCCCTCTCTTGCGAAGGTAGATCTCTGGCGAATTTCAGGTCAGATTTTCTTCTGTTTTCTTGTTTTTCTATCTTCTTGTTTATCTCATCTCATTTCTATGTCTTACGCATTTTTTTGTTGCAATTTCTTTCCTTTTTTTATCCTTTGAGTTTTGTAGGTTCAAGTACTTCTTTCTCAGCAATTTAGGCGATTAAAATGACGAGGAACAATTTAGGAGAGGAGAGAGAAAGTGACGAAACGAAATGATTAAAATGGAGTCATGTTTTCCAACAATTTGAAGTAAGTAAATTATATACTTCTTTTTAATCAAAACCCTGGATCGTCTGAGTTTTATATTATAGAGAATTATGTAAATTGTTTCAGAATGTTGAGATTATAATTGGAGAAATTAGTTTGTAGTGAGTATTGTGGTGGTTCACTTGAATTTGATTTTTGTATAGATTCAAGAAATGCTGAAGTCGAAAACCCAATGGCAATGGAGGTAATGAAGGTTTGCTGCAATTTTATTGTCTTCAAATTACTTTGTATACTAATTTATTATCTAAAATCAAGTCCTACTAACCATGATATTTTTGATGTTACTGTCCTCTTTTCTTATGTTGCTTGTAAATTCAATTTTATTATAATATTTGCTACATTGCTTAAGAGGAAACGAGCGAAAGATTCTCTGAAATTAAAATGGTTTGCTGTATAGTTGATTAAACTTTATTATTTGTACTGCAGCTTCAATCGGAACTCATGTATAATGTATTATTAATCCCCTGATTGTTCAATTGTGTTGAGCACTTGAGCCAGTATATATTTCTTAGGCTGACAAAATTTTAGTCAACTTGTTATTCCCAATATAAAAATGAAACTATGAAAGCAATTTATATTAGTGAAGGATGATGTCTTATATTGATCATCTCCTTCAGATATTTGATATATACAAACTTTGGTCCATGTAATTTGAGTTTTGGCAAATTGCCATAGCTGTCATCAAACATTGCTACTTTTACTAAAAGTGCTATCATTTTTCCTTTGTGTTGAACATTTGAGAGACTAGTAGCAAAGTCCTCACTTAGATTGAGTCTAGTAACAAAGTCCTCACTTAGATTGAGTCTAGTAACAAAGTCTTCAGTTAGAGTTTTTAAGGGAAATAATTTTACAAGTCATTGTAAAAGTGCCACTTCATCTTTTATGAGCATGTCTTGGAGGGTAAAGGAGCTGGTTTTGCCTATTTAAAAGTGGTGGGGTTTTGATAATTTAGTCCTGCTTACATGATTTATATTTTTTCATTTACTCCGCAAGATTTAGGTTTTTCAATCTCCTTACATGAATTAGGTTCCATGTGCAGTAAGTTTTTTTTACATGAATTAGTCCTGCCATGTGATTTGTTTCTTCATTTACTTCGTATTTGTTTTGATTTACTCTGCATTTGAGGCTTAGGAATTGTGAGCTTTTGCAAGACTATGCTATATGCTTTCTTTTTTGTGGTGTCAATTGATCAATTTATTAATTGTGTTTTGTCTCAGATCATACTGGTAGTCTTTACACAGATTAGCTCAATTATACTGGTATATGTAGAATTTAAAAATGGTCCTGATCTGATTAATTGGCGTTTAACCTGACGTGATGTTGATTCCTTGCCCTCTTAATGTTGTGTGCTCTTTTTATTTAGCTTTTGGCTTCAAGTCTTTGATCTCTTTTGAGAGAACCACCAATATAAGTCTTGTAATCACCAATGGCTTCAAGTTTTTTATCTCTTTTTGATTATTGGAATCTTATTTTTCACTGTCTATGACCTGCAGCACTTTTACATGCTTTTCTTATGACCATTGACTTTGATTTATCTCGTTTACATACATATACTCTGGCTATTTAAGTATCAGAAACTCAATAGCCCCTGCTAACATGCTCAATGAGTAGAGCCTGAACAAATTACAACTAAAATTCTGTATTAAATGCTAAACAATAGGCCAATAGGGGGTTCTATATGTTACTAATTTTGCTGCTGTATTGTGGCTATTTTGGGAATGGTTTGTATGCTCTTTGCTGCTGTTTTAGCGCTACTTTAGGCTGTCTTGAGTGTAGTTTTGGGGTTGTTTGGGCTGTAGTTTGCTACTTCTTTTGTATACTATTAAGTGCTGGTTGAGTTATGCTCATAATAACCTATAGGTAGGTAAGTGCTATGTATACCTCGGGACTTGGTTAATTTTATGCGATGGTGGCTGCCTTTATTTCTTTCAAGTTATACAGGTATCGTTCACTAATCCTTTCAAGTTGACGTGTTAATTATTTCAGGTACCGACAGGGTACCATGTGCAAGATTTGCAAAGTTAGTGGTCAGGTGCAAGATTCATGTTTGAGGATTAGGACCAAGTAGAAGAAAGTGATATTTGTCTTTTTCCATGTGTATATGTAGATTCATAAATATTTTGTAATTAGTTGAAATTTTAATTTCTAATAAAAAATGATTAAAAATATATACATTAGACCATTTAATTCAAATAATTTATTTTGTTTATGTAAATCAGACCTAACGAGTCACCTAAGAGGTGACTCGTTAGGCTGTTTTTTTTATGAAGAAAATTAACCTATCGCGTCGCCTTTTATGATAGAGGCGACACATTAGAGGGTCTATCGCGTCCCCTTTTATGATGGAGGTGACACATTAGAGGGTCTATCGTGTCCCCTTTTAAGATATAGGCGACACATAAGATGATCTATCGCGTCCCTTCTTATTATAGAGGTGATGCATAAACCTACCTAATGTGTCGCCTATTATATAGTAGATGATGTGTTAGTCTAATATGAAACTCAAATTGAGGCTAACGCATCAGTTTTTTTGTTTTAGGCGATGCATAAACCAACCTAATGCGTCGCCTATTACATAATACCTGATGCATTAGCATGAGGCTATAGTGTCCCCTCTTATGTTTCCGGCGACGCATAAACATACCTAATGTGTCGCCTGATAGGCGACACGTTAGGTATGGTAGCTATCGTGTCGGCAGCTATCGTGACGGGCCAAATGTGACGCGATAGGTCTTCTAGAGGGGACACGATAGGGGTTTTTTGTAGTAGTGACATGAGAATGAGTTTACTTACCGAGATGATGAAGAAGAAGCTTGCTCTTTCCCTAGCTTCTTGTCAAGAAGTTGCTCCATGAAAACTTTGAGTGACTCTTGGTCAAGCTCCAATTTCCCATTAGCTTTTCCTTGGCTTCTTCTCTTACCACCCCATGAATACTTGCGAACCACATCCTCAATTGTATCTTTGAGTTGAGCTTGGGGAACTTTCTCAATTGGCCTCCGGCTCCCGCATCAAGATTGGCTCTACTAATGGGATCAAGAGCATCATAGAAGAATCTAATAAGTAGAGGCTCGCTATACTCATGATGGAGGCAAGCTCTAACGTACTCATTGAATCGTTCCCAAGCTTCACCTAGAGACTCATCCGATTCTTGTTGGAAGTTGGAGATCTTCCTTCTCATTTCCGCGGTCTTCTCCTCCGAAATAAACTTTTTTAGGAAGGCTTTGGCCACCGCCTTCCAAGTGGTCAATGAGTTTGACATGAGATTCTTAAGCCACCTATAAGCTTTTCCCGCCAAAGATTGCCAGAAGAGATGCATACGGATGTATTCTTGAGTGACTTGGTTTGTTTGGACCATGGCGCACAACTCAAGGAATCTATCAAGATGCTCAATGGGATTCTCATGCGTGGCTCCGGAAAATTGCTCCCTAAGCACCATTTGTGTATATTGTGGATGAATAGTGAAGTTTGTAGTGGTGGTGGGGAGCAAAATGCCACCGGTGAGCTCATAGTCCTCCGGATTACCAAAGTCTTGAAATAGAGGGTTGTCATCTTCGGCCATGGCTTCACTTGCCTCACTTGAGGAGTCAAAAAATATTTCCTCCTCCTCGGTTTGATGTTCAAATAACCTCTGAACTTGCCTCAAAGTACGGTCGATTTCTGGGTCAAGAGGAGTGGTAGGAATACCTTGAGATCTCCTTATCATTCAACAAAGCTAAGCACACGGTTAATAATGACAACACAATAACAAAAAATGAAGATAAAAAGCAATTGATGGGCAATAAACTAAGTTTAAACAACACGTTGCTTCCCCGGCAACGGCGCCAAAATTTGATCGGTCCCCTAGGTGTCGTTACTTCCTATGGTTTCGGGTCAAGAATAAAATCACCCTAGTCTAACTATCTAGCCTAATAAGGTAGTATAGCGTAGTAAGGGGTCGTGTCCACGAAGAAGCAAGGGGTTTTACACTTAGTTCGAGATGCAATCAATTGACGGGAGTAAAAAGGGGGGTTTAAGTAAATAACTAGACAAACTAAGGCAAATAAAATAAGAGTGATTAATTAATAAGACAAAAACTAGGGAGAGGGGGGATCATGGAACTCACAACAACAATTTCAACAACATTTGGTAGGCAATGGTTCAAATCTATTGGGGGTCTTGGTCCAACATCAAGAGGTCACTCTCGCACACCTCTCAACACCGCCTACCCAACCCCGCCTATGAGGTCGTGGTCTACCCATCATCAAGTCATCACTAATATCAAGCTTGCTCTCACATAACCCAACATTTGCACAAGATTCAAGCACAAAGGTGATCAAGTTTCATGCTTTAAAAATAGAATACCTTGATTCGAGCATCAAAAGAACAATCACCAAAGCCATCCAAACATCATTCAAAATCATCACAAAGTCCCATTATCCCCCTTTTCTAGCTAGAAATCTAGCCTAGGAAGGAGGAGAACATAGTAAGACTAGTAAAAGCAACAATAAAAGGAACAAACATACTAAAACTACTAAGCATGATTAGTGAAAACGAGAAAGAATGAACTTTTGAACAATAGACTACTAGGACTAATCAAGGCAAGCATAAACTAATTTAAACAAACATAAAACTAAACAAATAACCAAAAATAAGATAGGAAATAAGGATTAGAGACTAGAAATTACCAAAAGATTGATGCTTTGATTGATAAAAATGAAGAACAAATGTTGAGTTACAACTTTCTCTCTCCTAAGAATGTGTTTTTCTCTCTCTAACTAACCTAGAAGAATGTGCTCATTACTTAGGACCCTTTTTTCTGGAATTCAAAAGCTTTCCCTAAATGTCTTAAGAGAGGGTATTTATACCCCTCACAAATACAACTCAAAGTAAGGGCAAACAGCGAAAAAATCAGGAGCTGAACCATTCAGAGCTCCCGCTCCATGCGTGGAGCGCCAGCTCTGAGCCAAATGTAAGATATTTCTTCAGCATGTCGAAGTTCCAGCTCCATCCGTGGAGCGCCAGCTCTGAGCCAAATGTAAGATATTTCTTCAGCAGGTCGAAGCTCCCGCTCCATCCGTGGAGCGCGAGCTCTGAACTTAAGTGAGGTTTCCCTCCTGCAAGTCGAAGCGCCCGCTCCAACAAGCTGGAGCGCCAGCTTCAATTTCTCGGCAAAGTGCCTGTATAACATGGGACTCGGAGCTTCCGCTGCATGCGTGGAGCGCCAGCTTTGGCTCTGTTTCTACTCTTCTTTGCAGTTTGAAGCTCCTTATCTCCATCCAAAGACTTCCTTTTGCCATTCCAAGCTTCGACAATCTCGATTAGGCCGCTACGGAACCTAAAAGAAGATAAGAACAAGTCATAGCATAGGGTGTTCACAACATTCAATCTTCACATGAATAGAAAGCTACCTACAACTCCCAAAAAGACTCAAAATGCATGAAGCTAGTAGATTCACTAACATTGAACAAAGCTAAGCTAAATAAGCATAAAAATGGACAAAACAAAGGCTTAATTGGGTGGAAAGAGGGCATAAAAGCGGCCTTAAAAGCCACTTATCATGTGATCATCGAACTTTCCTTTTATGGCTAGATCAAGGTATAAAATGCATAATCTGCACAATAAAACATGGAGGAACAAAACCACGTCCGAACATATCAAATCACACAAGTATGAGCTCAAAATAGTACTCAATGCTAGGGGAATTGGGGCTAAAAACTCTATATAAAATAGACACATCAATTAGTGGCCTTTTGGCCATTATTAGTTGTTAGTGCTTTATCATGGCTTAAGATGATCATACTTCTATAACATGCATCATGATTCATGCCTACATGCATGGTTGAAGAAATTCAGACTTCCATTATATAAATCTTGCATGTACGACTTGATAAGAAATTTTTGTCAGTTCTTATATAATTAAAATAAACTATTACCTCTAGGGGTGTTCATGGGTGGTTAACCGTCCCGGAACGACATTTTGGTTCGGTAACCGAAAATTTTGGTTCGCCATTTTTGTGAACCGTAACCGTTTAAACCGGTAACCGTCTAAGCGGTTAACCGGTTATTCGGTACGGTTTTCCAGTTAACCATTAACCGTTACTCAAGTTTTAGAATTTTTTTTTACTTAATTTATATATATCATTTCCACTTTTTCTCGACATAAAAAATTTAACATTGATACAAAATTAAATAAATAAAGACACTAAACTACTACCTACTATCAAATTGAAAAGGCTTATGTTGTTACTACCTACTAACATCAATACAAAATTTTACTTAAGTTACTAGTTAGTATTAGTGTGTCAGTAAGTGAAAGATTGAGAATATGTTGTTGTTACTAAAATCAACAAGTATTTATACAGCAGTAAATCTAATACTTAACTATCTAACTAAAAGATGAAGCTACTGCATAGACTAGATAGAATAACAAAAGATAAGTGCAGTAGTAGATAATAAATATTTTAGACTAACCAACTAGGATAATATACAACTTCGATATACAACAAGAATTAGATAAACATTAGCAACTAATACTTATTTCCAATAGTAAGACAGTAACAACTGAAAATGGAGTTTAGCCGTAATAACTAACAACTAATTAATCTAATTATTATAAAAAACATTGAAAAATAATTAGATAAAAAAATTATATCCGGTTTTCGGATAACCGTTTTATAAAAAAACATAACCGCAACCGTACCATTTAACCGTTATTATTACCGGTTCGGTTACCGAACCGTTTAACCCCTAATTTTCCGGTACGGTTACTGGCCATTTTTGACCGATTTTTTGGTTTTTTGGTACGGTTTTTCGGTTTCATTTTTTTGTGAACACCCCTACCAGAAGGTGATAGTCTTAGCTTCTTCCAACCATATTATGGTGCTCCTTGAAAATAAATGAATATACCCCCTAAATACTTTGATAGACGTAAACAAAGAAAAAAAAATGGAGGAATCTCTCCCATATAAAGAGAAAGATATAGATTCTTATCAGACTTACCAAATCAATCTACAGCCAGTCTGCCAAAAAAAAGTATAACCTACTTAAAGGCTTGAAAGGTATCTGAAGAGAGGAAAGAAACACGAGTTCAATAGAGTTCTTTAAAGTAGCCTCGTACTTCGCCTATTACACCTACTTTTGATAATGCCTCTTCTCTTATCTATGATCTATCTTTTTTTCTTAAAATCAGATCTGAGATCAAAAGGGTGAGTAGCATAAAGAGAAAAAATAGAAGACACTACAACTAACACATGATAGCTTGCACTAGGCTAAAGAAAGGACTGAAATTGGATGCGTTTACGAAAGGACTACAGAACTTAGAAGGGGTCCCCTTGACTTAGGGCTTACTAATGCAACTTAGAAGGCTGACCTTCTTTCCTAAGGAACTGCTGATACTGGCAAGTAAAAGAAAGGAACAGGGGCATACCGTTGGACTTTAGCTGGAAAGACTAAAGATTGCCTAAAGGAAAGATCCCAACGAGAAGAGAATGACTAGATATAAAATTATAAATGAGCGAAGCACTCGAACTCAAATTGTTTGGAAGGAAACTGACTTGTAATAAAAACACTCTCAATAACTGACTCTATACCTAATCTCTAGCTAACTTTCTCACTGACGGGCTTACATAATCCTAAATTTAGCACTTCCACTCGCTCCAATGGAAAAGGAAAGCACCGTCTTTCTTGGCTCGTATTAAACTTATGCCCATTTAATTTTTTCTCTTTATCAAGTACAGGCTCTCATAAAGAAGGAATTATACTTGATATAATTACACGAGAATTTTCTGAACCTGGGGTTGCCATGATTTAGCCAAAGTCCTCCACTACTTAACCATAGGCAAGGGCCTGACAAGCAATTGACTTTCAAGACTCAGGCTTTATCACATACTTGACCACAAGATTACAAAAACTCATTCTCCTTAAACCTGAACTTTTTTCCCGATAGAAATAAAAAAATGAAAGAAAGAAAGAAAAGAAAGATAGAAGGGATTTTCTCTAGTAAGACTAGGGGAAGAAATTCTATCAAACCTGTCACTATCCCAATGGTTGTTATGTTTAACAACTAATAGGATATACTTTAACAACTAATAGGATATACTTCAATAAGATTTACCTTAATCTTGTGAAATACACATATATGACTTAGTTCTTATTGCCAAAGATGGTCTCGTAGAAGAAAGAGGGTAGAATGAATTTTATTGATAACTACTAGAAATAGGCATCCTTTAGGTATGCACAGCAACTCTTATACTTTCTGTGAAGGGATCCTTAATAAGAAGATCAAGGCGAGGATTTAATCAACAACAGGAGGCGTGCGACTCTGCCATCCTTTTGTCCTCTTTGTTTAGCTTTTAAAGAAGTAAATGGGAAAACCTTGTATATGGATTCATTAAGTGATAATTCTCCTGAGGTTTTGAAAAACCATCAAAATACCCTTATTAATGACTCAATTAATTAACCTAAATAACCCATAATTAACCTTTTTAATGGTAATTGAATTTTAATTATGTCCAATTATATCCTAATTAAACCTAGTTAATTAAAGGAAAAATTGAGTCTAATATTTTTTTCAATTTGAAAGTTTTATTATTTTTCTTGTTTGTGGGTCCTGCCTTTCAAGCTTTTCGAGGTACGTGTTTCTGCTTACTTGCCTTCTAAGTCATGGCTAATTAAGTCAGTTTCAAAGGGATCTTAGATGGTGTTTTGTACCTACTTTACAACGTTTTTGGGATAACGGACACTGTCGAGCACCACTAAGCTAAGGAACGCAGAATTCGGTAAGCCAGTTGAGATGAGTACCAATACATCAATTTTTAGGGCACATGATTTCAGACGATCTTAAACGGACGATTTTGACCTTCAAAACGACTTTTCTGAAAAAATAGACGCCATAAAAGGCCCTTTATGGGCGCGGATTTCAAGAATGAGTAATATGTCAAATTCTTGGGTACGTGAGTTGAGATGATCCTAAACGGGCGATTTCGACCTTCAAAATAACCCTATTGAAAGAAAAACAGAAGCTACCAAGCGTCCTTAAGGGCCCGAATTTCGAGAAACTGATCGAAATGAGTGCCACTAGGGCATTTGTTTCAAGGTGATATTAAACGACACTTTTGACCTTCGACACGACATTTTTTTGCTAAAATAGATGCCACCAAAGCGTCTTAAAGGGGTGGGTGGTGTGGAGATTTAACTAGTGTTAGATAGGGTCTAATTAGAGTTCATCAGGATTTAATTAGCATTAATTAGGTTAATTAGTTGTTATTTGGATTAATTGGGTTGATTTCAATTGTTTTTTCTAAATATGGTCGTTAACAGAAACTTAACGGCAGGGTCAAGTCATGTATTTTTAAAAATTTCAGGACACTTTCATTTTTGAAACTGAGAGGGCACCCGGTACATTCTCGAAAAACTTAGGGGCACTTTGTGAAAAATCCATTGATGTTTTGTTGATTTTGTTGAACTTAATGTTTACTTATGAGCCAGTTTTATATCCTTGCGCATGTTTTGATTTCTTATTTAAATGCATTTTAAGCCATGAGCATGATGCTAACTAGTAACTACACTTCTAAAAAAAAAACTACACTAGCATCATAACGAGTCTACTATGTACGTGTTGCCGAGGTTGAGGTGGTGGAGTAGTGGCATCGCTTCCCACCTTATATCCCTAAGGTCTAGGGATCAAACCTCATGGGACTCATTTGAGGATTTCCCTTTATCCCCCCTCAAGTGAGTCCCCTTCATCTTACCTTTAAAAAAAATTGTACGTGTTGCCACTAACGTCATTTCTTGAAGTGAAAAAAACCACTTCTATATTGGAACTCTTGAGGATTTGGGTGTCCATCCCTTTTGACCTATATACCCCTAACTTAGAGCTGATCAAATGATCCTGGCCCAGTCCGAATTTTTCCCGGGCTTGGATAGATTTTTTGGCCCGGTTTCGAGCCCGTCCCGAATTTTTTTTTGGCTTTGGAACGGGTTTTGGGCAAGCCGAAAATGACTTTTTAGTCTAAATTTGGACCCGGCCCAATTTTGGACCGAAATAGCGGGCTTTAGACACAAAATTTTGGCCCGATCCGGCCCGACCAATGTCAATTTTTTAAAGTGATGGCCCGGCCCGACCCATGATCACTTCTACTCTAACTAGAAAATGAAAATATATAAAAGCTAGTACTTCATATGAGAACTCTTGAAAACTTTGGTGCCCATCTTTTTTTACCACTATACTCCTAACTAGAAAAGAAACTATAAGACTTACCACTCTATTAGCTAAAAAATATAAGGGAAATTCTGCATGGTAGCCCCCAACTTTTAGGTTTTCTACATGGTAGCACTTCTTAAATTTTTTTATACTTGGTAGCTCTGAACTTTTAGGTTTTCTACATGGTTGCACTTCATAAATGAATTCCGTTAAGTTGTCGTTAGTTTTGACATTTATTAGTCTGGCACGCAAATCGAGACTTTTTCGACACCCAAAGGCCAAAACGAGTATTTCTGATCGTTTTTTTACAATGAAGGGGGGGAAATTTTGTCCTTAAAGGCTCGATCAAAGGTTGAAATTGTCAAAAAATGATCAGAAATACTCGTTTTGGGTGTCGAAAAAATCTCAATTTACGTGCCGACTAATACTCCCTCTTTTTTTTTATCCTTCTCCCTTTCCGTTTGAGATTTCCTATCGACATCTTTGAACTTAAATATCTTCCATTATATATTAGTAAAAATTATAACGATTGAATATTAATAAACTACTAATTAAGACGAGTCAAACAAGACCCCACATGACTATATTTTTTTCTTATAAATTGAAAAAAATTGAGAAGATTTTATCTAAGTATGAATAGTGTCAAGATTCCAAGTAAGAAGGATAAAAAAAACAGAGGGAGTAAATGTCAAAACTAACGACAACTTAACTAATTCACTTAAGAAGTCTTCTGACGTAAAAACCTAAAAGTTCGAGCTACCAAGATAAAAAAAAATTTAAAAGTGATACTACGTAGAAAACCAAAGTTGAAATGCCACTGTAAATTTCCAAAATATAAATAGAAGAAACCGATCTAACAAATTACAAAGCAGTGGAGTACCATTCATCGTGCGACTTTGCACGCATAATCAATTAAGAAAACAAAACAACCACCATTGTTGCAAGACTTGCAACGGTGCAGCCTGCAAATTTGCAACTAAAATAAAAAAAATGTATGGAGCGATGGAACTGTCATCAATGGCCGTTCTACCATCATGCTACGCTTCACTTAAGCCGCAGCTATCAAATCTTCCCACACTTTTTCTTTCCCGCCAAACTTCGTTGGCGGAAACCCAACTTCTCAGGTACTTTGTTAAGTTCACTATCTCAGTTAGTCATATCTTCTATTTTGCTAAACTTTGTATGCTAGATTATAAAGTTTGACCTTTCTATTTCTGTTTTTGTGAATGACAAACCCTAAATTCTGGTCCCGATACGTTTTCAAATTGATTGGATTGTTTACTTCTCTTTGTTGATACTTAACTACCCCAATTCATGTTTTTGTGTAATGAATTGAAAGAGGAAATTTTTATGTTTAGCTGTTAGAAATTTTGTGAGCCAAAATAGGATGAAATTTAGTAAAATGAAGTGCATTTTAAATACCCATCTTGTAATTTTACCTTTTACCCGGTTCTATTAAATCATGTGGAGCAGAATTTGATAGCTAAATATTTACCATTTATGTATAGTTACTGTAGAAATTAATAATTTGTTTTCCTTTGAATGCATGAATAATTTCTGGTATACGTTGTAATTCGAACATTGTTTTCCTATTGAAGTATCTGTTCATGAATAGAATTGGTTAAACTTGATGAAGGGAGTTGATTTGTTTACATGATAAGTATATTGTAACTGTCTCGACATGGTTGCATATACATGCCTGTATACAACTTTAAGCAGATAAAAGTTCTTGAATGATAAATTGCATTTATTTGGTATATTATGGACTTGGATGGCTTTAGCTCTAAGGCCTATCACTCCTTGCTGGGGGTTCCATCACAGTTTCAGTTTCAGTTAGTGCTTCAATGGGGCTACTAACAAACACAAATAGGGTTATTGATACCCCATATCTGGGGTCACTTATGATGTGGCACCATCAAGTGTGAGTCAGTAGAAGACATGCTGTTGTTGTTTATGGTCCAACTACAATTGGCAATTGGTGCCTGAGTATTACCGATGTGAACTTATGTAGCAATGTCCTTAATTTTAAGCCTTACTTGGTTGTATTCCAAAGAAGCTTGCGAAGAGCTTGGTTTTTCCGGATAGGAGAAGGAATGTGACAATCTTTGTCGGTTTGATAATAGTAACATGGAGGTGAATTCCTGATGATGTCTATACCTTAGAAACTACGAAAAGCCCTCTCCCCTGTTTATTCTGTGTGGTAACTTGCTTTCATACATGAAAATCTTCTTTATTTCCTCTTCTTTGCATGAGAAACATCGTTGCTTAGTATTTGGATGGTTTTGTACTTGCATCTTTACTCGCGATTAAGGAGTTTTTTTTTTTTTTGAAATTTCATCCTGCATGTCTCCTTGTAGTTGCAAACAATGTATCTGTCATCTGTTTTCTGGTTTTGGTGCGGTGGACTTATTAGTATGCTTTTCTGTATGCTCCTCTAGTTCTGATTTACTCATCTTCGAAGTTAAACTCTGAGCCTGTGTGCATAAACAACTGTTGATCTGCTTACTCTTTATCAATCTACATGAGATACACCTTCCTGAAATTTTTCAGGCTATTATGTCCATAAGTCGAATAAGTCGCGGTATCCCCGTTTCATAGTAAGTATTAGGAATGCATCTATGGTAGACAATGATTGGAAAGAAGAGCAGGCTGAAGTTTCACCTCTTGATGGTAAAGCTTTCCGGGAAGAGGTAACAGAAGATGGTGCAGATACAAATGAGAAAGATGATGATCTTGACAGCTTAGATAGTCTTAAAATGATCCGTGTTTGTGACAAATTGATTGAAGTTTTCTTGGTAGACAAGCCCACTGCAACAGATTGGAGAAGGTTATTAACCTTTAGCAAAGAATGGAGCTGTATTCGGCCCCACTTTTTTCAGCGTTGCCAGGAAAGGTCAGGTAGTGAAGACAACCCTGAAATGAAACACAAACTACTTCGGCTTGGAAGGAAGCTGAAAGAGGTGGGTAAAAACACATAAAAAAATTTGAGTATAATGAGTCATCTTTCTGAGTGTGTTTATGGATTCTGCTTGAATCTCACATGTATCTTGTCCTCATTTAAGCTGCGACATACTATTTTCTCTGATTTCAGTTGTTGGCATGTATTTCCTTCTTTCCATATAAGGCTCATTTTGGGATTCTTCGAGTAAAAGTAACATAGTATCATCGGAGAGACATACGCTCTAGTATTGGCAACTAACATCCATGGTATACTCCATATGATACACGGTTACCATCCTTGCACTTGTTTGTAACTATGCAAACCAATTCATTCTTGATTTTTTCTAGATTATGTTGTGAAGTACTCTGAGTTTTCTTGTGTACAGATTGATGAAGATGTCCAAAGACATAATGAACTTATTGAGGTTGTGAGAGGAGCCCCAGAGGAAATTGGTGAAGTAGTTGCAAGGCGTCGTAAAGACTTCACTAAAGAATTTTTTGTTCATCTTCACACTGTTACTGAATCTTATCATGACAACCCAGCTGAGCAAAATGGTTAGGAACTTTTTTATGTTCCAAATTACATATCCTTTCTGGCCCTTCACACTATCTGTATGCTACCCTGTTTGATTAGGTGATGACCTATTATGAATGTAAAAGCTTTAGTTGCATTAAAATAAGAGGTTATGCTATATATTGGACTGCTAGATGGTTTACTTGTCCAAGGGTGCTCTGACACTCTCTTACAGATATTTTTTTGTTTGATTTTCCATTAACGGAAATATGGTTCTTCAAGGCAGCAAAGCAGAACTGAAATGTGAACAAAAGCTTCTTCATTCTTCTTTTCCTTCTTTGATACATATTATTGCAAAACCCCAACTTTATATCAAGTAGTTGAAGACCTCTTTAGGTGGTTTTTCAACTTCTTTATTTCGGGGTGAAGAGGGGGGTTGAGGAGAGATTTGAATTTGTTCAAATCATATATGCTACACAGTATAGCAAGTGCTTCAGACTTCATAATTATATGGAGTAATCTCGTACTCCACCCTTTACGCTCTTCTCTTTCTAGACTGTTAATGATAAGGTGAACAGAACATTCTACTTTCAAGAAAGAAAATTTGGTAAAACATTGTTCCTTGCCCTAGGTTTGCTAAGATGCTTGGGAAAGCATGTGTTTTATTCGCAACTCATTATTATGAAAGCTTAAGTAGAAGCTTAATGTTGCTCTCTCGTCTCTTGTTATGCGTAAGTGTAACTGATCAGGCATATGTTTTTATATGTGATATTAACTTTAAAATAACTCCGTGGGATGCCTTGTACCTATTTGCAGCCACATAAAGGGGACATGATGATTCCCTGGACTGTTCTAAATATTTTTGAATCTCAAATTGCTGTGTTGTATGTATGCAGTGGTGTTATTTTTATCCATGTATTCATCTATGCATGTTAGATGTCAATTGTACGGTTTTAAGCCTCTTGTTCCTTGTGGGGTTCTTTTTGACTTCTCTCTTTCGCCTCTATCACTCTCTCTCTCATCATCTTGTTTTTATTAGTAATGATATTTCCTTGCAATAATAGCTGTGGTAAAGCTTGGGAACATGTGCTTAGCTGCCGTACAAGCTTATGATACGGCTTCTGAAAGCATAGAGGCTCTAAATGCTGCCGAAGTGAAGTTCCAGGATATTATCAATTCTCCCTCCATAGATGCTGCTTGCAGAAAAATAGATAGCTTGGCTGAGAAGAATGAACTTGATTCTGCCCTGGTTTTGATGATAACAAAAGCTTGGTCTGGTGCCAAAGAATCAAACATGGTGAAAGATGAGGTAAGATATCTCAAGTTTGACATAAAGCTTTGACTTAATTCTTGGGAGTTTGACCTATTCTCTTTTCTGAACTCACTTCCCGAGTTATCATCAACAATGCAAATGACTTTGTGATGATGACTTTAACATTTTTCTACCACATTGAGGCCTGGGCCTGGAACTCCAGCTACATGCTGCTGCTTGTGCATGATAGATTGGCTTACACCTAATGCTAAAATGTTGAATACAACAGAAATGCCCATATTTCTAGTGAAATAGTGTAGAAAAGGTTTTGGAACCTTGTCTGATAGTAGAATCCTTAATTTATGTCTGTTTTTTGTTGTTTATTGAACTCCCTGAATTATGCAACAATGGTCCAGACTCCAGAGTCTTCTCTGCACTTTAACTTTTGCCACCCATCATTTTAGACCATTTATTATGCTCTCATTTTAGGTATTTGCTGAAAAGGAAACTATGCTATTAGTGAGGAGAAGGGATGTCTGTATATAGAATGATGCCATTATTAAAATTATGCTTTACTCTTATCTTTTGTTAATCTCATCTACAACTCACGCTTGGTCTCAAGGGAAGGATTCTTGTGGCAGAATGTAATCCCTGATGGCAGTTTCAAGTAAAAAAGTCTCATCAGAGCAGGTTTTAGATCATAAAAACGGCCTAGTTCATCAGTAGAGGATTTCCTTGAGGGCAAAGAGATTGACCTGCAATAGTCGCTGCTTTTGTGTCCATTTGGTGCTTGTGGTTGAAAATAAATGTGGAACACTTGAATACTAGATGTGTGGAGAAACACACTATATTTGGAATAGGGTGTTGCTTCATCCTTTTTGGGAAAGTTGTTAGTTCTTAAAGAAATGTCAATCTTGTCAAATTGCAGCAGGATTGCTGGGTATATTGTACTGTTTTGTTATGTTCTACCAGGAATAGGAGATAGCTCGCTTTCATTCTAATAACCTAATTTATGGAGCCTTTAAGATAGATTTTCTTGTTTACTGTATGGAAACGACAAATATAGAAGAAAAATAAAAATATTCTGGGTTTTATGTTAATTACCATTTGTCATTGTCAACTAGACTATGCTGGTAGGCTGCTAATATGAGTCAGACCTCAGCACATGACTTTCCTCTTCCATTTTATTATTAGACTCCAAACAAAGTTAGTCTTCTACTGCAGTTTGAAAGCAAAAAGTGGGAATTGACTTTGTCTTTTAGGGGGAAAAGTGTTTTTGCAGTTTAAAAGCAAGAAGTTACTTGAAAAACACAGGTTTATGTTGGATACATTTCATTATGTGGCTCAGCATTTTTTTGTTGTGCCATTATCTGAATTCTGAAGTGCTTGAAATTCATTTATGTTGACTAATTAAAGCATGAAGAAGTTGAGCTGTTTCTATTTAGTGTTTAGGTTCTGGTAGCTTACCTTGAAAAGAAAGAATAAGGGTTTTCTTACCCGAAGAGATCTACTTCCAGATTTCTTATCCAACTACCACAACATATCTGTGAATCTAGTAAAGTTGGACTGCTATAAAAGGGTGTGAAACAAATACATATGATGCTTCTCCAAAATTTTAGAGGATGCTTAATGAGCAGAACCAGTGGATGATGCTTGTCTTTTGATTGGTGTAGCAGATTGTGTAGGTGAGTTTTGCATGTGCATGTCTATTTTTTTGGTGATGGCCTACTAATTTCAAGTCAACTCCTCGTGAGAAGGTTCTTTCTTTGACTCTGACCAGCCTTTTGGGAGTGTGGATTTCCCTCTCTTCCAAGTGGAAACATTCACGTCTTTCCATATTGGATAGTCATATTAGGAACAGCTGTTGAAAAGGGAAACTATCTGGTAGAAAGCGTGATTTAACGAATTTTAGCTGGACAAAAAAGCAAAATTATATGAAAGCTCCTTTATTCTTCCTGTTTGTCTGTCTGACACCAATGCATAAAAAGCTCAAGGCACATTGGGCGTGCCTCGGTGCGCTTTAGGCGCGCCTCGGTATGCCTCATTGAAGTGATGCGCAATTAAGGAAGAATTGTGCGCATTGGGTGTGCCTCGGTGCGCTTTTGTGCGCCTCAAGTACTCCTCTTTGGAATCTGGTTTTGTTGTTTTGTAGTGAAAGAGCTTGACCCCGAGGCTTGCTTTTTCATAAACTGTCTGATACAAAAATTCTTGTTATGATCTCCTATTTCAAAGAGCGAGAAATGACATGGTCTTCGTAGGTCAATTTTCCCTTCTTTATTCTAGTTTGTAGGATATGCAAAGGTCATTAGAATATACACACCATCTCACGGGGTTGGAGAGGTATTAAACCTATTATCTAATATATCAAAGTCCTTAGTTTAATCACTTGGTGAAACATAGTGGGCACCTCTGTCTCCACTTTGTGCTTGATGTGCTTTCATGGAAGCTAGAATTTATGCATGATATGTCACTACTAAACTATAAAATCAGAGATGTAAGTAATAGGTTTGAAGAGGGGTTAGAAAGAGAACTTAAGCTGAAGCTGATCACAGTGGTTAACATTTCGAAAACAATGTTGTGGTCCTGCTTCTACCATGATCGTTCAACTATATATACATTGTGATGTTGGTTGGTCAATTAAAGCTCTTATGCTAGCTAGAAAAGCAAATAAAGGTCTGCATGATTACCCTCTCTTGCTCACTTATTAATTTCCTATTATCCATGTCTAGGCAAAGGATGTATTGTATCATCTGTACAAGACGGCGAGAGGTAATCTTCAGAGGCTAATGCCAAAGGAGATCAGGATTGTGAAATATCTCCTAACCATTGAAGATCCTGAGGAGAGACTTTCTGCTCTGCATGATGCATTTACTCCTGGAGAAGAGCTTGAAGGGAAGGATGTAGATAACTTGTACACGTATGTATATCTTGTCAAAAGTTCCTGTTCCTATTCTTTAACATTTGTGTACTTTTGGTTCATGAGGATTTCTTTCGTAGTTGTTCCCTTCCTCACTTTAGATGTTTCGTTGCTCATGTGTAACGCACAGGACTCCCGAGAAACTGCATACCTGGATAAAAGCAGTGGTCGATGCTTATCATTTCAGCCAAGAAGGAACCCTAATTAGAGAGGCCAGGGATTTGATGTCTCCCAAAATCATCCAGAAGTTGGAGGAACTAAACAAGATTGTGCAGGATAAATTTTTGTAGGTACATTAGAAGACTGTTGAAGATTCACACCTAAGTTTACAAAATGTGTTCAGACTCTTCAACGGCTCAATCGTTTACCATCTCCAGTCGGAACCAAGATTAATATTATATATCCTATCCCCAAGGAAAGAGAAAAGAAATGTATTTACCCAATTACCCCTATGATACTCTTGTATTCTAGTTTTTTGGCCCATTTAGGGTTCATCAGTTTAGTGAAAGTTAAACCTGTGTTATTTGTGTCATCTTGTCGAGATGAATTCACTTCTTTCACTCCCCCTCCCCTGATTTTGTTTATTAAGTAATGCATCAGGTTTTATGTTACAGTTAGTCTTGTTGATGCATCAGTTAGTTGGTATTCTTCCTCTTTCATATGCAATCAATATGTACCTAACAGGCATATGTAGAAGAAATGCTTTTTTTAACGTGGATTAAAGTATTAGCATGGTTCTTTTAACTAATCATGTTGATAGCATTACCATATTATCTCCAGATTGCTTTAACCGCAAGCTGTCATTTGTATTGGTGTAGAAAAAACTTTAAACAACTAGTATGTTGGCTAACTAACACTTCATAAAGAGTGCCTATTTAACGAAATGTTTGTCAGAGAACAGATAGCACATTGGCCAATTAGCCTCTCAAAGACTCAAAGTTGAGTGTTTATCTCATCTTGAGAACAGTTGAGTGCATTGACCATTTACCCTCTAACCATGGTTAAGAGTGTCCCTTAAACTAAGAATGTTCATCTCATCTTATGACATAAATATACTATATAATAATCTACAATGACTGCTTTGTTTTAGGTATAACTAGTTGAACTGAACTGAAAATAAGTCAAAAAGAAAAGGGTCATAGTGTCTCGATAACAATTAAACCATGATGTTTTCATTTTGATTATGATTTTTGATAAAAAAAAATTGTAGCTACATAGATTTAGACGAATCATACTTTTATAGTTATCCCATGGATTAGCCATGTGTCAGCCATAAAATTAAAATGCTACGTGTCACAATTATGATGCATATGCCACGTGCCAAATTTCAAAGGAATACATTGCAAATTCTTGCCCTAAATAGTGTGATTCAAAGAGTATTATTAAGTTATGTTAGCATCTTACCCACAAATTATCCTTTTAAAAAACTAAATGTATAAATTCTGTACAAAAACTATCCATGTTTAGGGTTTCTTAGAAAAATTATGACTAATAATATTAAATATTTATTAAGTTTTTTGACCAAATTTTAGTTTTTTAACAATGTAATTATTTGAAAATATTCTATATATATAAGTTAATCAGGTTAGCATGTCATTTTCGTGTTGGAAATATCGACCTTAATTGGGTCAAAGCTAAATGAATAAATTCATTACAAAAAGTATGCACATGTTTAGAGTTTTTTTAAAAAACTTATGACCTATATTATATATTTATTAAGTTTTTTGACCAAACTTTATATTCTTAAACAATATAATTTTCGAAAATATTATGTATATGTAAGTTAATCGAGTTAAAGCATGTCATATTCGTGTTGGAAATGTCGACCTTATATGGGTCAAAAATCTCAACCATGACCCATTTATTTCGAGTTAAGATCAAATCGGAATGTTAGGTCGGGGGTCAACTTTTCCAAGCCTAGCCTCACGTCGTAGTCTCTTGGGGACTTGTATAGTTGTACTTCATATCCTCATTTCATACCCGCGATAGAAAACACGGCCCCCTAGAATCTTCCTATTCTAATGTCAGGTGGGCTCAAAACCTAAACTTCTCTCACACACGCCCTTAGTGGTGTTTAGAAAACTCGACCTGATTACCCGTTGACTTGAATGAAAAGTTTGGGTAATTTTTTATATTGTCATGCTTTGGGTACCGGCTCCGTAAAAAAAGGTAAAAATGCGGGCCGATCCACGGACCACAAGTCGATGGTAATCGGGAACTTGAATAGTTATCTTTTCCATTTTTTTCTAGACTTTTCCGATTTGACTTAAGCTTGACTAGGGTTTCGGTTAAGTTACTATAGAATGATATTTAGATAAACTTTAAATGCAATAGAAAATCTGATAGGAATTTTTATGTTAATGATACAGTGTTAGATGGAATTGGCTAAATTTTTTCACATTGGGTCTATAACTGAAACCAAAATTTGTATTTCCATTCAATTTTTTTTGGGACTGAATTAAGAGTTTCATTAGCAGTTTAACAGTAGCTTCAAAGCTTACATTCATTTTCTTCTTTTAAGTGGAACATCAATAGAAATATAGATTTTAATTAAGCTGGGCACCCTATGACCAGACCCGGGATAAGTACTCGCTTTTTCCGGCTTGGGTCTTGGGCAACCTTTTTAACTCCCGACTATTGGAGTAGCCGCATGTCCGGGTACCCAATTCTGAACACCCCTAGCGTCCCTCCACCATAATTATGAACGTTAGTAATAAGAAAAGAAAAGAAAAAGGGTGGAAAAAAGGTTCGTTATTTGAAAAGTAGGAATGAAGATTTGGAGAGGAAAAACTAGAGGGGAACATGAATTTTGATCCATTTGCGTCAAATCTCAACCAATAAGCGGCTTGAACTTAGCTGTTTAGGATTGATCCTTTTCTAAAAAAATCCTATTCTATAACTCTTCTGATTTGAAAATTAATAAAAAAAAAAAAGCAAAGAAAGGTGGAAAGAAAAGTGGAGATAAGAGGAGGAGCTTGTCAAATTAGGTTGATAAGGAGAAGAGAAAGGAGTTAGAGAAGGCAATGAATTTGAATAATCAAATTGAGAAAAGGTGAAAGTGACAAACGAGAAGAAGAATATAATTGCGGAATTGAAACTGATGATGAGGGAGGAAGTTGCAGGGGGATGAAGGGTGTGTGGTGGTGAAGAATTGGGAAGAATGTGAGGTGATCAATGCCTATGTTAGAGCTGGTTTGATAATAATTATTGGTAACTCTTTTTCAAGCGAAAATTATTTGGAGATGTAAGAAACAAGGAGAATATAATCTTCCAAAAATAAATGCATGAATAATTGATTTGATTGTTTAAACTTTTCTTTAGATGTTGTCGCTGTTGCTCTTAAAATTTGTAATTAGCCTTTGTTACTCCTTGAATTTCTATTTCAAATCAAATCAATAAAATCAAATACGTGTAGTATGAGCTTCAAATCTTACTCAATTGTATGAATGTGGAAGGATGAAATCAACTTACATCGCAACTCCATCTCTTTAATTTCAAATCAAATCAATGAAATAGATTCATTTCACAAACTAGGGCCTAGCCGAAGCTCAACTTTACAGTATTAGTGTATCACTTTATTAGAGAATCCTCGCAACTCTGTGTCCTTAATATTACATCTCTATCTCTTTAAGTTTAAATGAAATCAATGAAATATACTGGTCCTCATGCTAAGGAACACATATGTATAATATTAGAAAAGTATAGGAAACTTTTGCGATATACTTTAATGTTTTGACTTTTGCACTATTTATGTTTTTATTTTGATCATAAAGTTTTGACTAATATATATACATATACTTTAATACTGTATATTTTTAACTATACACTAGTTTCGATTATGTTTTTAATTTTCTAGAATTCAATCCAAACTCTCATTTTCCCTGAAGGACTCTCCGATAATTCCATGATCTCTGACGATATCTGACTTTGCCTATATCAACTCCCCAAAAAAGAATCCCTAGTGAAGAACTGTAACACCCGGACAATTCTCTATTTTATAAAATACCTTTTTCCCACAAAACATAGAGAATTACCAAAGTATTATCGCCCATATGATAACATATCGGCTTATTCAGAATTTTACAGCGGAAATAAATAAATAACTTTGAAAACATAAATAAACTTAGTCAACCACAAAGTCAACTCCAAAACCAAACCATAGTCAAACTAACTTAAAAGTCGAACTATTAAAACCATAACTAAACCAAAATTATGAAAGTATTAAAGAACTAAAACACAAGCTCTCCAAACGAATTCAGACCTGAAATGGTCAATCTTTACTTTCTGACAGGTCAGCCACTTTGACACGAACTCGACGACTTCTCGCTTCAAATTCGTTATACAACTTATCACCACCAGGGTGCACAGAATATGGGGTATTGTACCCCTCTTCCATAAGCTTCCTCTTAAGCTCTTCACACTTCTATGGTATACACCACCTTCCTTTGAACCTCAAGCTTTCATCATCATGAACCTTAAAGTCAACTTCCTTGCCTTGCTTCATCTTCTCCTGAATCTTATCAAGGTGCTCGTCTCCAACTTGACTTTCTTTGATGTCATCGAAAATTGACGATCCCAATGATAAAGCACTTAATCTTGCTTCAATCTCCCCAGGATTCAAAATTTCTAGGCTAAGCCTTTGCATATCTTGGTACAATTCCTCAGGAACTACCAACACATTCACGCTATGACTCGACTTTCGACTCAAAGCATCGGCGACTACATTCGCTTTTCCCTCATGGTACTGAATATCTAGGTCATAGTCTTTAATCAATTCCAACCATCTTCTCTGTCTCATATTGAGATCCTTCTGGGTGAAAATATACTTTAGACTCTTATGATCAGTAAAGATCTTGCAAGTCGCTCCATATAGATAATGTCTCTAAATTTTCAATGCAAACACAATTGCAGCGAGCTCTAGGTCATGGGTAGGATAATTCGACTCATACAGTTTCAACTGACGTGACGCATACGCGATCACCTTCCCATTCTGCTGCAGAACACACCCCAATCCATTCTTCGAAGCATCACTATACACCTCGAATCCTTCATTTTCGTCAGGCAGGGTTAAAACAGGTGCGGAGGTCAACGCTCCTTCAAAGTCGGAAAGGCTTCCTCGCACTTCTCACTCCACCCTAACTTTGACTCTTTCTTCATCAGATTGGTCATCGGCCTTGCTATCTTCGAGAAATCTCTCACATATCTCCTATAATAGCCAGCTAATCCCAGAAAACTCCTAATATCTGACACATTGTTCGGTGTAGGCCACTCACTAACAGCTTGAATCTTCGCAGGATCCACATAAACTCCTTCCTTTTCTCACCTACCACATCATTCTTCTTGTCTCGCCTTGATTGAAAACCATATATATGGGCAGCTCTCCCATAAATAACATCTAGGGACGCAAAGGTCTCACCACCTAATCCCAATTGGATCTCTTCAGTCAGTCCTTGCTCAAACCTCTGAGCTTTCAGCTCTTCGGTCGCTACAACCTCAAGTGCAAATCTAGACAATGCTATGAACTTGCTATAATACTCAGAAATGGTCGTATTCCCCATCCTAAGGTTTATGAACTCTTGAGCCTTTTGCTTCCTCATAAATGCAGGGTAAAATCATTAGAGGTTCCTGGATGGAAGTGGGACTTGATATCAATGGACTTTGTGACTGCTTTGCAAAAGTCGAGAAATGGCAATGATACTATTTGGGTTATCGTGGACCGTCTGACGAAGTCTGCCATGTTCATTCCGATCAAAGAAACATGGAAGAAGAAGCAACTTGCCAAGTGTATGGAGTCCCGAAGGACATTATGTCAAATCGTGATTCGAGGTTCCTCTCGAAATTTTGGCAAAAGGTCCAGTTGAATCTTGGAACAACATTGAAGATGAGTACTGTGTTTCATCCTGCGACTGATGGTTAGACTGAAAGGACCAATCAGACTATGGAAGACATGTTGAGAGCTTGCGCGATTGATTTCCAAGGAAGTTGGGAAGATCACTTGGATTTGATCGAATTCTCATATACAATAGTTACCATGCAAGTATTAAGATGACTCCATTTGAGGCGTTGTATGGAAGGAAGTGTAGAAGTCCCATTTGCTGGAATGATTTTAGTGAAAATGTAGTGTTGGGGACTGAATTTATTGAGGAGATTGTCAAGAATGTGAAGTTGATTCAAGCTGGAATTCAAGCTGCTCAAGATAGGCAGAAAAGTTATGCTGATTTGAAGCGAAGGTAAGATGAATTCGTTGTTGGTGATAAGGTGTTTTTGAAGGTGTCACCGATAAAAGGTGTGATGAGATTTGGTAAGAAGGGCAAATTAAGTGCTAAGTATGTTGGCCCATATGAGATTTTGCAAAGAGTTGGGAAGGTAGCCTATAAGTTGGCTTTACCAATGGAATTTGAGAAGATGCACAATGTATTTCACATTTCTCAGCTTAAGAGATATATTCCTGATGAGAATCATGTTCTAGAACCCGAAAGAATCCAGATAGATAGTAGCCTCACGTATGAGGAAAGTCCTGTGAAAATCTTGGATAGAAAGGTGCGTAGTACACGCAATAAGGATGTGAATATTGTGAAAGTGCGTTTGTCTAACCATGAGTCCGAAGAGGCAACATGGGAAGCCGAAGATGAAATGAAGAAGAAGTATCCTTATTTGTTCATTAAGGTGAGTTACGAGGGCGTAACTCATTTTCTTTAAGAGGGGTAAAATGAGATAGAATTTCGCGCTTTTTGCCTTATTTTATGGTATTTTAATGCATTTTATGCTTATTTTGGCGATTTGCACATGTTGGTGCAAAATAAATTGGTTCTCCGCATCGAAAATTGTGTTCATGAGGTAACACAAGTGTTTTTAAAATTGGTAAAGTGTGCACACGTTGTGACACAAGTATTTCCAAATGGGAAAATTTGAGTAGAAATTTTGAAACTGTGAGGGTTTTTGTGTAAAGTTTCGGGACGAAACTTCTTTTAAGTGGGGTAGACTGTAATCCCTCACAATTTTATGAATTTTATAAATATATTTAAAGTATATTTATATATGTTTTAGTATTGAAATTATTAATTTCTTAAAGTGTTGACTATTTTTAAAGTCAAAGGATTATTTAATGTTTTTAAATAATCAAATATTATTGAGTTATACTTTGAAAGTTATTTTATAATTTAATTAGTTTGAGTTGTAGTATAAAAGATTTTGAAAGATGGGTTAGAGGAGCTCAATTCAACTCAATCGCCCAATCAAGTAAATTTAAAAGTGCAAAGACACTTCCCTAAGCCCACAAGGGTTAGTTTTGCAAACCTATATAAACCCCATGAGAGCCAAAAACAAAATCCCCACACAAAAATTACACCCTAATTTTCTACTCTCTCTCCCCCACTCGGTTCTCTCTTTCTTCCTCTCCCTCCACCAGTTTTCTTTCTCTCTCGGTTCCCGATCAGCCAGCCGGCGTCTTCCTCCTCTCTCTTGCCACGTGTTTCTTCCTCTTTCTCCTCTTGGTTTATTTTCTCTTCCTCCTCTATATTATTTTAATGATTAGTTTAATGTTTTAAGTATTGTTTTGGTGGTTTGATAATTAAAGTTTGTATCTTTAACTATTTTAATATTAATTTCAGATTATATAATTAGTTTAACGGAGTAAATAAATTTCAGATTTGATATATATGTTTAAATTAGGTTTTTGAGCATGAAAGCATGGATTTTTAATGTTTTTAAGAGTTAGAATTATAATACTATGTTATAGTTTATGAAAATTAAATACTTTAATCTTTATAACTATGTTAAAGTAAGTTTAAAAGAGTTTTAAAGATATTATATGTTACTGGAATTTTTATTAGTATACTTATGGTTGATTTTAATTATTAAAGTATTGATTTTTAAGGGTTTTTAATGACTAGTATGGTAGTACTATATTAAGGGGTACTAAAGGTTGAAGTTTTAATGCTTAAGAGAGTTTTAAAATACTTTTTAAGAGGGCTTAAAGTATTTTAAAGTTGCTCTAATTTTATTAGAGTATCAATACTTGGATGTTTTGGTATTTGGTAGGCGGAGAATATACTTTGAGTGATTTCTAAGGTTGAGAAAGTGGCCTCTCATATTGTCTACACAAGGTACGTACATACCTATGTGTTATTAGACTAGTATCATGTCCTAAGGCTAGGATTGATATAGTATCATGTTTAGGGAACTTTTTATAGTTCATATGCGGCTTATATTCAAGTGAATTTGCATGTTGTATGCCGTTGTGTGAAGCATGTTGCCTATGATGAATATTATATGTTTGTATGGATGATTGATGCAAGCATATGGGTTGGGAATGTTTATTTTATTAATTCACATGAGGGATTAATAAATATATTATTTTATTGGATCATGAATTGTATCATGTTGTTCCCTTGAATTATTATTATTATTTACTTTATAAGGACTGTGGGCCTTGTTTAGTAAAGTTGGATATTTACCTATTGACAAGCTGGTTGATTGTTGATTTAAGTCAACAAATAAAGGTTGGTTGATTATTGACTTTAGTCAATAAATAAATGGGATTAATTTTGGGTTAATTGAGTTGTGTGATCACAACATTTAATCCTAAGATAAAAATTGGAATGTTGTGTATCCATGATATTTATATTGGTTGTCTTATTGTTGTGAGTCCTAACACATCGAATAATTTATTAATACTTAAAGTGGAAAGTGAATAGCAATAAGTTTTAGACTTGTGCACGTCTGAAGTGTTGGACTAGTATGAGTTGGAGTACATGGTGGTAGCCCATGGCTTTTCTTGAGACCGGATTGATCACCGTGTCCTATGTTATTTAATTAGTATCTCAATATTTGTGGTATCCGATTTTTTACTGTCTTAATTAACGGTCTGAATCCCACGAAAGTCTCTCATTCACTAGTGGAAAAAACGCTATATGTCACAACGCAACCGCTGCGGTCCCTAAGAGAACCGAAGCGGTAAATCCTCGAAATTTTGGGTCGGAAACTTGGGAACACAAACCGCTGCGGTTCTTAGAGAACCGCAGCGGTTAACATTAAACCGCTGCGGTTAAGGTTAAGAGAACCGCAACGGTTAATCTTCTTTTTTTTTCCCTAACACTCACGTTTGGAATGAGCGCTTAGCCCACATAATTGAGCGCTTGAATTGAGCCCAGTTAATACGAGAAAGGCCCAACTCATCTCCTTTAACGCCTTCTCTGTTCTCTCTAAGGGAGTTAGAGTCCTCCTCTGGTCTCCTCATCTCATCTCTCCTTCACGCATCTCTCTCCTCTTCAGCCTCCTCTCTTCGATGCCATTTTACCAGGTTACAAGGTACGATTGCCTCGCAAATCCTCTTGGAGCCGTTCGATTAACCTTCGACAAAGTCGTATCTTCCGGTCTCAATCCATCCACATCCGACGGCTCTTATTGGGGCGTCGTCGATTTCTTCCGCCAATTTCTCTTTGACGATTCCGGTCTTTCTAAGGTACCAATTTTTATTAATTTCTAGGGTTTATGTTCTTGATTTCGCTTCATTTCTTGATTCAATTAACTTCTTTTGTTTTTGTGAATTAGAAAGTTCCGATCCTTAATGCTACGAGTGTTAAGTACATTCAACCTAATACGTTGGTTCGATTTCGTGGAATGATTCAAGATATGATTCAAGGTACTTTTTTTTGTAATTGTGAATTTTGATTATGAGAAATGCGTAAAAGTGGTATAATTAGCAAAAATAATCGTTTTTTCCTTACAAAATGTAAAAAATTAGTACATAAAAACTCAAATATGATCTCATTATAGGTATATTATCACGATGATGTTTTTAGTTTCGAAGTGTACTACTTTTTTGGTGATTTGAACAAAAAGTGTATCGGTTCGAATTGGGCAAATTTTATTATGGTTATAGAGTTCTCATTTTTTTTAATTTAATTTAATAGTGAGGTGGATTAATTTTCTTAATTGAATGTATTTTTGAAGGATGGATCAACTTGGAGGACCAACAAATATTCGGATCTATCTCAAACTCAAATGGATTTCTCACCGATATGCGATTATGGGAGCGTCGTCTTCTTTATTGTGTTCCCGTAAGTTTTCCTTTTTATTTTCTTATGTTAAAATGATTTCTTGATTACTATTTTATGTTCATGTCATTATGTGTCATTGTAATATTATTGTTTGTCAACTTGATTGTATGCATTGATTCTTTGAGGATTGGTATTTGTTGAAAGATGGGGAATTAATTGCATCCATCATGGTTGGTCCATGATATGTTGGGCATATATGTATGCGGTTGTAATTTTTTACATGATTGTTCGAAGTGGAGTTACCGATGTTGCTAATCGGCCATCATAGAGTAGAATCAAACACCCACCTCTTAAGGCCTTATGAGTGCTGATTTGAAGAATAAGCTTTTATCACCCGATTGAACATTATTTTTTGGAGCTAATAAGCCATTATTTTGAGCTAGTTCTATGCACACTCAATAAGTTTAAGATCTATAGCTAGATCAAATCACCCCTTATGAAATGGTTTTGGGACTTTGCCGATCGTTTTCAATGTGTATCCTTTGATCAAACGAGAGGGAAGATGGGCATCCTTCCTCTTCGAAGAATGCAAGCAGACATGGTAAATGAAGGAAACACTCCTTCCCTTTAGACCGTCCGATTCGAGAGAAAATTCCTTTTCCTTGTCTCGGTGAAGGTACTTCATGATCCTTGAACTGTAGTTCAAATGTCATCACGTTGATACATTCTCGTCTTGGAAGTCCAAACCTGTTTAACACTTGTTTTTATGGGCGGTGTCTACGACTCCCCAGTCCGAATTAAAACTAAATGAGGTATTTGAGTTTATCGGAGTCCCGAGTTTTGATTCGAGTTAGAATTAAACAAGGAGGAGGGCGATCTGCGGTCCCCAACGGCCTTTATGAAGATGACTTGATTCAGTTACCCCCTAGCAAGGTTTGCACAGACTTCCCGATGTGAGAAATTTGTTCTTGTTGATTTCATCTTTAAAATTTCTAAATTGTGATTGTTTTATACCAATGACTCGTATTACTTGCTTAGTCAAGTTACTGGAATTAGGGTTTGTTGATATTGTTATTTAAGTAATCAAGCATATATAGGTCTTGCGGTTAAACAATGACTTAGTATCGAGATATCTCTTGCCCCTTGATTGCTTTCATTTTTAACTCAATTTGATGTACTTGATGCTTGTAGGCTTACATAAACTTCCAACTTTTTCGGTACAAGTAATGAAAATCAATCCGATTATGACAATGGATGAGGACATGTGCAATGGTTTTAATGAGAGCTGGTCTTAGTAAATTGTTTTATCACTTTGCGGAGTACCTCGTATTCATTGTCTTTTACACAAGAAGCTCGTGGTTCATGATTTTGTCAACGGTTCACCAATGACAAGTAAGTAGCTATTTTCCTCCTTGCTTGATGTTTCCTTCTCTCGCTCTTTTTTCGGCATATTGGATACTTGAATTAATTAATTGTCTTTTACAGTAAATCCCTTGTTGATTAGAGAAACAAGGGAAGTCTTGCTTAGTCATCTCACCGCTGTTCTTGGCAACGATGGAGTGGCAACTCAATATTTGTTGTTGCACCTATTGTCTAGGGTAAATATTTTGTTCCGATATTACATGATTAGCGTGTCTCTTATTTTATGTAGCTCTATGAGACATTTTTCTCAATTAGTCCGTTACCAACATCATGATTAGCTATATATATGCTTGCGGGTGCATGCTAGAGTTGAAGGTGTTCTTTGTTGGGAAGCTTTCGCTTAATTTCACTAGCATCGCCCAAGAAACCGCATCCGTCTTTGTCGATCGTCTTAACAATCGAGTATCTTAACAATGCCACCCTTGCCCCCAAAAAGGATTATGAGGCAAATAAGTATGTGATCCTATATCGCATTATTTGTTCCGGATTGTGTCCTATCTTCTATGCTCTTTACACTTTTTATGGTTCAACGTTAGGTTGGTTTCTAGAGTTCTTCACCGGTCGAAGGGTCACACTTGACCGTTGATGAGACACAATTGCGATGCTGGAACACTTGAACTCTACCGGGGTTGAGAATACAAGATCATTGAAGAACTTGACGGAAGTACAGCGGGTAATGCGTCAACGCCGTTTAAGAGCATGTGACAATGACCTACAACATAAGATCCCTCAATTTAGAAGGCCTCGAAAACCTGAATTTCATTATTTGTATTAGTCACATTATCCTAACTTTGCCATAGTTTAGGTGCTATATTTTTGTAAAAGTGAATCTCAATAGATTATCTTATGAAATATAGAATTAGATTTTAAATTCCAAAAATTGTTCATAATAAATAAAATTTAGAGCCCCACTTTTATGAACTGGACAAGCCTCCAATATGTTAGAGAGAGAGACTGCGTTGCATTTTTTACCCCATCATGCATGGTGCTATATGTTAAGTGAGAAAACTATATCTTTTAAGAAAGTGCTAACATAAAATTCTCTCCATATGCAGTTTTTTTTTCTTTTCTTTCTCTGGGTTTCACCACCATTACCACTCGGGTTCCACCTTCCCCCAACGGCCACCGCCTACCCTCGTTTCTTCTTCGATTTCCCGCTTCTTGTTCGCTCTTTAATTTAATTTTTTGTGTTTTTATTGTTGTTGTTGGTGTTGCAGAATAAAAGAGGTGATTTCCTCTTCCTTAGTTGATTTACCTTGTTCTTCTTCGGTTTCTCCTCTGTTCTTCGATTGTTCATGTAAGTTAATTACTACTCTCCCACTAAAATTAGGGTTTTCGAATTTTTCATATTAATTTGTGGTTTTGATTTTGTGGATTGATTTTTCGCTTGAATTGGGTAATTAATATGTTGTTCTTTGATTAATAGTACGTTTGAAGTAAATTGTGTTGTTTTTAAGGTGTATTTATTTCATATTATATGGTGTATTGTTTTTCATGGTGCAAAGTAAATTTGTAATGGTTGGTGAAAGGTGTAATTTTTAGATGAATAAGCTATGTAAGTGTTCATGTGGGTGCGAGTTCGTTTGCGTTTTTTGTAACTTGTGTTTAATTTCAAGAATTTGAAAAGATGGAATAGGATTGTGGTTGGTGGTGATAATGGCTTTTCATTGATGTAGTTGGTGGCAGTGCAGGGGGGGCAACGCAGGGGGTGGGGGGACAAGTGCAGTGGGGGTGGGGGGGGACAGTGCGGTGGGGGTGTGCAGTGGGGGTGGGGGCGGTGCGAGAGGTGGGGAGCAAGAGTAGGGGGTGTGGGGGCGGGCGTGCGGGGGTGGGGGACAGTGCAGAGGGGTGGGGGCAAGGCAGGGGGGGTGGGGCAAGGTGGGGGGGGGGCGGGCGGGGGGGGTGGGGGCGGTGCGGTGGGGGTGGGGGGGCAAAGGTAGGGGGCAGGTCGGGGGGGGGGCAAGTGCGGTGGGGGTGGGGGCGGTGCGGGGGTGGGGGCAAGCGGTGGGGGGTGGGGGCGGTGCGGGGGTTTGTACTTGATATGGCTATGCGGTTCTATGGGTTGGGATTTCATTCTTGTAGATTGCATTATATGGTGCATAGGTTCGGATTGGAGAGGCCGTTATAGTTTGGAGAAGTCAAGGTTGAGGTTCTTAGTAATGTGATATATAAGATGTTGAGGTGTGGTATGAATAACTTCGATGGGGGCGAAATTCCTAATATTTGAACAAAAGTAAAAAAGATTATATGAGGTCCTCTTGTTACGTTGTAGCAGGTGAAAGATCCATTCACCAATTAAAGAGTGCTTTGTCTTAAGCCCAACTGATTATTTCTTTCTTTTGCTAATAAATTTGAATTCATTTGATGTTTCCCAATTCATCTCTAGATTGGCCCTCAATGGAGCAATATTTATAGTAGGTGGCCATGATAACTATTAATGTTATGTTTACAGCTTAATTACTGGAATACTTACGTAGATTGCATTGTTGATCCTTAGATTACTTATTGGAAGGACAACTTGTTGAGATATTGCTGGCGCTATGGGGAACTAACCAAATCAAATGACCAACACTTTATTGGCTTGTGTTGTGATTGGAACAGGGATAATATGTCATTTTTTTCAATGTATATAGTTATAGTTGAGTATGATATTAAAATTATAATAAATATTCTTATGTATCTAATTATTTATGTTTATGCTTCAATTGAGCATAATATGCTTAATAAAATGATTATTGATATATATTATTGATTTTGTATTGATTAATAATGAAAAAATGGAAATTTTTTTTTTTTTTTTGGTTTTTTGGGTAGTCAACAGTGCGGTTACAGGTCAAAACCGCAGAAATAATCATTTACCGGCTGCGGTTTTGACCCAAAATCGCAGCGGTAAATGATTAATCGTCAGTTTTGGACCGCAAGCAGTTAATATTTGGGGACTGCTGCTAGTCCAACCGTTGTGGCCCAAAACCGCAGCGGTAAGCCCGGTTTTGACCGCAGCGGTTGAACTTTTTTCCACTAGTGATTGGACTATGAGTTTTAGAAAACTTTGAAGTCACCACCCTATTAATATCTGAATAGGGACAGATTAATTTAATAAATCATTTTAAAATCAATTTCAAGAAATATCATTTAAAAGGCTTTTTTGAAAACTTGGTCTTTCATACCATGAGATAGGGTTCGGGGTTTAGGTTAAGAGGTGCGAACGTCTGGAACTCGTCTCCTCTTCCGTTCTAAAGAACGGGCTCTTACTAAATGCGTTTATTTCCATTTTAAAGTAATCATGGTTATTAAAAAGAAAGAAAATCACATAGTTTGCACATATACACATCAATCATTTTTAAGAGGGTCAATATATCATTTGTACATGGTAGGTTTGAGCACTGAAGTTGCACTACATACCAATCATTGCGGGATTGGAATCCACTCATGGATCAAAACCATCGTAGTTCGATCTTATGTCTAATCCTAAATGGCAAATTCCATTAGGGAAGAAAAGGTGATAGATTATGAATAAATCACTTTTAGAATTAGACAAATCTATTAGGAATAAGGTAATCACTCCAATTAGTGATTGAAATGAGATTAAGATAACCACTTTTATTAGTGATTAAATATGAATGATTAAGATAATCATCTTAATTAGTGATTAAAAATGGAGGTTAAGATAATCACCCTAATCAGTGACTAGACTTAAGAGGAAAGATAATCACCTTGATTAGTGATTAACAATGAAGGTTAGGAAGTAATCACCCTAATTCGTGATTATTCAAGGTTTAAGATAATCACCCTAATTAGTGATTAAATGAGAAAAATAATCGTCCTAATTAACGATTATTAAGGTTTAAGATAATCACTCTAATTAGTGATTAAATGAGAAGAATAATCGTCCTAATTAACGATCATTAAGGTTTAAGATAATCACTCTAATTAATGATTAAATATGAAAGGTAATCGTCCTAATTAACGATTATTAAGGTTTAAGATAATCACTCTAATTAGTGATTAAATGAAAAGTTTGAGTTAAGCGCTCTAATTAGCGATTAATCGAGGATTGAAATAACCACCTTAATTAGTGATCACATTTATGATTTTCAAGAGGTCTTAGAAGTTTGCTTCCTAATTTGAAGGCTTTTGAGAAATAATCTTAATTGAATATTATTAAGTCATTTAGAGAGAATTGATCAATTTGAGATCAAATTTGAAGATTGTGTTTGGCTATTTGGAATTTGGCCATTTCAAGTGAGACACGTGAAACGACCTAAAATCAATTCGGACATCATAATTACCAATCTAATTATGTCAAATTATATGATTGATCCATTTGAATATGGAGAACAAATTTTTAAAAATGTAGGATGGATCATCATACTTTTTAACTTAGTTAGATTTGCAATTTTTCCTCTTACTTGAGATTGGGTCATTTGATTCATATACTATGATATATTGGGCCCAACATGTAAAATTTGTAACATTGGTTGCTCATTTTATTTAAAAAGAGTTGTGGAATTATTTATGAAAATTATGCATAAACATCTCCATGTTTTTTCATTAATTGAGTGATGCAATAATTATTTACAAAGAAACTATCATTACAACAAAAATGTACAAATTTTTATGATCTATACAAATCTTCAATCTTGATCTTCACCATAATGCTCCTTGATCTTCATCTCCTTGAATGGGCTTTGGAATTCATGTTTATTTGTTAATTTGTGAAAGTAAAAGATTAATTAACTTCTTTGATTTTGATTTTTTATGATAATTTTTATTGATTTTTTATTTACATGATAAAAATGAATCATTTTAAGGGAAACTTAAAATTTTATGACTTTTAAATTTTAATTAACATTTTCGTATGAAAAGAAAACATTTTTTATGAAACTTGAGTTAATCACTTTATTTCATTTTCCAGATTGCTCTTTTATTCTTGTACTGACTTGTAAAATTCATAACGTTCTGTAGAAAGTGTTAAATTGAGCATGTGATACACCTATGGACAGGTCAGTGAATTCTTTATGTTGTGTCAAAATTTCACAAACTTTTAGTGACAAGTTAAATTATGGTGAATTTTATACTCAAACTGGTCAAAACAGGACCTTTATTAAATTTGTTCTTTGAAATCCAACTTGCTGAATTTAGTTTGAAGTGAATTTTGGTATGAACATTCTAGTGACTTTGAAGAACTAGACACCTTTAAGACCCTTTTTATTTATTTTCTTAACTGAAGAGAAAATCAGTTTTCTGGAATTTAGTGGTTTACATGAACGTTTTTGTAAAAATGATATAAAATTCTATAAAATTCATATGAATATGATTTTTATATTTTTGGAAAGCTACTGATGTTTTCTTCAAATTTGAAATTTTAGTTTTATCTAAATGAGTTTATTTTAAACTTTTATTGACTGAACAAGCTTATGTGGTACTGGACAAAATCAGTTTTGCACAACAAAGTTGTGTGATTTTTAATTATTTGTACAAAATTCGTTTTTCAGAAATTTCAAATCCCAGTTGCTGTAAACATCTTGCGATTCATAGGAAAAATACTACATCCTATTATCTATTTAGTTAAGGCAGACGAAAAATGAAATAAAGTATGAAATTAAAACTGATTATAATTACAGCATCACATTTTTTTTATGGAGATGTTTATGCACAACTCTTCTTGAATTTTTTTATGAAAATATTTTTTTTGTGATGAACAACAAATTGATTAAGGAAATCACATAAACACATTATTTCCTAAGAGTCTCTCCATTAGAGTTGACTATTCTAGGTGGGGTGATTTAAGGTTATGAACCTATTAGGACTTCCACATACCCAAATCACTCCAAAAATTAAAAAATGATAAGAAGAAACAAGGAGAAAGTTAGTATGTGATTAAGAAAATAATCAAGAAAAAATACCATGAGCTTCAACTTTACCTTGCTAGCTCAATGATGCACTTCATATTGCAAAATTTTCTACCTTTTTTTGTGATTTTCCTAATTTCTAAGTGAGTTTCTAAATCCACTTAATTACTAAGGGCCTGTTCGTTATCGTTTTTTGTTTTCAGTTTTCAGTTTTTTTGAAAACTAAAAACCAAAAACAGGAAACCAGAAAAAGTGGTTTTTACTTTTTAGTTGTCAGTTTTCAAAATCATCATGTTCCCAATAAATTTGACTAATTTTTTATTCATTATAGGACATATATCATATGACTTTGAAAATCAAAAAACCAAAAAAACAGAAAACCACAGTAATACCGAACGGGCCCTAACTTAAATCCCTTTTTTTGTGTTTTTCTTTTGATGAACTTCTTTACTTACTAATTATTTTCCTAACTTTTACTTTCTTTTCTTGAATGAGATTTTTAGAGGAAGGAAGTAGAGAAGATGAGAGTAGTATTGAGAGAAGTTGTGAAGTTGAGTTGTTTTAAGCTCAACTTCGTTTTGAAGTAAAAAAAGAGGGTATTTATAGGGAAATGAGGGAGATGAACTAGGGTTTCAAAGAAGTAGAAAATCAGTTTTTTAACCCAAAAAATCCAATTTTTCCATCCTTAATCACCCTAATGACATCATCAAATCTCTTTGGAAACACAAATATTCTTATTCTTTTTGGATTTTCTCATCAATGAGGCAAAATCAGATTTTCTGAAAATATTCTCCCCTAAATACATCCTAATACGTAAAAACAATTCATCAAAAAACGTGTAAAATAAAACTGATTAGATCACTGCGCCAAACGTAGGAGTCTGCGCTAGGCACAGCTCCGTGCGCTAGGCGCAAGGCCCTGCGTCTGGCGCAGGATGTTGTTGTGCGCTAGGCGCACAATCATGCGTCTGGCCCATGGTCGTGTGCCTGGCGCACAACTCGAATCCGGTGGAAAAAATCCGGATTCTTGCCTCTTACACATGAGATTTGATTATTATTCTCACTCCTTTTCATGATTGTTATTCTCTAACTAATGGATAAAGGATGTGATTAGTGGATAAAATATATATTCTTATTCTTTATCCAATGAACAATGACTTGCCCATCAAGAAAACTGATAACTGTCGGTTTTGGGATACGATTAAAATCCCGACGCCTAATTGCAACCTGTGTTTTTTCGTTTTTCGAAAGACTAACTTAAGACAATTAACGAAAGCTCGTCAAATTATTAAAGACGAGCATGATTATACTACGAATCATTTTATTAAAACGGTGGTTGTAGTTATTGACTACAACTCACGGAAAATTTTATTTCTAAGCCGAAACTGCATGACTAATACGCAAAGATGGAAAACCATACGACGAAATGAAACTCGCACTCCGGGGCGAAACACGCATTTGACGGGGCGCGCGCTCCACGATGCATGACAGTTTTCGTTATTTTTATTTCTTTTCAAAATCATTATTTACCCGAAAAAGGGGTTCAAAATTTGGTGTCTACAGAATGCCCCACATTGGTCGAATTTTGGAGGAAATGATGACCAATGTTTGAAAAGACACAAAATTTTGACGAAACTCTTCTTTTGAGATAACATATTCTCCATAGAAAATAGTTATCATCAGTGCTATAATTTGCGTTGCTTTATGTAGAAAATCCCAATTAATTTCTAAAATTGAAAATGCGACTTTATCGTCGTCTTAGATAGAAAATCCCAATTAATTTTCTAAACATTTGAGAATGCGACTTTATCATCGTCTTAAATATCTCAATCAATTTTCCAACATTTGAAAAATGCGACTTTATTGTCGTCTTAGATAGAAAATCCCAATTAATTTTTTTAACATTTCAAAATGCGACTTTATTGTCGTCTTAGATAGAAAATCCCAATTAATTTTCTAAACATTGAAAATGCGACTTTATTGTCGTCTTAGATAGAAAATCCCAATTAACTTTCTAAAACATTTGAAAATGCGACTTTATTGTCGACTTTAGTAGAAAATTCCAATTAATTTTCTAAATTTTGAAAATGCGACTTTATTGCCGTCTGTTTTTAGTCTTATGAATTTGTCTTTTGTTAATGTGAGAAACTCCGACACTTACAGGTTGACTCCAGTTTTTTTTTTGTTTTAAGTTTTCCATGGTCTTGATGACAAGCAAATTGTCAAATCACCATCACTTACTTTTTATGACTCCATGTGTTATCATGTCACCTTAAATTAGGACATTGTTAGGTCGTGTCACCTAAAAGAGTTGACCTAAGTTTATTACCCTCTAGATAAACTATGGTGGACCAATCATCATATGGCAAAAAAATTTATCTGTTTTTCAAAAATCATTCAGGAATTTTTTTCATGCATAATGCTTATTCGCTTTATCGGAAAATGATGATCACTATATAAAAATAGATTGAGCATGGTCATTATTTCGGATGATTATTAGAAAAAGGATTGTATTAACGTTCTTGATTCATCATTGACACTGTTTTTTTTTTTATATTCGGCTTTAGCAAGAATTGCCATACCACAAATGCTTGGTCATTAGCCTACAATTTGGCGATTCCACTAGGGAGGATTTTAAAAAAAATAATATTTTTAAATGAGTGTGTGAAACTTGAAAAATACGATTCATTCTCTTTTTATGCCTTAGAATAATATATTGTTTTGCATATGCATGGCTATTGTTCAGCCACCATAAGGACAATCTACCTTGCCTCATTAGCACATGTTTTACGTGTGAGGTCACCCCCGGGGGGTTTGCGCTTTGTACTTCCAAAAAGCTTCCTGAGAGATAGTGTTGGATCTTAGTTATAAGCAAACCTACCCAACCATGACATTGTTCTCTTGTTCATGACTTGAGAACTGGAGTGCGTCTTACACGTGGCCACCTTTTTAAGCGGATGGTACGAAGCGTGGGACCAATCTCTTAGTCATTGACCACTTTTCGGCCTTAACCTAAACCTGACCAAAGTTGAATGTAGAACTGGACTTTAGGTTGAGAACTTTGCATATTATCATCCTATTTGTGCATATTTGTGTGTGCGTGGCTTTAATTGTTTCGTATTATCGATGTTTCGAGTAGAATATTATCAAACGAGATTACGCGATGAAAAAGAAATTTTCGGCCACTGCAGTATATTGCGCTCCGCGCAGATTATATGCGTGCAGCGCTTAGGGGTTGCGTCGAGCGCCGTTTACCTGCGCGTTGCGCTGTGGTTCAGCGTGATGCGCGATCCTTCTGCGTTAAGCGCATGTTCGTTGAGCATGGTTTTGCTGCTTGGGACGCTTAGTGTCCTTGGCAAATATGCATCCTTCCTTTTTTTAAAAAACCTTTCTCACCTTCAAACAATCTCCATCCCTTTTTTTCTATCATTTCACTATTTCGAAAACTTTATCTCATATCTTTTTCAAATCCTATCACCCATCTTTTTCAAAACTATTCTCCTATCTTTTTTCAAAATTTCATCCCATATCTTTTTTTTTCAAAATCAATCCTACACCCATGTCTATTCTACCTTTTTCTAAAAGTATTTACTAATCATCATCATACCCCCTATTCAAAAAAATATTTTTCAAAATTAATCCATCATCTTTTCCTAACAAAAGATAAAAACAAGGGGTTCCTTTCAAAAACAAATTTCGAAAATTCTAAGCCCGGTCCAGACACCTTCACCAATTCAATCCAATCAACCAAATCCAATTCACTTGCAGGCCCATATGCATTAGAGTCCATTTTGCATTCATATTAGGTCCATCTAAATTTGAGTTTTTGCATTTATATTAGGCCCGCTAGCATTAGAGTCTATATTAGGCCCATATAAGTCTACTTCAAGTCAAATTTAGGCCCATTTGCATCTTTATGTGAACCCTAGTCTATGTCAAGCCCAATCTGAGTCTAATCCCAGTCTATTCCATTCTAAGTCGAATCCTAGTCCATTTCCAATGTCAAGCCCATGTGCATCTTCAAGTCTAACATCAAATCAATATAGGACTAAGTCCTAAATTAGGTTCATATAAGGCCTAACTCATTTCCTAAGTCTAATCCAGTCTATTTCCAAACCCATATAGGACGAAGTCCAAACCATTAAGTAGCATTCCTTAAAGACCATAATATATGGCACCCATTGACCTAGCGAAGCCAATCATCCTTAAGACCATAAGGGCATCCTTTGACCTAGCAAAGCTAGTCATCTTAAGACCATAACGGCATCCTTTGACCTTGCGAAGCTAGTCATTCTTAAGACCATAACGGCACCCTTTGACCTAGCGAAGCTAGTCATCCTTAAGACCATAACGACACCCTTTGACCTAGCGAAGCTAGTCATCCTTAAGACCATAACGGCACCCATTGACCTAGCGAAGCTAGTCACCCTTTAAGACCATAATGACACTCTTTAGACCTAGAGAAGCTAGTCACCCCTAAGACCATAAAGGCACCCTCCGAGTTTAGCGAAGCTACTCCTACCTTACATCTATAGCAGTCCAAATCCTCGAGTCTAGTGAAGCTAGTCTACCCTAAGTCCATAATGGCCCCAAAACCTTTAAATCTAGCGAAGCTAGTCCATCTTAGAAAAACCATCGAGTCTGGCGAAGCCAATCCCCCTAGGTCAAGCGAAGCTAGCATAGGAAATCTTTTTTAGTCTAGTCTGCCTGTAAGTTCTGAGTCTAGTCTAGTCTGCTTGTAAGTTCAAAGTACAGTCCAGTCCACATCTGCATATGCATATAGTTAGGCCCATGTCGCCATCATACCCATTTCTAATCAATTCTTATTCCCATTTCCACTTTCATCTTCATTGCTCATCTCCATTTCTCAATCCCTCATTTCCATTTCTCATTTCGAAAACACCATTTATTAAAATTTACGAGGTCCATTCGATTTTTGTTCAGGACGGGTCGTGAGATTATAACTTGGGAACGCCCGATAGAGAGGATACAAGGTCAACCTACTCCCAGACTCGTCAGACGAGTTCTCACCTTTTCAGACGCGTCTTTCGAAACTTCTAAATCATCTGAATCATCATCCGAGATGGGAGACACTTCTGAGCAACTCAATGAAATCATGGCTCAGCTTCAATTGATGAACTCTCATCTTGAGGGACAAGACAAAGAGATCAAAGCACTGAGAGAAAAGCTGATAACTGAGGAAGAAGAGCATGATGACACTCCACCACCACCACCACCTCCTATCAAGACCGAGACAAAATTGAGGTTTGAAAAACTCAAGCAATTGATCCAGTCAATTCCTGCACTCGGGAGTCAGGCTCATGGGCATGACATCATTGATCCTGAACTGAGGCAAAAACTCCCTAAAAAGGTAGCATTGGGTGACCTCCCAAAATTCATGGGAGTCGAAGACCCAGATGATCATTTGAGAGCTTTCTCCATCTCTATGGCTCTCAAATGCATGTGCAAGGACATGTTTGCTTATGTCTTTCCCTTGACCTTGGATGCACATCCATCCAAGTGGTTCAGGTCACTGAATAAGACCAACTTGGATGACTGGGACTATATCACAGAAGAGTTCCACAAACAATACATATACAAGACTCAGCTTCCCATTGGCCTTTGTGAGTTGGAGTTAACTAAATAGAACTCCAACGAATATTTCGTCACCTTCCTTAACAGATGGAGGGAAAAAGCTTCACATCTGACTAACAGGCCATCTCAAGAGGATCAAGTCCGACTGGTGATCCGTAACCTGCAGTCCAAGTATGGGGATCATATTAAATTCCAACCCATAGAGTCTTTCACGAAGCTCTATAAGGTAGGGCTGCTGATTGAAGAAGAGGTACAAGCTAACAAGAACAAGGGTTCCAACAACAACTCTTTCAAGAAGAGTAATAACAACCCTTCTAGCTCTAAAAGCAACGACATTAATGCCTTAACTACTAAAAAGAGAGGCTATCAAAGGCCTCAAAGAACATCCGCTCCATTGGGCATGACTCTAGAAGAAGCCTTCACTAGGCTTCATGCAAAAGGAGCACTTCAGCCTCTTGGCCCTACTCCAGACCCTGCTCCTGAGAAAAGATCCAGTAAATGGAATCCTAATGCCTACTGCAAGTACCATCAAGGAAAGGGGCATATGACATCACAGTGTTGGACTTTGAAGCATGCTCTACAGGATATGGTTGAAGACGGTAGATTGCCAATTCCTCCTGCAGCAAAAGTCAGCAATAGCGGTAATCCCTTGGGCAGTGCCTAAATAATGCCGGGGCATGGTCATTTAACGCTAGTTTTCTAGGTTGAGTCGGAGAGTCCCTCCCCTAGCTCCTTCATTCCCTTTCCTATTGATTCTATGTCATTTAGGATTTTATTTCTAATAAGCCTTGTTCTATTTATTTCTAAATAATAAAATAATTTTATTTTCATTTTCATTGGCCTTCCATTATTTTATTTGTGCTTCTAATTCAATGATGAAACTTAAATCACCTAATGAACTTGACTAATAATAATAAAAAAGAGATCTGAAATAAAAAATAATAATAACAAAGAAAAATGTAAAAAAAAGGACATGCTTTGGATCAAGAGTTATTCCCCTCTCCCTTCCATTACCTTTCATAAGCCATCTCCATGCTAGCCAAAATAAAATCCCCTAAGCCATCATCCTCCATGATCCTTAACCAAATATACCTTTCAAAATCAAAGCTCCACAAATATCCTTCAAGCCTTCCAATACCCGAAACCAATAACTTGTGTGCAATCCTTACTACATAAAAAATAAAAAAGATCAATGCCAGGCAAAAACAAAAAAAAAGTGAAAAAGATCAAAGAAGCAAAAGAAAACGCACAGGACAAAAAAATGCAAAAAAAAAAGAAAAAGCCAAAGGCAAAGAAATAAAAAGTCAAGCTAGGAGGCTTGCACACAAGTTCTAACCCTCATTCCAAAATCCCTTCGATCAACCAAAATATTAACCTATAATCCAAATCCATGATTCATATCTTAGCCAATCCCATTATACCTTTATCATTTAAGCCTTAAACCTTTCAACCTTTCATCAATCCTAACTCCTTCTCCAAGGTATGTCCAAGCCCGCTAGGTTGAAAACCCTAAAGGGCGGCCTAGGCAAAATTTAGGGCACAAAAAAAAAATCAGATCCAGAACTACGAATGGTCTGATTCCGCAAGGATACGTAGGAATCCTCATCTCGAGGTCCGACCACTTCAATAAAATAAATTATTCAAGGTCTAATGATTTGATTTTCTAGAATTCAGGAGCATACTCTTTCTAGATTCCGACATAGACTCGAGTCTGAACCTAGCCTTCTCAAAGCCTTTTCCCACCTATATCTATTTAACTCACATATTTAAACTTTTTTATTTTTCAATCCAAACTCTCCTTTTCCTGAAGGACTCTCCGACAATTCCATGGTCTTTGGCGATATCTGACTTTGCCTAAATCGACTTCCCAAAGAAGAATCCCCAATGAAGAACTTTGAACGTTCAATATAAATCAACTACATTTCAATCAAGGCTCGGAAAGCGTAATTCAAGACAAGCTTACCCAAAGTGGGGGCTTCCTATATATGTGGTGGTTCCTCCATATCAAATCAAACTCCCGAAGAGTTATAATCTACGGACCTCGTTTAAGGACCCCGATTATTTACTAAAAACAGTTTTCCAAAATCATTCTATCTATTTCTGATCATTTGATCTCTACATGTCCAGATCTTCTAGCCTTGTAAAACCCTAACCTTACATTGCATTTCATACATCATAGTCTTGCATAACCCTGACCTTGCATGACATGTCATCTTCCTTAGCTTTTCATAAACTTAATCATTGCATAGCGTCTCATGCATCCTTAGAGAGTCTAAGTTTGCATTTTTGCATCATTATGTGCTTTATGTGAGTTGTTTGCACCAATCTGCTAACATCTTTCCCTGCAGGTAATCAAATTGCTTGTAGTTATTGTCCTGCATACTAACTTTGTTTTTGCAGAGACCGGCGTATATAGATCAGTTCTAAACTGCAGAGCGTTTAGAATCGTTCTCCATCCCGACACCGTATACTTTGACTATCGGTTTCCTGAACCTCAGTCAAAGTGGGGGCTTCAGTAGACACATAATCGTGTCTCCCCATTTAAGGGCCCAATGATGAATCATGCCGCTGTCTTAATTGGTCCGACCCAAGGGGAGAACGATCAAAAAACCAACCCAAAACTATTTCAAAAAAGTGTTAAAGTCCTGTTTTAAAGCCCAATTTATTATTCATGATAATTAACTGTATTTTGAGCCCAACTCTTTGAAAAGCCCAATTAATTATTTAATAATAATTAATTGTTTTATTTTAATAAATAAATATTTTCAAAGATATTTTTTATAATTAAAATCGGATTTTATCCAGTAAAATCATATTTCCGGAGTTAAAAGATAAAAGAAAATCATTAAAACACGTTTTTATCAAAAAAAGCTGTCAAAAAGTGTCAAAAGCAAGGCGGTGCGCTGAGCGCACAGACGTGCGCCGAGCGCTCATGTCCAGCCACGTATGCGTGCACCTAGCGCACAGTCGTGCGCCAAGCGCACAAGATTGCCACGTAGACTTATGTGTCATATAGAGTCTTGCGCCCATCGCACTTCTCTGTGCGAGATGCATCTTTTTTCTTTATTATCTTTTTCAAAGTGCGTACCACGTGTACGCTTTCTACTGGGCATGCCGCGTCAGGCGCGCCAATCTGCGCCTGACACGTGGATTTGTGCGTGACACGTCAGCCTGCGCCGGGCGCAGCTAGCACGTGAAGCGCAGTTCCATTTTTTCTATAAATACACCTGATTTCCGTATAGATTTCAGAACGGATTTTCACACAACAACTCGACTTTTATATTATGAATACACTTACGAACCTCTCTACAAAATACATATTCTCTCTACAAAACACATACAAACACATTCAAATCTTTCATACAAGTTCGATTTTCAGGCTTCACGATTGCTCGTCCCGAAGGTTGTCAATCTCTCAGACCCAAGCCACCGTATTATCCTAAGGGTCCTTGAAGAATCTATTATTTTTATATTACTAACGATTTCCTTCATAATGTAGATCTTCACTAGTGGAAAAAACCTTATCTGTCACTTAGTAACAGATTCGGTTTTTACAAAACCGCATCCGAAAATCATTAAAAAAATGGGAGGGAAACCTGGGCAGAAAATCTGATCCGGTCCTTTAGTGAACCGGATCAGATTTTAGAAAACGCTCCGGTTTTCTAAAATCTGATCCGGTTCACAAGATCGGATCAAATTTTCCGACATAACAGCTAGTGGGCTTCTTGAGCCTCGACATGTTAGGGTTTAATTTCGTTGGGCCCTTTTTAAAACGGGGGACATAGCAGTGCTTATTGGGTCGCGGCTTGTTAGGGTTTATAAACCCCTCATCCTCCTGCGGTTCTTCATTTCTTCTCCTCCTTCATATCAGTCATCGAATTTTTTCTTTACATCTTCTAATTTCCTTTTTTTTGTACACTTTTTTGTGCATCAAAAGTGTTTGAAAACCTTCGAATCAGAAACCTCAAAAATTTGCGTTAATCACTTCTATCGATTCCCCACACTCGTGTTTTCGTTCCGTAAAAACCCTAATTTACGAATTTTCTCTCTCCTCTGAAGCTCTACGAACATGGCAGCATCATCAAGTAGTGGACTAACCTTCAAGCTTCATCCTCTAGTAATTCTCAATATTTCCGATCATTTTACTAGAGTCAAGTCTCAATTGCAGCATCCGTCTCACTCCAATGGCGGCGAACCTTCGCCTGCGCCAAGAGTTTACGGCTGTGTGATTGGCGTTCAAAGAGGAAGAATTGTTGAGATCTTCAACAGTTTTGAACTTCTATATGATTCCGCCACTGATTCTCTCGACCGCGCCTTCCTCGAAAAGAAGCTGGAGCTTTGTGAGTTTATTTATGTTATTCGCGTAAATTGCGATTTCTGGTAGTTCATTTTTTCTTTCATTTTTCTGTAATTTACGTTTTTTTTAGTTAGATCTAGTTCATTTTTTTTTGTAATTTTCGTTCATTTTCTGTAATTTACGTTTATTTAGTTAGATCTAGTTCGTTTTTTTTTTGTAATTTTCGTTCATTTTCTGTAATTTACGTTTTTTTAGTTAGATCTAGTTCTTTTTTTTTTGTAATTTTCGTTCATTTTCATTTTTATTTTTGAAATTTCAAATCTTGGTCATTTTTTTTCGTATTTTTTTGTATTTTTCGTTCGTTTCCATTATTGAACTGGAATTCTGTAATCTTCGTCATTTTTTTTCGTTCGTTCATTTTCTGTAATCTGTTTTTTTTTTGTATACTTCCTCCGTTTCACAATACATGCACCATTTTGTCATATGAGCACTATTCATCAACCAACTTTGACAATCTTTCTCTCAAAATTATGTAAGAAAAAACATAGTCGAGTGGGGTCTTGTTAAATTCGTCTCAATGCGAGGATTTCAAATATCAACTTTTTATAATTTTTACCTATACTCAATTAAAGATATTATAGTCGAAAGAAGAGCATTGGAGTGCGTGAAAAAGCAAATGGTGCATGTATTGTGAAACGGAGGTAGTATATAGTATTGTTATTGTTAAAGGTGAGCGTGAGACTTGAAAGGAAGTGCAGACTCATCGTGAGGCTACTATCAATCTGAATCCTCTCAGGGATATAACGCTTGAGTTGGGAAATATGAAACACATCGTGCATCTTTTCGAACTCCATTGGCAAAGCCAACCTATAAGCTACCTTCCCAATTCTTTGTAGAATCTCATATGGACCTACAAATTTGGCACTTAATTTGCCCTTTTTCCCAAATCTCATCACACCCTTAGTTGGTGATACTTTCATAAACACTTTATCACCTACTTCGAACTCATCTTCCCTTCGCTTCAAGTCGGCATAACTCTTTTGCCTATCTTGAGCAGCTTGAATTCTAGCCTGAATCAACTTCACATTCTTGACAGTCTCCTCAATGAACTCTGTCCCTAATACTATGTTCTCACTAAAATCATTCCAGCAAATGGGACTTCTACACTTTCTTCTATATAATGCCTCAAAAGGTGCCATCTTAATACTCGCATGATAACTATTGTTGTATGAAAACTCAATCAAATCTAATTGGTCTTCCCAACTACCCTGAAAATCAATAGCACAGGCTCTCAACATATCTTCCACAGTTTGGTTAGTCCTCTCAGTCTGACCATCAGTCGCAGGGTGAAAGGCAGTACTCATTTTCAATGTTGTCCCAAGATTTAACAGGACCTTTTACCAAAATTTCGAAAGAAATCTCGAATCACGATCTGAAATAATATCGGTTGGAACCCCATGCAATCTCACTACATGCTTAACATACGTCTTCGCAAGTTGCTTCTTCTTACATGTCTTCTTGATTGGAATGAAAACGGCCGACTTCGTCAGACGGTCCACGATAACCCAAATGGTATCATTGCCATTCCTTGTCTTAGGCAAAGCAGTCACAAAATCCATTGAAATGGAATCCCACTTCCATCCAGGAACCTCTAAGGATTGAACCTTCCCCATGGGTCTCTTATGATCTATCTTGACTTTCTGACAGGTAAGACACTTAGAAACGAACTCGGCAACCTCACGCTTCATGTTTGGCCACCAATAGATCTGCTTAAGGTCCTTATACATCTTGTCACCCCCAGGGTGCACAGAATACAGTGTATTATGGCCCTCATCCATAAGACGTCTCTTTAGCTCATCACATTTTTGTGGTACACACCACCTCCCCTTGAACCTCAGACTACCATCATCATGAATCTTGAAATCAACTTCCTTTCCTTGGCCCATCTTTTCTTTAATCTTCTCGAGGTGCTCATCCCCAACTTGACCCTTTTTGATCTCGTCGAAAATTGACAACCCCAATGACAAAGCACTCAATCTTGCCTCGATCTCCCCAGGAGTTAAGATTTCTAGGCTAAGTCTTTGCATATCTCGACACAACTCCTCAGGAACTATCAAGGCGTTCATGCTATGACTCGACTTCCTACTCAACGCATCTGCAACCACGTTTGCTTTCCCCTCATGATATTGGATGTCTAAGTCATAATCCTTTATCAATTCTAACCATCTTCTTTGCCTCATATTGAGGTCTTTCTAGGTGAAAATATACTTTAAACTTTTATGGTCGGTAAAGATCTTACAGGTTACCCCATACAGGTAGTGTCTCCAAATCTTCAAGGCGAACACAATAGCAGCTAACTCTAGATCATGGGTAGGGTAATTAGCCTCATAAGGTTTCAACTGACGCGACGCATACGCGATCACCTTCCCATTCTGCTGTAACACATATCCCAAACCATTCTTTGAAGCATCACTATACACCTCAAATCCCTTATTCCCATCAGGCAGGGTCAAAACAGGTGCGGAGGTCAAACGTTCTTTTAAAATCTGAAAAGCTTCCTCACACTTCTCACTCATCAAATTGGTCATTGGCCTCGCTATCTTCGAGAAATCTCTCACAAATCTCCTATAATAGCCAGCTAGACCTAGGAAACTTCGAATATCAGACACATTCTTTGGAGTTGGCCACTCACTCACAGCTTGAATCTTAGCAGGATCTACAGAGACTCCTTCCTTAGACACATAGTGACTCAAAAATGCTACTTTCTCCAAACGGAACTCACACTTAGAAAACTTAGCATACAATTGATTCTTTCTAAGCGTCTCCAATATAATCCTCAAGTGCTCGTCATGCTCCTTTTCATTCTTCGAATAAATCAGAATATCATCAATGAATACAACCACGAACTTATCTAAGAACTCATGGAAAATCCTATTCATCAAGTCCATAAATATGGCAGGTGCATTAGTTAACCCAAAAGGCATTACAGTAAACTCATAGTGACCATAACGAGTCCTAAACGCAGTCTTAGGTATATCCTTATCAGCTACCCTCAACTGGTGATACCCCGAACGCAAATCAATCTTCGAGAACACGCTTGCTCCATTCAACTGATCGAATAGGTCATCTATCCTAGGCAAAGGATATTTGTTCTTGATGGTTACATTATTCAATTCCCTATAATCGATACACAACCTCATACTCCCATCTTTCTTCTTAACAAACAACACAGGAGCTCCCCAAGGTGATGCACTAGGCCTAATATAACCCTTATCGAACAGTTCTTGCAATTGCGTCTTCAATTCACTCATCTCCCGGAGGTGCCATTCTATAGGGTGCTTTAGATATAGGTGCGCTCCGGGAACTAAGTCTATGGTGAACTCAACAGCTCTAGTAGGCGGCATACCCGAAATCTCACTCGGAAACACATCCATAAACTCATTCACGATTGGAACATCTTCAATGTTTACCCCAGTTTCTTTGCTCACATCTTGCACACTACGTAAAAAATAACTCACACCCCTTCTTCATCAACTTCTTTACTTGCATTGCATAAAAAACCCCAAAGTTCTTGGACTTCCCAAAACGTCTATATGAGGTCAACTTTCCCAAAGGGTTCTTTAAAACTACCTTTTGAACTTCACAGTCTATTTTGGCCTTGTATAAACTTAGCCAATCCATCCCCATAATTACATCTAGGTCTCCCAGATTAAACTCTATCAAATCGAAGGAAAGACACGGTCTCCTATCTTCGAGAGGCAAATTTACGAACAACTTGGTCACCTTATGGTCTCCCCAAGTAGATATACTAACAGGCAAATCAATCACCTCAAAATCTACTAACCCCAAACTTTTAATAACAGACGACGAAACAAAAGAATAAGTCGCCCCCGAATCAAATAATGCTTTAACTAGCACGGAGTTAATAGAAAAAGTACCAGAAACTACGTCGCAGATCGCTCAGATTCATTGCGACTCATCACGAACAGTTTACCCGGAGCCTTGTTCTGGTTGTTGCTCTCATTAGCAGGCTTATTGTAGCTCCCTTGATTGTTACGTGCCCCTACAGGCTTCGAACCTTGATTTCCGACCGGTTAAATCCAGGACCTCGCTTGGTTACTACCCCCCATTGCCATTTTGGTCTTTCTTTTGCTTAGCAAAGCACTCATACTCCCTATGGCCCTTCTTCTGGCAGTAGTTACAAGTTACTAGTTCTCCCTTGCAGTCTTTACCTGGATGGTTATTACTGCACTTCTTACAGTGGTACACTCTCTCAGATTGACCCTTATTATTATTGCCCTGATTATTCCTCCCTTGAAAAATCCCATTTCTACTCTTCTTGAAGTTCCCTTGATTTCCCCCAGCATTGAAATCCTTTCTTTTCTCACCCACTACAACATTTTTCTTATCACGCCTCGACTGAAGACCATAGATGTGGGCGGCTCTTCCGTAAACAATATCTAAGGATGAAAAAGTTTCACCACCCAACCCCAGCTGGATTTCATCAGTCAAACCATGCTCAAACCTTTGAGCCTTTAACTCCTCAGTGGCTACTACCTCAGGTGCAAACCTCGACAGTGCTATGTGATAAGTGCATATTCTAACATCATTTAGTTGCATATTAGGGTGCATTTTCATGTAGCATTAGAGCATTTACATTGTATTTATGCAAATTTAGGTCCCTTTTTATAAGCTACGGTGCTTTCACGGGTTGTTTGGTCTATTGATGTAATCTCAGGTACTTTGGACTCCTTTATAAGGATATGATGATTAAGGCACTTGTATGACCTTCAAAACGACATATCATGTGCCCAAAACGGATTGGAATTGAAGAAGATACAAAGGACTTTGTGTACTTGTGCGAAATATGACACCTCTGCACCATTTTACTCATAACTTTTGACAAAACATGATAATGAGGTGATTCTAACTGCGTTGGAAACTAGACTTGAAGAGCTTTCCAACGATATATTACATGCGCCAAACAGAGCTACGTATCACAAGTTATAGTTGTTCGAAGTTGAGTTGGGGAATATGACGAAAACAGGGCAACACGTTCGTGTCACTTTTGACACGTCCGTGTCCCTCTGATTTCTTCAAGGCAGTAGCTTATTTTCGTATATTACTTTTTATGGTTACAGGTCAACACGTCCGTGTCATTATTGACACGTCCGTGTTGGTCTGCTCCATGACGCGTGTTGCGATGTCGGTTTTATTATTTTAGGAAGTTATAAATACTCTTTTATTTGTTTAATGACGGGAGATAGTTTTATTGCATACACTTTTTAGGGTTTCCAGAGAGAAGTTAGAGAGAGAAACTTGTAGATCTTCATTAATCTCCAAGACTCTACCTTTCTTCCATTAATTCAAGTACTTATTTTCTTCTTGTTTTCTCTTTATTTTCTATTATGAAGTTTAACTATTGTTCTCTAGTTTTGTTTATTTACTGTAATTATGCTTGAGTAGTTCTTTTATCTATGGTTAGGTTGAACCCTAGTATGAATTAATCCATGATTATTTCTTTAAATTCCCAAATTAATTGTTCAATTATTCTTACTTAATTGATTGTTCATATTCCAATACTAGATTAGGGATAACTAGTATTGTTATGATTCCTTTGTCTTGATCACAACGGGAGTTGGGTTTTGACGGATTTGGGTATTTCAATTAAGGATATGAAATTCTCCACGGGAGTAGGTAGAATGGATTGTTAGGAAGTTAGAGTGCCGCATTTAATGTCTTTAATTTGCATGATTCCACGGGAGTAGGCTTGAGTGCATATTAGAGAAGCCATAGATACTCGGGAGAGGTTTATGGTATTTTATAGGGTGTACTTTTCCTTGTGAGCATTTAAATGATTAGTTGGGGTAGGAATTATTATTGTATTAATTCATGCTAGTGGGGATACTTAACTCTAGAGTCTTTTATTTTGATATTGATTAGTATAGTTTATTCCACCATTATTCTTGATATTAATCTCCTTTAGTCTTACCATTATTTAAGGGCTAATCATAGAACAACTTTCTCTCTGTGGGATCGATGCTGACTTACCCTACTACATAGTTAGGAGGTTAGTTAGGTTATTTATTTTTGTTAGGTGCGCGACACGCCTATCATATTTTAGCGTCGTTGCCGGTGAGATAGTTTGTTTTATTTAGTTTTTGTTTTTGGTGAGACTAGATTGTATATATTTTATTTCTTTTCTTTTGTGAATAATTTTTTCCTTTTTTCGTATCATGGAGTCATATTATTATTTTGATGGGGATAATTCTTCTGATAGGCAACATAGTCATAATTCTTGTGGTTCTCATGTTTATAGTTTTGATGCACCATATCAAAATTCTCCCAATTTTTGCATGAGTTCTTATGAATTACCATATATGTTCCGTGAACCCCAAATTCATGCTAGTAATTCTAGAGCAATTTTTTCTTTTCCTCAATATGAGAATGAAGTGTTTTGGAAATACTATCATAGACTTGGTGATTTTATTGGTCCTAATCATGGGATTGAACTATGGGATATATGCCTAGTGATTTATGAGGGGTTAAATGAAGAAACTAAGATGGTGGTAGAAACTATGTCTAATAGAGGATTTCTATTCCAATCTCCCCGATTCTTGTTGGGATTTAATTGAGTAGTTGACTAGGGATACTTATGAGTGGGAGATGTCTTTATCTCGCTAGAGTAATTCCTTCACCCCAAACTTACATTACACCACCTCCTTATTGTTCTAATTGTCACTCTACTTCTCATGATATTTTGTCTTGTGATGTGATTTTAGTGAATGATTTCACCCCCTCACCCCAATATGAATTTCATTATTCAACTCAAAATTCTCATCATCTCGAACAGTATATTTATGATGATGATGATGCGAGTTGTATCGAGAATGAGAGTAATGGGGTTGATGATCAAATTATAGGAGAGATCAATATGATGGATATTTTGAAGGAGGAAGAACCCTTGGTTGAAAAGCCTTTCTTAGAGAAGCCTCTAGATGAGAGTGATGTAATTCATGAGTCTTTGTCAGTTCCACTTACTGTTTTTGAGTCTCATGTTCCTTTCTCTCAAAGACTTGACCTCGTTCTTTCTTCCCCTATATTATGTCCTCCATCATTCCTTATTTATCCCTCTTTGAATGACTCCTATGATCATGAAATTTATGTACATTCGGTTGGGGTCATGTAAAAAGCCTAATAATTTTTCTTTTTCCTTCTCTTGTGGATATAACTTTTTCTTTGATTTTCCTTTTTGCAGGTCTTGTAGAGAATTAGAACTAATTTATTTTACATTTTCTTTTGTATATTATTTGCTTTTTTGTGAGATGCATGCAGATGCATTCGACAAACTACTAAGGGCTTTGATGAACTATTCCTGGGAGACAACCCAAGTTTTCTAACCTTTTTTTCTTTTTAATTTTAGATTTAGGAAATTCTAATTTATTTATTTGATTACTAACCTATAAAATTTGTGTAAATTATGATCCAGGGGTTGAGTTCCTATTATTCATTGAGATTAATATCTAGGTATTTAATCTTATGATGCGTGAGGAGGTTCAACTTTGGGTTTCCATCCACTACACATTTGGTATAATCTTTCCTTTCTTCCTCTTTAAGTTTTTGAGAGTCATATCTCTTTTTGCCATTTATTTTGGTTTAACCTGATTGTGTGATTGAGGAAGTTGATCCTGTTATGTGGTTGTGGATGTTTCCCTTTCCCTTCCCCTCCCTATAATTATTTGTCACATTGAGGACAATGTGTTATTTAGCTTGGGGAAGGATTTACTTTTTGGGTCATAACTTTGCACATATTATAGTTTAGGTTCATTATATATTTTATTTCTTCTGCATTTTTGCATATTTTGGCTTTGTGGGTATGCCTTCTGAAAACCTTCACGAGACCTTACTCGTCCACTAGGGCAGCCTAGGGGTTTAAAGGGCTTGTTGCACATGCTAAGTGCAATCGTGAGTCCAACGAAAGTGAGTTAGGATTTATTGCTTTCTTAGTATTAGGAGCATATTAGTTTAGGTTTTGCATTCATGCATGGCATTTAATTTAAGAAATTCTTTCATGATTACAGGAAATATATGTTTTATTCCATGAGATTGATAATTCATGAGATTTTGGCATATCTTGGATATTATAATTAAATTTTACAAGATTCAGTTAGACTGCATTGATCGCTTCATGGTACGATTGTTTTGCAACTTGAATGGGGTTGTGGTAAGATTAGTTGACATTTCCTAAGAAAGACTTGATTTTACTCGGTAAGCATAAGCCTAGTGAGGATTTTTCAAGCCTTATAGACTGGTACATCTACACCAGTCTTCTATTTTTTGTTGTGTGATAGTTCCTCATGAAGTGTGATTCTTGAACTTGCCTTGGCACTCTTTGAGACTTATGTGGCATATGCATGTGTTGATATGATTGAGGCGTCCTTTTCATTATTTTGAGCCTTCAGACATTTTTCTTTTCATATATATTATTCCCTTTAATTAACCCATGTTGAGCTTTTGATATCCCATTCTCTTGATCAACCTACATTACAAGCCTCTAGCCTTTTATGATTTCTCTACCAAAGCCTTGCTAAGTGGAGTAGCATTAAAGTTCATGTTTTGAGCTTGTGTTTGTGGTTTTTCGGTAATTATTGGAAGAAAATATGTTGAAAGAAAAAAATGCTTAAAATTATAGTGTGAAAGTGCAAAATGAAAAGAATGATGAAAAAGTTGTGAAGAATAATTCTGAAAAATTGAAAAAAAAAGTAAGAAGTGAAAAAAAGATTGAATAACAGGTGAAATAATATTTGTTGGAGTTGATAAGGTTGGGTATTATCTTGATTTATTGGCAATGTATTGTTGAACTTTTTTTTTTGAGAGGAATGTATTGTTGAACTTCTAGTAGAAGTTTTTGTGGCATTTGCATCTAATGGCCATAGATGTTAAAGTGTTATTTTCTCCACTAGTTGACTTTTAGCACCACATTCCCAAATATTTTCCTACCCTTACCTTAGCCACACTACAACCCTTTGTAAGTCCTCATGATCTACATGCATGTTTTCGCCAGTTTTAAGTGGATAATGAGACGATAGTCAAGTTTAAAGAAAAATATTTCATTTGAGTCGACTTGGTATATGTTTGAGTGAAAAAATCATTACCTATAAACACATGAGAGAAAGTGTGGTCGACTAAAGTGAGGTTCATCGAGTTTAATTGAGTCTAGCTTGGGGGAAGGTTTGTGGTTTGCCATGGTGAGTCAAGTTGCGATTACATTAATTTATATGAGGTGTGATTTGTGGTCTATCTTAGTCTAATCTTATAATTATAATATCTTTCATATGCCCGAATTTCATGTCTTGGAGATTGAATGGTTGAACGTATAAGTCCTTTACAAAGCTCAGTTTACTCTTCCCTTGAATTTCTAGTTTGGATTGCTTGAGGACAAGCAATAGTTTAGCTTGGGGGAGTTTGATAAGTGCATATTCTAACATCATTTAGTTGCATATTGGGGTGCATTTTCATGTAGCATTAGAGCATTTACATTGTATTTATGCATATTTAGGTCCCTTTTTATAAGCTACGGTGCTTTCACGGGTTGTTTGGTCTTTTGATGTAATCTCAGGTACTTTGGACTCCTTTATAAGGACATGATGATTAAGGCACTTGCATGACCTTCAAAACGACATATCATGTGCCCAAAACGGATTGGAATTGAAGAAGATACAAAGGACTTTGTGTACTTGTGCGAAATATGACAACTCTGCACCATTTTACTCATAACTTTTGACAAAACATGATAATGAGGTGATTCTAACTGGGTTGGAAACTATACTTGAAAAGCTTTCCAACGATATATTACATGCGCCAAACGGAGCTACGTATCACAAGTTATAGCTGTTCGAAGTTGAGTTGGGAAATCTGACGAAAACAGGGCAACACGTCCGTGTCACTTTTGACACGTCCGTGTCCCTCTGATTTCATCAAGGCAGTAGCTTATTTTCGTATATTACTTTTTATGGTTACATGTCAACACGTCCGTGTCATTATTGACACGTCCGTGTTGGTCTGCTCCATGACGCGTGTTGCGAAGTCGGTCTTATTATTTTAGGAAGTTATAAATACTCTTTTATTTGTTTAATGACGGGAGATAGTTTTATTGCATACACTTTTTAGGGTTTCTAGAGAGAAGTTAGAGAGAGAAACTTGTAGATCTTCATTAATCTCCAAGACTCTACCTTTCTTCCATTAATTCAAGTACTTATTTTCTTCTTGTTTTCACTTTAGTTTCTATTATGAAGTTTAACTATTGTTCTCTAGTTTTGTTTATTTACTGTAATTATGCTTGAGTAGTTCTTTTATCTATGGTTAGGTTGAACCCTAGTATTAATTAATCCATGATTATTTCTTTAAATTCCCAAATTAATTGTTCAATTGTTCTTACTTAATTGATTGTTCATATTCCAGTACTAGATTAGGGATAACTAGTATTGTTTTGATTCCTTTGTCTTGATCACAACGGGAGTTGGGTTTTGACGGATTTGGGTATTTCAATTAAGGATATGAAATTCTCCACGGGAGTAGGTAGAATGGATTGTTAGGAAGTTAGATTGCCGCATTTAATGTCTTTAATTTGCATGATTCCACGGGAGTAGGCTTGAGTGCATATTAGAGAAGCCATAGATACTCGGGAGAAGTTTATGGTATTTTATAGGGTGTACTTTTCCTTGTGAGCATTTAAATGATTAGTTGGGGTAGGAATTATTATTGTATTAATTCATGCTAGTGGGGATACTTAAATCTAGAGTCTTTTATTTTGATATTGATTAGTATAGTTTATTCCACCATTATTCTTGATATTAATCTCCTTTAGTCTTACCATTATTTAAGGGCTAATCATAGAACAACTTTCTCTCTGTGGGATCGATGCTGACTTACCCTACTACATAGTTAGGAGGTTAGTTAGGTTATTTATTTTTGTTAGGTGCGCGACACGCCTATCACTATGAATTTGCTATAGTACTCAGAAATGGTCATAGTCCCCATCCTCAGGTTAATAAACTCCTAGGATTTCTGTTTCCTCATGAAGGCAGGGTAAAACTTTCCTCTCAAGGCAGTTTCAAAAGAATCCCAATTGAATCCCTCAGCAGTATTCAGTCTAGTTCCACTTTCTCTCCACCATAAATCAGCCTCATCCTTTAGGTACAGCACAGCCTGACCTACTCTCATACTCTCAGGACAGTTCACAGCCCCAAAGATTTTCTCAAACTCTCTAATCCAGTTCTCCAAAAAGGTAGGATCAGCTTGCCCCTTAAAATATGGTGGTTTAACTTTGGCTAGCCTCTCAAACATGTCCCCAGCAGAATCGGGACGCTCAGCTCTATCTTGAGTCAGTTTTTCCGCCAAAAGGCGAATAGCAGCAGCTAAATCGTTATTGTTGTTTGCCATTCTAGTGCGTGACCTGAAATTAACGTACTCTACTTTAGGTTCGATACATAATTACATGCCATTCTCTACGAAGGCAACATTTGATTTGACCATAAAGATCGCATCAACAAACAATTTCTCATGAAGTTACAACAACATTATAAAATAATCATCATCAATCATCCATGAAGAAAATTCACATCAAGAACACACAGTTTAGGAATCATGAATAAAATTCAATCATAACAAATAAATAAAAATATTCCCATTCGCGTGCCCAAAATAAATTCTTGCTCACTTGGATACTAAATATTTAACTTTTATTCCTCAAAAGATGTTAATAACAATTTTCTCAACCAAAACACTGTACTTTTCCTAAAAATAAAATAAAGGTACTATGAAATAAATTTAAACCACTACTGGACGAATTATCCAACATTATTCTTTAAAGCATAAATACATAATAAATAATCTAAGGTGAAACATCATCAGTCTTATCCTCTGATTCCCTGTAGTTTGCTGGAGTGAAAACCTCATCTTCAAATTCATCGATGTCCTCAGTATTATAATAAACATATCTTCTACATCTTGTGGATCTCCGTTTAGGTTGAGGCACGTCCTCCTCCCGACTCGAATCGGTCTCACATCTCATAACAAAGATGGTAGATGTCACTCCTGTCTGCCCTCTAGCACGGTCAAACTCATGAAGAACCTCATCATCACTATCAGGCATGCCTGCTCTTAATACATTACGCATAATAAACTCTAGTTCGGTGTAGCTATCATCATCAGACTCATAAACTCCATCACCCTCATCATCACTGAGCACAATAGGGTTGTAATAGGTCCCTATTCTAGTAGCTTCTCTTTCAGACATGGCTAGGAATTCATACAATAAATTTAACTTCTATAAGCAATTGGTACTCTCACTTAACGTATAATCCCAACAATAACAATAAGCAAGAATAATCAACAACATAAGGCATAAGAATCACATAAAAGTAGCAGGGAAGAAAAATATAATCATGCTGAACTAACTATTTAATGCAGACATATAATATTTCTATCCTATATGCCCTTCCTATACTACCCATCTCTCATAAAATAAACTAGAGTATTGAAAATTATTTAAATAAATAATTTTGAATTTACAGAAGATTCGAAATAAAAACCGAAATAAAATGAAAAAATTTTACATTATAGTTCTAAAAGTTTCGAACTCAATAACAATAAAAAAAAAATTTCGGACATTAAAAAAATTCGAACCTCAGAAAAAAAAAATGTTCGGACCTCATAAAAAAAAAATTCGGACCACAGAAAATAAATAAATTCGAATGACCTCATAAAAAAAATTTCGGACCACAGAAAATAAATAAATTCGAATGCGAAATTCTATCACAATCGTGAAAAGAATTTTCGAAGGTAGTTTGAATACCATGAATAAGTAGGAGCTCAATTCTAAGAAATTCATTTTAAGTACTAGCTAGTTAGGCGCCTAAAGACTTAAAGTTGGCACGAAAGGCCAATAAAAACCTAAAGCTCCTATATACCACTTTGTAACACCCCAATAATTCTCGCTTTTCTAAAATACCTTTTAAATATAAATAATAGAGAATTATCAAAGTATTATCGCCCGTGTGATAACGTATCGGCTTATTCAGAATTTTGCAACGGAAAACAATAATAATAAACTTTATAAATAAAACTTAGTCAACCATAAAGTCAACTCCAAACCAACTAACAAAACCAAAGTCAAGCTTAAACCAAATTAAACCAACTATTAAATGTATAATTCAAAAGTACAATGCATAACTACACAATCTCTCCAAATCCCGATCTCAATGATGCACCATCTTCGAACCTGTTAGATGGACTATGCACTATTGATCCCTAGAGACTGCTCACCAAAATGGGTCATCACAGGACAATAAGGCAAAGCCATGATCAACATACACAACAAAAGCACGTAATCAGCAAAGCTGAGTACTACATACAAAACAAGTAAACAATCCTAACATGATACTAATAACTAATAGGCAGGATTAAATAATATCATAATAACTTGCAGACAACTTTTACTGAACTAAACTTTTACAACAGTTTTATTACTTTAAATGGAATAGTCAATGGACCGAGTTGTCTCTAGGCGACTCCGTATTCCAAAATGACCTACGATATCGATGAACCTTTTAATAAAATAGGAACGGTGATCAACCCGAAACCCAGAAAAAGCCATGGGCTACCACCATGTACTCCAACTCCTAATTGTCCAACACTTTAGACGTGCACCAGTCTAAAACATATCACTATCCACGTTACACTTTACATGATTTACCAATTATTACTTGTTATGACACACAAGCAATACAGATAACAAATAATCAACATTTACAACTTAACTCCCTTTTATCTTAGGATTAAATAAGTGATCATACAACTTACAACCCAAGATTAATTCCTTCTTATTTCAATCATTCTTATTTGTTGAACCTAGCCAACAACCAACTTACCTTTCATAGGCATAAATTATCAACTTACCAAAAAATAAGGCCCTAATTAAAATAACGAACACTTGTTGGGACACGTAGTTTAAGGTGATAAGTTGTAGTGTAGTTATCAAATATTATTTTATTTAAAAAGTAGATGTGATAGGAGTTGGTGGGGTATTTTTTATTAGTGGAGAGAGAAAGTTGGGTAACTTTTTATTGATAAAAGATAGAGTGTGGGCCAAAGATGTGTAAAAGAAATAATATATTAATAGTGGGACCTACCAAAAAATGGAAGTGTTAAAATAATGGAAAAAAAATTAAAAGAAAAGTGTTCAGACTATTCTGGGACGGAGGGAGTAATATAAGGGAACACATGATTCAACTCAATAAATATATTAATCCCACCATGTGAATTAATAAATAACGTTCCCAACCAACATGCTTGCATCAATATTCCATACAACCATGATAGTCAACTCATAAATAATTCTTAAAATCAACATGTTCGCACACAGGCATAAAACATGTAAAATTCAATCATAATAGACATCATATATGAACTCACAAAGGTTCCTATACATGATACTACATAACTTTTCCTTCCTAAAATCATGATACTACATCAAACAACACATAGGTATGTACGTACCTTGTGTAGACAAACTGAGATGCCACTTTAACCAACTCAAAAGTCGCCTAGAGAGAATTCTTCGCCTAACACAACCAATAGAATTTATAATCAATCCTCCAAATAAATTCCAGCAACTTGAAAATACTTTAAATCCCCTTTAAAAATATTTAAAAGTTGTTTTTATCATTAAAACCTCAATTACTTATATTACTTAGCATAATACTACTATACTAGTCAATAAAATCCATAAAACTCCATTAATAACAACCATTCTAAAATTCCAGCAACTTATAAATTATTAAAACCTCCTTAAACATAGTTAAACATGCTTAAATTCATAAGTTAAATCAATTTCATAGTTTATAACATGCTACTATGATTTTCCAATCTTTAACACCCTAAAAATCCATGCTTTGGATAATTAAAACTCAATCTAAATATAATAATCAAATCTGAAATTTTATTCTTTCAATACATAATTTATATAATCATAGATTCACCATTAAAACAGTAAATTAAAGCCTCTAATCATAATTAGTACTAAAACAAAACATAAAAACATAAAAACATAATCTTTAATCAAAACTTGAGGAGGAAGAAAAGAATTAAACCAACACAAAGAAGGAAGAGGACAAAAGGGCGCCGGCTAGCTGACGTGGCAGCAGCGGTGACTTCACGGTGGTCGGCGGTGGTTCGAAGTGGAGGAGGAAGGTTTCTTGTTGAAGAAGAAATCGTTTATTGGAAGAGAAGAAAGAAAACCGAGAGGGAGAAAGAAGAGAGGGAGGGGCGCCGGTTTTGAGGAGTGAGGAGAGAGAAAATAATGTGTGGGTAAAATATTTAGGGTTCAAGGTATTTATATGGGTGTTTCCCTTGTGGGCTTAGAAAAAGGCAATTGGGCTTCGAATAGAGTTTGATGATAAATATGAATGATGATTGAACTCCTAACATCACTAGAATTAGTATTTGGGTTCCTCAATCCCACTTAAACTCCTTTTTCAAATCCAAATAGATATTTCAAACATTTCAAGTATTTCAAAGCATGACTTTAATAAATATTTGACTTGGATAAATTATTAAAACAATTCCTTTGACTTTCAAATAGTCAACCTTTGAAATATAAAATTATTAAATGCTAAAATATATTAAAATATAAATAACTATATATTAAAATATACTTATAAAATTTATAAATATACGGGGGATTACATTATTCTTTGGCATAAAATTTGTTGTGAATCGATATTTAGTAGAGGCCAGCAATGGGCGACATGGTTCCTGACTGTGTTGTACCCTCACCCCCGAACTCAATCTTTGGTTCATTTTGACCATCTATAGAGTCAGGACGGGAAAATCTACATTCGATAAGTCTCTAAGTTGTCCCTACGATTTCCCATATCCAATTAGGTTTATGAGTCTTCCTTTAAAGACTTGTTGGCGACTTCGAAAACAATTTTCAGTGAAACCTTAACAATGGAGTAGTCAAATCAAATATGTGCTCACACCGCGTAGGCGAAATAAAAACACGCCTACAATTATCAAATCCATTTAATTGATTAGCTAGAGCAGAATACACATGACTACTATGTTTCACACCAATGTCAATCAAAGCTTTTGCAAGTCGGACCACAAACTTTGGTATGTCACGATAGGTGGGTATAAACCTAGACTTGCTCGGGGTGGGTATGTGGTTCTTGTGTGCAAGTTCCACACTATAGATTTCCCATACAACATCCTTGTTCAAATGTGCTGGTAACCAACTTCATAACCACATTTTTTTTTGTCTTCCTTCTTCTACTGTCTGCCTCAACTACATCACCTTCAACCTTTTTCCTACATGGTGGGCCACACTCGCAATACCAGTACTATAATCTTTTCTCCTTCGTCACACTATCTCTTGCATTCCCTCAACTAATCACAAACCCATTGCCTTCCCATAATTGGAGTGGAACTCGTCCACGGCTTCTAATGACTCGAAGGTCATGCCTTTTTTGGGTATGCCAGCCCCAACCGCCAATAAGGTCGTTCAAAGATGGTTTTCTTCACCATTCTGAGGAGATTGGGCACTTGCAGAGGATCTACACAGACCTTCCCCCCAACAATCTATCGTCATCCTCATCTAATGAAACTTCATCCTCCCTTATACATGTTTCACCCACATACCCTCCCCCAACCCCACTATCATTAGCAACAACTACTACATTATCAGGCCACATTGTTGGAACAAAAGGGCCTGCTTTATTTTTGGCCAATTAAGGGTTCCAATTTTATCCGAATTAACTACCCCATTGTCATACATTTCAGTAATATATTTTGTTGTTTCACTTACAATAACAATCAACAACAATCATACCTGCTGGTTACAATTCCACAACTAACAAATCCAGCAATCGTCAATTTATTCGCAATTCATCAAATACCTGGTGGAGACCGTTCCATCGAAATTCAACAGCCCTAGCTTTTTCAAAATTTTCGCACTTTCACCATCTCAACATTTTTTTCCATAACAAATTTTGGTAATTCAACAATTTTTTCTCCCAATTTCAGTATCTATCACACATTTTATTTTCCTTTTCCCCCTCCCATTGCTGAACTCTCAACCATCTTCTCTTCTCTCGTTGCAGTATTTTTTTTCTCACACTCCCCTGTAGCTTTTCCTGTTTATTTCTTTTCACTTTTTCACTAACCAGAGCTTCCCAACTACTAAAACAAGGGCCTATTTGTCTTGACATTTGTTGTGTTCGCCAACCAACCCTTTCGATTTTATCCTTTTTCCTAAATATTTGGCCAATAATTTTCTCTCTCCTATTATCTTATCATTACTTTTTAGTTTTTTCCCCTCTCTCTTCATAAACCCTCGAAAAATGTTTTCTCCTACCAACACCATGACAGGCACAGGCAAGAAAGCAGCAGTCTGCGTGACAGGAGCAAACGGGTTCATAGGCACATGGCTAGTTAAAACCCTCTTGCAATCCGGTTACACCACCATCCACTGCTCCATCTATCCCACCTCTTCTTCTTCTCACCTTTTCTCTCTCCTCCCTTCTTCCTCTTCCTTCTCTCTCCACATCTTCGACGCTAACCTCCTCGACTACGACGCCGTTTCAAGGGCTATTCAAGGCTGCCATGGGGTCTTCCACGTGGCATCTCCTTGTACTCTCGAGGACCCACTTGACCCACAGTCTGAGCTGGTGGACCCCGCTGTCAAGGGCACTCTCAATGTTCTAGAAGCTTCTAAGAAACATGGGGTCAAGCGAGTTGTGCTTACTTCCTCCATTTCTGCAATGGTTCCTAATCCTGGCTGGCCCCCTCTTTTGCCTTTTGATGAATCTCCTTGGACTGATCTCCACTTTTGCCGCTCTCATCAGGTTCCGCTCTCAAATCTTGATTATATAAGCCAACTCTTGATAAGTTTGACGTCCTCCTAAAACCGGCCGTTTTTTTTTTGTTACTATCGTACATGATTCTATAATACTTCCTCCGTTCTTCTTCTATTGCAACAACATTTTTACACTATTCAATCACCACCGTTTCACTATCTCTTGTGATGAATTTTACGTAAGGAAAAATATAGTCAGGTGGGATCTTGTTAGATTCATCTCGATTTTCAAAATATCAAATTTGTATAATTTTTATTAAAACGTAATTAAAGATATTAATATTTAAAATTGTGCACTGGCAAGTGTGAAAACTCTATTGTTGCAATAAAAAAAAGAACGGTGGTAGTATTTTTTTTGGGGAGGACTTACAATAACTTATGGTCGTAAGATGACATAATTTAGAAGTTACGTGTATTAATGATAAGGGATCACCCTTAAAATAGAAAAATTACTTTAGTCTTAGAATAAATTATTGGAAGTCTGCTTGGTACGAGATTTTATGTTTTTACCTTGGTTAATTCGTTTGTTTAATTATAAGATGTTTCATGTTACTTGAGAGTACATTTAGGCATTTAGCTGTAGTTGCACGTGCGGGGATCATAATTTCATGTACGTCGGAAAAAGACGGATTAGCTTTTGGTTGTGATTAGAATATTGAATATTGTATGGCATTGTAATGATTGATTGAAGTGTTAAAGCAATAGAAAATTTGGAGGAATTAGTTGGAATATTTGAGTTGTGGTGAGAAAGAGGGAATCTAATTGTAATTATTCAAGTGTTAGAAAATAGAAACAATGTCTGTTTTTCTTTCCTTGATATGACATGTTAGATTGGATTACAATGAAATTTAAGTACTTCCTACAAGTACGTTTTTGTTTTAAATTGTCCCACAATAATAAGGCACTTTCTAAACTGGCAAATTAAATGGTAGAGTTTTTCATTTTACCTATGATGATTCCATTAACCAAAGAATAATAAAGAAAGACTACTTTAGAGTGGTTTCGATGAATCGAGTTAATTAAGGATTGTAATGGTAATCTGACAAATTCCTTAAAGATGACACTTAAACAAACATGGGCTGTTATTTAGGGATGAACAGAAAATACACGTCTCCGCACCTTCATGTCTCGCCTTATGGCTAAGGTTTAAGGCCTGTATTGCTTGACTGTGTGATCAAGTGAGGGTGTTTAATATTCTTCTTTAAGCTGATGCTCGTTATCTGTAATTCTGAATTGTATCGCCGTAACTAATTGGTTTGTGTTTATGTCTACAATTTGCAGACATGGTATCCTGTATCTAAAACACTGGCAGAGAAGGCTGCTTGGGAATTCTCACAAAAGCATGGCTTAGATGTGGTGGCAATCAATCCAGCTACGTGTCTTGGCCCGCTGTTGCAGCCAGCCCTGAATGCGAGTTGTGCTGTATTGCGGCAGCTGCTTCAGGGATCAGAAGAGACTCATGTATATCACTGGCTGGGGGCAGTGCATGTCAAAGATGTGGCTAAAGCTCAAGTCCTGCTGTTTGAGACCCCTGCTGCTTCTGGCAGGTACCTGTGCACTAATGGTATCTACCAGTTTGGCGATTTTGCGGCCAAAGTCTCTGAACTCTGTCCTGAGTATCGAATTCACAGGTTCATTACAGTTGTCATCTAGTACATTCTAACCACCTGCGTTTTGACAAATTTTGTTTGTTTTTGCTATTGCTTTTTTTTTTTGGAAAAATGGATCAGAATACCCCCAACTTTGACCCGTCCGCTTTTAATACCCCCAACTATGAGTTATTTTTAAATACCCCCAACTATTGGGGAGGTCCGTCAAAAATGCACCCACATGGCCTAACTTGTTAAGCAGGTAATTTTTTTATTTTTTATTTCTCTTTTATTTTCTCTATTAGCATGAAACCAAAACTCTCACCCCCACCCCCCCCCACCCACTGCCACCTTTCCTCACCCCCACTACCACCCTTCCCACACCCCAGCCCCCCAACCACCCCAGAGCCCCCTCCCCCCACCACCCACAGCTCATCCCACCACCCCCACCCCCACCCCCCACCACCCAGAATAAATAAACACAAGCATAAACATAAAACAAGATCCAAATAGTTTCAAAACCCAGAAAATTCCAGAACCTAGAAAACTCATTTTCCTTACAATATCATAAACACAAGCATGAACATAAACAACAAAATGAAAACCCATAAAATTTCGAAACCCAGAAAACAAAAAAAAAAGACCTAGAATAAACACAAGCATGAACATCAAACAACAAAACCCATAAAATTTGAGAACCCAGAAAACCCATTTACCTTAAAAGATCATAAACAAAACCATGAACACAAAACAACAAAACCCATAAAATTACAAAACCTAGAAAACCCAGAAAGAAAAACAGATTGTAGTAGAGAAAAGTAACCTCCAAGGACGAAAGGGAAAGAGAGAGAGTCGGTGTCATCAACGACAGTGGGGTGAGCAAAAGAGGACATCAGCTAGCGAGGAACATTTCCGGCGGTGGTAGCGGAGGGGGTTGGGATATGGGAAGGGTGGTAGTGGGGGGTGAGGGAAAGTGGCGGTGGGTGGTGGGGGTGGGTGGTTTCGGGGGTGGTGTGAAAGGGAGGGAGTGGGGTGGGGAGGGGGGTTTCTCGGTGGGAAGGGGTGGGGGAGGAGGGACTAAGAGGAAGGGGAGGGGGACTGGTGGTTGAGGAGGGGGGGGGAGGGGAGGGGGTGGCAGGTGGGGTGGGAGTAGTAACATGGTAAGGGTGGATTGATAAAAAGTAAAACAAAAAAATTAAGTAAAACCAAATAAGAAAGACGACACGTGGCATTTTTAACCCGCTAAACCTAGTTCTTTTTAGGTCATAGTGCATTTTTGGCGGACCTCCCCAATAGTTGGGGGTATTAAAAAATAACTCATAATGGGGATATTAAAAGCGACGACCAAAAGGGGGTATTTTGATCCATTTTTCCTTTTTTTTTTTTTAAGCTGGACACTATTGTTATTATTACTATTTTACGTTGGAAATTAGCAATTCATCTACCTTGGTAATTGTCATCTAGTACAATCTAGCTTCCTGCTATTTGATAAATGAGTCAGAATTTAATATTATTACAATTATTGCTATTACTATTTTATGTTGGAGACTAGCAAAATCTCATTTACTTGCCAACCTAAGCGCGCCGTGAATAGATAAGATTGGTATTGCCTATAAGGTTACTGTTTATATACTTGGGGATCAGTAGGTTTTGCATTTCCTGGAATTAGTTTATCTGATTGTTTACCTCCTTTTGGTGGATAATATGGCACTGTTAGCATTAGGATTTACCTGATTATTGCTTATTTCTGTGTTTCCACGGGCATACATGGCACATAAAGCTTTTGGATACTAAAGAGTTCAGTTGCATCACTTGGGAGCTATTGTCTGCAAAGTACATTATATTGGAGAACATTTAGAAATTTTTATTGTTGAAAAGAAAAGGAAAAATGGGAGGACAAAAAAGGAACTTTTGTTATTGGGACCTTGATTTGAGTAATTCGTATATTGAATGCGGTGAGAAAGAGGAGGAGGTTCCCTGTTATCTAATGGCGGAATACCTCTTCAATTACTCACTTTCTTCTTTTAGGAAAGGCTAGGAGCTTTTCCATTTGTGCTATCACTTCTCTAAGATTTGGGTTGTTCCTAGAAGTTCAACACATATGCGAAGACATGAATGTCCAACTTTTCAGTATATCTGTTTCGGGTATGAAACAGTGGACGTTAAGGTATTGACGGCCTGATGGGGACGGATAAGGTTCGGCAACGCCAAGTATGTCGGTTTGTGTAAACAAAGTTGTCGGTGTATCTGCACAGGAGAACAAGGGTGACTGACCTCGGGGGGGTATCCGAGGAAACCCACTCCGATGCCTAAGTCAGACAAGGTATAAAAGGGAAGTGCAGGTAATGCAGGTAAAGTATGTAGGTGAACAGTAAAATCGTACCTCGTAGTAAGTGCAGGTGGGCTATTTATAGTAGTAGCTCAGTAGGTCGGTTCCTTATTAATAGAATCTAATCCTTACACGTGTACAATACTATCTCCAGCGGTACACGTAAGCATTTATACCATTGTACGTTGGTGGGCGCTGATAGGCGCTGGTGTACTGACGGCGCAGGTCCGTCTGCCGGATCCGGGTGGCGGACCGAGCTATGATACCGGCAAGTCGTTTAGACGCCAAACTTACCCGAGGCAATCATCGGGTCGTGGTCTATCTCGACAAATTGATACCGGCATCTATCGGGTACCGGCAACATATTGCCGGTCGTTGACACAGGGTTTACCACCCCCATACAACTAGCCCCCCCCAAAGTGGGTTTTTGTTTTTGTGTTGTGGGTTTTTTCAGTTATTTCTTGGATTTTTGCTCGTGAAATTCTCGCTCTTTCGAGGTAAAGCCCCTTCTTTTCCTCGCCTTTCCACTTCTACTTTGGTTTTTTGCGTTTTCTTCATTTTTCACTACATAAGTAGGGGGAGGTATGTCTAGCGCTTCGGGGGATAGCCAGAACGAAGACTTAGTGGCCGCCCTTTTCGGCGAGGATTCGGTCACGCCCGAGGTGTCTTCGAAGGAAACACCTTCTGAAGGGGTAGAGGAGGGAAACCCTCCTGCGCTTGATGCCGAAGAAGTTCTTTCTCCGGCTCGGCCTCCTTCTACCCGAACCCTTTCAGTTACTAGGGAAGAAGTGGCCCAGCGCCTGTCGGATATCCGGATGAAGGAGGATAACCGCAAGCGTAAAAGTGAGCCCACTCTCGATCCCGAAGTTCTCAAAAAACTTCGCCATGAGACGCTTGGCGAGCTTCGCAGCAAAGAATTTTCTGATGCTGACATTCCCGACGCTGTAGAAATCGAGCCTATCTGCAGTCAATATTGGTTGTCCACTGATGAGGCCGCCATCCAAGAATATGGCACTAATCTTGGACTGGCTAGGGTTTCTGTGGCGGTGCCGCCGCCAAATGCGGAAGATGTCGGTCCATCCCTAAGACCTTCTGACTGGGATGAGGTCTTGACTCATGTCAAAATTAGCCGCGACGAACGATACCGGTGGAGGAAACTTGGCGGTCGTTCGAGAGCTGCTACCAGGGCTAAGAAAGCAAACTCTCCAGAACTTGTCGACTTATGCTCGTCACATTCTGATCGAACCCCCGCAGTGACAAGGACCAGAGTTGTGGACCCCTCTTCGAAACCTCAGACAGTTGCCGGACCATCCGGTCATTCTGACGGTGGTTCCGAGGCTGATGACGAGAGAGTGAGTGAGAGGGAGGAGGACCAAAATGATGACGAAACTGAGGATGCGGGTGACGATGTCGGCTTAGACGAAGAATTTTTACCGGAGAATTATTCTGAGGGCCCGTTAACTATGACTCCTGAGTCATCCTGGCTGCGTGATGCCGTCAAATATGACTATTGTGGTGTTGCCACTAAGTTATATAATTTACCACCTGACTTTGAGTTATCATTGCCCCAGTCAGATGACGTGATTATCCGTCCTCCTGCGGGCTGTGTTGGCATTTATTCTTACCATTTCGTGTTTGGTCTGCGATTTCCCCTCGATCGACATCTCAGAGACCTGCTTGTCGGCTTGAATATTTGTCTTGCTCAGCTTACCCCCTTGGCGATCCGCCAAATGGTTTGCTACATATGGAGCTGTAAATGGATGCATTTTCCTTTGACCCTAAATCTTTTCCGTCATCTACATGGGTTGATGAGAGACGGTTCTAACCATGGTGCTAAAGATGGTGACGTTGATGCTGCTCAGAACAAGGGTTGGTACTCACTGTATACCACTCGTCATATGTTGACGGTGTTCCCTAGGATGACGTCGCTGAAGTTTTGGAGGAAAAGGTGGTTCTGGATGAGGGTTCCTGAAGATTACCCTTTGCGCCGCTGGTTTACCAAGCCGAGATGTCGGCTGGAGCATCTCCCCTCAGCGCCGTTATCCGAGAAAGAAAAAGAGGCTCTGGCATATTTTGAGACTAAGCCGCCAAAGACTACCAAGGGGCGAAGTACTCCGAAAGTCTGGCTACCTCACCCTAAATATATTTTAGGGAATGTTCCTTTGTCGGCTGCCGGGATGTGTTATACACATCGCAACGGTAAAGAGGGTAAGGCTACCGCCCTTTTTTGTGTTTCTTGTGGATCTAGTTGTTCAGCCTTTTTATTATATACATGTATTATTTTATTATTTTTTAATCCCCTTCTTGTTTTTCTTCTTTTCTGCAGCGTTGAAATTGTTGGACAAGAAGTGTTTGGGTTTAGATCATCGTTGGTTCCAGACAACCAGAATGCCTCAAGCTCCTTCTCCCAGTAAAGAGTTTGAGACTATAACCTCTTTCGCTAAGTCTCATAATGCTGCTGCTTCCGGCTCGAAAAGTGACGTTAAGTCTTCATCTAGCCGGCAAAAGCCGAAGAACGGGCCTGCTGCTTCGAAGGCTCCTAACATTTTGCCGGTTGTGAGAGGTGGACGCCAATCTAAAGGCGTGACTAGGGCCGAGTCTCTCAGCAACAGGATGGATTCTGAGAAGATTATCTCCCCTATAGAGGTTGAGCACGACGACAAACCTGTCGACAACAGCTCCATGGCCTCTCAGGAGCAATCCGGGAAAAGGAAATCCCCCGACAATAATATTCCCTCTGGAGTAGGTGCCGGCAAGCATCTAGCTCTGTCGTCTGAAGAGAAACAGGATATTATCTCCCGGATCCCGACAGGTTTTAATTTCAATGGAGATAACTTTATTGAGCCTGAGCTGGCGGTTGTCCCCTTTGATCACCCGCGTGCCAAGTATGATGCCGTTCCTGCTCATCCGGTGAGCTCTTGGCGGCCGACCCTAGATATTGAAACCAACGAGTCTCTGCAGTTTGATTATCCCGAACTTGGCGGTAATTTAGGTTGGCGGATGCTGCAGAATTTTTAACTTCCCTTGGATAAGCCTGGTGAGATGATTCTTGCCCCAGCGGCTACGGCGTCCCATAAGTTCATGGAGGTATTTCTCTTTTTGAGCTTATTTGCCGACTGCTTTCCCCTGTTATTTATTTTATAACTCCTTTCTCTTGTGTGCTTTTCTTTTCAGGCTGCCAATGTTTTAGGGTTTAGGGTTTAGGGTTTAGTGTTTAGGGTTTAGGGTTTAGGGTTTAGGTTTGTGACGAAAAGAATGCTCTCGCCAGGAAGCATTCTATTTTGTCACGCCAAATGGAAACTCAGAACAAACTGAAACAGGACTACAAAGCAAAAGTGGATGCCGCCGCCAAGAAAACCATTGATGAAGCTACTACTGCCGCCAAGAAAACTGCTGATGATGCGATTGTTGCACTGAAAGAGGAGCAGGCGAAAGTTGCCAATCTAACCACTCAGCTCTCTGATTTACAAACTCAAGTTGCCGATGCTCGTAAGTCTGCGGTTGAGGATTACCGCAACTCAGACGAGTTTGTGAACTATCTGGTGCAGAGGCATGTTGGTGGGTGGGCCGCAGCTATGCGCTGTGTTTTGCGAGAATTTCCTGAGTTTGACTGGGATCAAATTGAGGCTGCCTTTGATGCCGGTAAGCACAAAAATCCTATGTCTGACGAGGTCCGACCGGTTGACGAGATTCATGTGCGCAACTCAGACCCCCGCCATCCTATGGAAGCTGATGATGCTGATGACGCCAACTCTAATGTTGATCAGATGATTACTGATGATATTGTCGACACCAATAAATAGGGATTTTGGCGGCTTTCACTTGCTTCTTTAGTTTCATCCATTGATTTGTGATAGTACCTGTGTCTGGCTTTCTCTTTTTAAGACACTGTTTTGTGGCCTGTGTGCCTGTTTAGATAATATTTGTCAGTGGCCTGTGTGCCTTTAAACAATGTTTTTGATGGCTTATGTGATTAAGTCATGTTGTATGAGCCAGTAGTGTGTGCTCTTGAATTGTCTTTGCTGAAGTTGAAGTGAATGCTCATTAGTTTTATGCTTGACAATTTTTAGGCTCGTTCTTAACTTAAAAAACACATTCGTCTTTTTTTGTTTTGTCGGCCAGTGTTGGTTTGCAACCATATACACTTTTTCTTAGTTGTGAATACGCATAAGTGTTGGTTTGCAACCATAGGCACTTTTTTAAATGGCTAGATGAGTGGGAACGTTTGATTAGTAATCATATTCGTTCCCTTAGTGTTGGTTGGCAACCATATACACTTGTCGGCGAGCCTTTCCGAGTATGAGTTATCGTCAAATGGCTGCCTTGTAGGTGGCCAGCTTTCATTCTCTCATTACTATGTGTTAGCCCCCTTGTAAGTGGTGGGTATTTACACTTTACAGCCTATTCAAAACAAGATTGCTAAGTACAATGTTTCTCATTTCTATACAAAGTATTTTTTAAGCACACTTGCATTCCAACTGTTGGCTAGCATCTTGCCATCTATCTTACTTAGCTTATAGGATCCTGGTACTATTTCTTCTTGTATGATGTATGGGCTTTCCCAGTTCGTGGTGAGCTTTCCCTCAACATGGGCTTTGCCGGTCGCTGCCGTCCTTCTGAGGACCAGGTCGCCAACTTTCAGGGGGCGATGATTGACTCGCTTGTTGTAAGCTCTCCTCATTCTGTCCTTTGAGACTGCCAACTTAACTTCAGCCGCCAACCTTACCTCCGGCAAAAATTCCAGAGCCTCCTTTTGTAGCTGTTCATTGCTTTCTTCTTCGAAGTATTTGGTCCTAAAGTTAGGCAAACCAACTTCTACTGGCAGGACGACATCTACTCCAAATGTTAGCCTAAACGAGCTATCTCCAGTAGATTCTTTCTCGGTTGTTCTGTTCGCCCAAAGCACTTTTGGTATCTTCTCGGCCCATAACCCCTTTAGGTCATCAAGCTTCTTTTTTAGTGCATTCAGAATTTGCTTGTTGGCAGCTTCGGCTTGACCATTGCTTTGTGGATGACATACTGATGAGTAAGCAAACTTGACTTTGAAGCCCGTCAGATACTTCTGTACTAGTTTACAGTCAAACTGCATGCCATGGTCAAATACAAATGGCGGTGGGAATGCCAAATCTGGTGATGATGTTATGCCAAATGAACTTGATGACTTGTTGGGCTTTGATCTTGGCGGTTGGCTCAGCTTCTACCCATTTTGTAAAATAGTCTATTCCGACGATCAAAAATTTTCTGCCGCCAGTAGCCGTAGTGAATGGTCCTAGGATGTCCATTCCCCACTGTGCAAGCGGTATAGGGCATAAGATGGGTTGTAGGTCGTTTGCCGGCAGGTTGATGATTGGTGCGAACCTTTGACATTTGTCGCATTTCTTCACATATTTTTGTGCGTCTGCTACCATGGTTGGCCAATAGAATCCTGCCCTGAGAGCCTTATGAGCCAGGGTTCTCCCGCCAATGTGATTCCCACAAATGCCTTCATGGATCTTTTCCATGATTTTTGTTGCTTCGAGTGCTGTGGCACACTTCAGTAATGGTAGGGAAAATCCCTTCTTGAATAGTTCTCCTTGGTAGATGACGAACCAGCTAGCTCCTTTCTTGACTTTTATTGCCTCTTTCTTTTCAGCCGGCAACTCTCCCGTTAGCTTGAACCTAACAATGTCTGAGTACCATTCATTATGGCTGGAGATTGTGGCTGTCAACACTTTTTGCTCGGTACTTTTTTCTTTTAGTACCTCCACCATGACAGTTCTCTCAATATCGATAAGTGATGAACTTGCCAACTTTGAAAGGGCATCGGCTTGACTGTTCTCTGCCCTTGGGATGACATCTATTTCGAAAGCTTGCAATCGTGATGTCATCTCCCTCACCATCTAAGATATTTTATCATTGCTGGCTCTCTGGCCTCATACTCTCCTTTAATTTGACTGCCAACCAGCTACGAGTTTGTGAATAAGTGAACTTTTTTAGCGTCGGCCGCTAAGCACAATCGTAGGCCCGCCAAGGTCGCTTCATAATCAGCCTCATTGTTACAGGCCTTGAATGAGAACCGGATGGCGTATTCAAACACGTGTCCCTCTGGTGACGTCATCACTATGCCTGATCCATGCTGAGCTGAGGAGCCGTCAACTGATATCTTCCAAGTACCAACTTCTTCTACTTCCTCCTCGTATGTCGCCTCAACGATGAAGTCTGCCAATGCCTGGGCCTTGATTGATGTTCTTAGCTTGAACTCCAGTTCGAATTCCGATAATTCAATGGCCCATTTCAACAGCCTGCCGGAAGATTCTAGCTTGTGCAGGGCCTTCTCCAAAGGGTGATTTGTCAAGACTTGCACATAGTGTGCATCAAAATATGGCCTCAGTTTTCTTGTCGCGATCAAGACTACATATGTTAGTTTCTCAATGAGCTGACTGATAAAATACACTGGCAGCTGGTCTTTGTTTTTTTCGACCAGGAGTACTGCCGCCACCGTCTTTGGAGTTGCCGACACGTACAACTGCAGTTTGTCTTGCGGTAAGGGTCTGGCAATAGTGGGCAGTTTGCTCAAGTGTTCTTTGACCATGGTGTAAGCTTTTGCCTGTTCTTCTCCCCACTCGAATTCCTTATTTCCTCTCAAAATCTTGAAGAAAGGCAAAGCCTTGTCGGCAGACTTAGAGATAAATCGGGTTAATGCCGCCATTCTCCCCGTTAGTCTCTGTATGTCTCTCACATTCCTCGGCTCCGGCAAATCAATGACGGCCTTTACCTTGTCGGGGTTGGCGTCAATCCCTCTTTCGCTCACCAGGAAACCTAAAAACTTGCCTGACTTCACGCCAAACACGCACTTTTTTGGATTAAGCTTCATCTGGAATCGCATTAGTGTTCCAAACGTTTCCTGCAAATCTTCCAGGTGACCTTCTTCAGTCTTGCTTTTTACAATGGAATCATCCACGTATACTTCCACATTTCTTCCTTTCTGGGCCTCAAATACTTTGTCAACCAGTTTCTGATACGTTGCTCCGGCATTCTTTAACCTGAAAGGCATAGCTTTGTAACAAAACACACCGGCGTCTGTGACGAATGCCGTCTTCTTTCTGTCACCTTCAAACAAACTTATCTGGTGGTAGCCTGAGTAAGCATCCATGAAACTCAACATGGCATGCCCACTGGTTGAATCGACAAGCTGATCAATTCTCGGCAAGGGATAGCAATCTTTTGGACAAGTCTTGTTGAGATCTGTGAAATCAACGCACATTCTCCACTGACCACTTGCCTTCTTAACCATGACGACATTCGCCAACCACGAAGGGTAATCGCATGGCTCGATGAAATCAGCCGCCAGGAGTTTGTCAATTTCTACCTTAATAGCCCTATTCTTCTCCACCGAGAAAGTTCTCTTTTTCTGTTTGACTGTTTGACGGGCCTGACTGTCTCGTCAACATTCAGATGATGCACCATTACTCTCGAATCTATGCCCGGCATTTCGTCAGCGGAAAATGCGAACACATCTGCGTTCTTCATGAGCAAGGTAACTAGGTTTACCTTAACCTCTGGATCCATGCCGCAACCGATTTTGACGGTCCTTTCCTTGTTGCCTTCAATCAACTCTATCTCTTCGGTTTCACCTCCAGGCCGGCATACTTCTGCTGGTCTAGGTTGCAATTCTTCACTGGTTATCTTTTGACTAACTGGGACATGACGACAGCAAACTCGCTTGGAAGCATCCCCCACCACATCTTCTTCTGCTTTTCTTTTTAGACTTGCTCCCTTCATTATAGTATGATAGCAAGACCGAGCAGACTCTTGACTGCCCTTCAGCCTCTCTGGCTGCCCGGCATTAGACATATATACCATGGTTAAGTGATATGTTGAGACCACTGCCTGCGCATCATGGATCAGCGGGCGTCCAATGATTGCATTGAAGGCTGTAGGAACGTCGACTACTAGGAATTCAACCATCAAGTCCCTGGCTTTCTCATAAAGGCCAATCCTGACCGGCAACTTGATAGAGCCTTTTGGTATGACAGAGGCTCCAGTAAAGCCCGTTACAGGGTAACTGACCCCCTTCAAATGTTCAATGCCGATACTCATCTTGCTAAAAGCAGTCAAGAACAGAATGTTGGCGGAGCTTCCCCCGTCTACCAATACTCTGTGTATTGTACAGTTTGCCACACTCAGAGTGATAACGAGAGGATCGTCATGCGGGAAAATGAAGTCTTCCGAATCTTTCTTTGTGAACGTCACTGTTGGCATGGTTGGCGGTTCCGGCCATCTGTGGGTCTCATGAAGATTGACCTGATGACAGAATTTCTTCAAACTTGCTTTGGCTCCACTAGCCGTCCCGCCATATGTAGGGCCGCCCGCTATGACGTGTATGACCGTCAACTTGTCTCTTGCCGGTACGTTCCTTTGTACCTCCTCGACATGATTCTGATCCTGGTCTTGCCGGCCGGAATCATGTCGCCCAGTTTCTTACCTGGATTTGTATTGAGTAAAATACCCTCTTCGAATCAAATCCTCTAAGTTGTTTTTCAGGTCCTTGCAATCTTCTGTAATGTGGCCGTGATCTTTGTGGAAATCACACCATTTGTTTCGATCACGACCTTTATGGAACATTTTCCGGGGTCGCTGCCACTTGTCATCATCCTTGTGCATGGCAAAAATCTGCGCCCTAGTCTTAGTTAAAGGTGTATAAATCTCAAACTTATCTTTTCTCTCCTTGCCTTTGACGGTACTGGTCTGGGCCACTTCTTTCTTAACTTGACCTCCTCGCTTGACCTCCTCGCTTGACCTCCTCGCTTTTCCTCCTTGGCGATCTCGGAATCGCCTCTTCTCGCATTCGAGGCTCGATCAAACTCTTCACTTTTTATGAACTCATTAGCTTTTGCCAGCACTGCCGCCAAGGTTTTTAGGCTTTTCCTTCCTAAATAGCTCCTAAAGTCACCATCTTTCAAGCCAGACATCAGAGCCAACACGGCAACTTCTTGCTGCAGATTTGGTATTGTTACTGCTTCTCCATTGAACCTACCCAAGAAGTCCCTTAGGCTTTCGCTTTCACCTTGCTTTAATGACATGCGCTCTCCGGTAGTTCTCTCTCGTCTTCTATTACTAACAAACTGAGTCTGGATTTCGGCCGACAGCTGATAGAAGTCAGTAATAGATACCGGTGGTAGACTCCTAAACCATGTTTGAGCTATTCCTGATAAAGTGGCGGGGAAGACCTTGCACCAGATGGCGTTTGATTGAGTGTACAAATGCATATGCCCTTCATACGCCGATAAGTGATCAACAAGATCAGTTGTGCCATCGTACTTACAAGACGGCATCTTAATACGCTGCATGGGCTCCTCCAAGATCTCTCTGATGAAAGGCGAACCCCTCGGGGTGATGGGAGCACGTTGTCGTCCGAGGTAGGTATTGAATGTCCTACCGCGCTGGCTGATGTTTCCTCTCGACCCCCTTATCGTGCTCTCCCTATCATCATAGATAGGCTCAGTGTATTTGTCGGTGTCGCCATCCTCCTCTGTCTGAAGAGTTTCCTCCTCATACCCTGCTTCCGCCATCTCTCTTTCTAGACGACGCCCATCCTGTGAAAAGGGTTTTGTTCTTCTTAATGGGTTACCGTCACGATCACGGCCAATGACCCTCCCAGGACGCTTGCCTAGCGAATTGTTGATATGATTGCCGGAGGCTACAGCATCAAGTACTGCTCTGGCGGCCTGGATCTGCTCTGGAGTGAACTGAGCAACACCAGAGGATGGCGTCCTCTGATTGGGGCCTGTTGGTGTTATGGGATCAGGTTCGGATTGTTCAAGGTCTTCGTCTTCGACGTAGACAGGATCTAGATCAATTATAAGACCGCCATATTTGGTAGAGACGGGGTTGCCGTCTGGAACAACATTGCAGGTGGCACTGGGGTCCATCCCCTCCTTCTAGCGCCAATTGTTTCGGGTATGAAACAGTGGACGTCAAGGTATTGACGGCCTGATGGGGACGGACAAGGTTCGGCAACGCCAAGTATGTCGGTTTGTGTAAACAAAGTTGTCGGTGTATCTGCACAGGAGAACAAGGGTGACTGACCTTGGGGGGGTATCCGAGGAAACCCACTCCGATGCCTAAGTCAGACAAGGTATAAAAGAGAAGTGCAGGTAATGGAGGTAAAGTAGGTAGGTGAACAGTAAAATCGTACCTCGTAGTAAGTGCAGGTGGGCTATTTATAGTAGTAGCTCAGTAGGTCGATTCCTTATTAATAGAATCTAATCCTTACACGTGTACAATACTATCTCCAGCGGTACACGTAAGCATTTATACCATTGTACGTTGGTGGGCGCTGATAGGCGGTGTACTTGACGGCGCAGTCCGCGTCTGCGGTCCGGGTGGCGGACCGAGCTATGATACCGGCAAGTCGTTTAGACGCCAAACTTACCCGAGGCAATCATCGGGTCGTGGTCTATCTCGACAAATTGATACCGGCATCTATCGGGTACCGGCAACATATTGCCGGTCGTTGACACAGGGTTTACCACCCCCCATACAATATCTTTTCACCTAAAAACATTGTTATGTGATTGCAGATCTTGGAGTTTTATTTTCACATTAGGATTTTCTAACCTTTTATGCAATCATTGATTATTTCCGGAAGATATATCTGTTCTTTTTTTCTCTAACTAATTGGGGAGGGGTGAGGAGACCGAACAGTATCCTTGCCTAACCCATCCTATTCGGGTTAGAATTCGAGAGGAATGGGATAATATAGTAAAGAGATTGCGAAGGAGAACTATTTAGTTGTTTTTTCTAATCTTCATGAATAAAACTTTACATGTTTGCTAGTGGCTATTTTGCACAAAGGCTTTGCAGTATGGACAAGTTATCTTGAATAGTTTGGTGACAATTCGAAAAAGTTTATTTATTACCCTTTTTCCCTACTACATGCTCAAAAATGCAAAGCTGCTTGCATAATTGAGATCTGAGTGTGGTTGTAATATTGTAAATAAGCAATAAAAATTGTACTTACTAGGTTTAACTAAGGTTTTTGTTTTTTAGGTTTCTGGATGATCTAGGATTCTAGGCATATAATTATTGTTTTGCCGATGCTCGCCATCCGTGGTAGAGGGTTTTGGGGGTGCATGCAAGATTTTAGTTTGCTTGGCTACTTCCCAACGACCTCGGGATTTAAATGTTTGTTTTTGACCAATATAAGGGAAAGTCTCGTAGTTTTGTATTGCCCGATAAGCGATGTTTTGGTACATGTGGTTTGGTATGAGAAATATGTTTGGATACACCGAGAAGTAACTACCAAATGTTTATCCGTGATACCGTGGTCCGGTTGGCCTTCTCGGTGATCTCATTATCGATTTAAGGTGCAACAGGGTTGTTCTTAATCATCTATGTTTTTTTAAAGAAAATTTTGCTCGGTATGTTGCTTTTCTATCTTCTCCCCTGATTCAGTTCTGCTAATTTGTGAGAGATATTTTCCTTAATCATATTGCTGAAAAAACACAGCTTATATACATACCTATCATGAGCTAAAAAAGGCCCTAAGCCCAAACTATACAAAGGATAAAGTGAGGCCTAATTTACATTTACATCTAATAAACCCAATACCCCCCCTCAAGTTGGAGCATGGAGATCACAAATGCCCAACTTGCGAAGGAGGTGGTGAAATTGCTTTTTCCCAAGGGCCTTTGTGAAAATGTCAGCAAGCTGATCCCCAGTGGACACATGAGAGGTAGTAATGAGGCCCTCTTGAATGGCATCACGAACATAATGACAGTCTACCTCAATGTGTTTCGTGCGCTCATGAAAAACCGGATTTTGCGCAATATGAAGAGCGGACTTACTATCGCAGAACAACTGCATAGCCTTGGGGTGATGGATCCCAAGACTCTCGAGCAGGGCTTTCAACCATTTCAACTCTGAAGTAATATCAGCCATGGAGCGATACTCGGCCTCAGCCGAAGAACGAGAAACTGTGGGTTGTTTCTTAGTCTTCCAAGAGATGGGAGAAGTACCAAGAAACACTAGCCACCCAGTGAGGGAACGTCTAGTCAAAGGGCAACTAGCCCAGTCAGAGTCACATCAGCCGGACAAAGAAAGATCACAATCAGCACGAAGAAGAATACCTTGGCCTGGGGAACCTTTCAAGTAACGAACAACACGAAGAGCGGCATCCCAATGCTCCTGACGAGGGTGTTGCATAAATTGAGCGAGAATATGGACAACATAAGCCAAGTCGGGACGAGTAAATGACAAATAGATAAGCCGACCAACGAGACGACGATAGGACTCTGGATCTGTGAGGAGAGCACCTGTAGCAAGAGCAAGAGAATGATTCTGTTTAAGAGGAAAGGCCGCAGGTTTGGCTCCCAAAAGACCAGCCTCGGACATAATATCCAAAGTATATTTTCTTTGACAAAGAAAGATGCCCTCAGGACTACGAGCAACTTCAATACCAAGAAAATATTTGAGAACTCCCAAGTCCTTCATGTGAAAACAAGAACCCAAGTATTGCTTAAAGGAAGCAATAGCAAGCTTGAATCGTTACTCCGAAATAATCGGATCATCAACATAAACAAGCACGAAAAGCCGCACGCCTTGAGAGAGGGTAAAGAGAGAATAATCTGAATATGACTGAGCGAACCCATAGGATAGGAGAGAAGCGGCAAGCTTCGAAAACCAACAACGGGGAGCTTGACGAAGACCATATAAAGATTTCTTCAGGCGACAAACCAGACCAGGTGTAGCAGAATGAAATCCTGGAGGAGGCTTCATATAAACTTCCTCATCTAAGTCCCCATGAAGGAAGGCATTATGAACGTCCATCTGATGAAGTTCCCAGTTCTTTGCCACCGCAATAGCAAGAAAAGCCCGAACAGTAACCATTTTAGCAACAGGAGCAAAGGTCTCAGTGTAGTCAATACCTTCCACCTGATGGTTACCAAAGATAACAAGTCGAGCTTTGAGGCGTTCAACAGTCCCATCAGAGTGATACTTAATCTTGTACACCCATTTACAACCAAGAGCCTTCTTATCAGATGGCAAAGGTGCCATAACCCAAGTGCCATTATCCTCTAGAGCACTAATCTCCTTGGCCATGGCATCCCGCCACCCGGGATCACGCATGGCTTCCGCAAACGAACAGGGCTCAACCCCTTCAGTAACAGCTGCAATAAAAAGACGATGTCGCATAGAGAAATTATCACAATTCACAAAATGTGCTAAAGGATAGGGAGTACCTGAGGAACCGGAGAGAACTGGTGAAGGGGAAGATGGACTCAATTTTCGCACCGCATTAGTAACATAATCACGAAGCAAGACTGATGACTGCCTACGGCGACACCCACGACCAAGCGGAGGAGAAGAGCTGTGGGGGGGAGATACTGGAGGCTCTGTAGGAAGAGTGAGGTCAGGAGGAGAGGGTGGTGTGACATCACAAGTGGCATTAGGCACACCCTCATCATCGAGAACCGATTCAAGATCATCCAGAAAAGTCATGTCAACTGGGGCAGAATCAGTGGTAGGAGGCAAACAAGTAACCTCCGTAGAGAAGGCATACGGAAACTCATTCTCATGAAATTTCACATCACGAGAAACAAAAAATTCACCAGTGTCAAGATCATACAATTTCCATCCCTTCTTGCCATTAGGATAACCCACAAACACACACTTTCGACTCCGAGGTGCAAATTTATTACCTTTTGCACGCTGATTATGAGCAAAACATAAGCACCCAAATACCCGTAATACATCAAAATCAGGGGGTTTTCCAAATAGAACCTCAAAAGGAGTACGATTGTGCAATAAACCAGAAGGAGTGCGATTAATCAGATGCACAGCGGAAAGCACACACTCACCCCAAAAAGTAACAGGAAGGTTTGCTTGAAACATTAAAGCACGAGCAACATTAAGAATATGCTGATGTTTTCTTTCGACCCGACCATTTTGTTGGGGAGTGCCAACGCAAGAGGTTTGAAATAGAATGCCAGAAGAAAGAAAATAATCAAGCATACAATTGAACTCAGTCCCATTATCAGAACGCACAGTTTTAACAGTGGTGTCAAATTGACGGTCAACCATGGCAAAGAAAGAACTAAAAGCTTTTTCAACCTCAATTTTATTCCGCAATAAATAAACCCACACAGCTCTAGAAAAATCATCCACCAAAGTCAAAAAATAAACTGCATCACAAGAAGAGGGAGTAGCATAGGGTCCCCACAAATCACAATGTATCAATTCGAAAATTCGACTAGCATTATTCTCACTAACAGGAAAACTTGCTCTAGTTTGTTTTGCTTGAGGACAAGTAACACAAGCCTTAGTTAACTTTTTCTGACTACTACTAGAACTAATAGCAGGCACTAACTTGAGAACACGATCTGACGGATGTCCGAGACGACGGTGCCACAACTCAAACTCTGTCAATCCAGGAACAGTCACAGCTTGCACAGTAGGAATGCGGCGAAAATAATAGAGTCCATCACGACGTTCACCGGCTCCAATCAGGGTCCCCGAATGTTGGTCCTGAATAGCACATAAAGTGTTTGTGAAATGAACAACACAATGCGACTCATCAATTAATTGCGATATAGAAATTAAATTACAATTTAATTGGGGAACAAAAAGCACATTATGAAGAGTGAGACCCCCAGTTAAGGGAACACTCCCAGCCAAAGATGCCACAGCATGGTCCCCATTAGGTAAGCCAACGGGACAAGCAACAATTTTTCGGGCAGCAATGAAACAGGAAGAGTCACCAGAGACATGGTGAGAGGAGCCGGTGTCGAGAATCCAAGGAGTAATGGATGACTTACCCGCCATACGATCAGTAGAGGAGGTGGTATTAAGCATGTTCAAGAGGGCTTGCACCTGATCAGAAGTGAGGGCAGCAAGGGAAGGACCGCCGGCCGAAGGAACACCACCAACAGATTCGGTGATGACGTTGGCGCGGATGCGAGGTACTGTGGCAGCAGCTGGAACAGTAGACGCCGCGGCCGAGGTGGGTTTCCCACCACCAAATTTCTCAACCCACCAAGCAGGTGGGCCATTCAACTTGAAGCAAGAGTCACGCTCATGACCTTTCTTCTTGCAATAGGTACAAGATAGCCGACTTTTATCAGGTTTGTCAAATTTTTGGGGTCCGGTTTGCACAGCAAAAGCTTGAACATCATCCTTCACTGCCTTCCCGCGAGCAATAGCACGTGACCTTTCTTCTTGGATGAGAGCTTGATATGCTCTATCCAAATCAGCAGGAGGGGTTTTAGGAAAGTAAATTAGTACGAACCGGGCCATACAAATCATCATCAAGACCAATGAAAAATTGGTGAAGTTGTTCTTCGAACCTATCGGCGACGAATTTACCGGCGACATTACAGGTACATTTACCACAAGAGCAAGCATGTAAAGGTTTGAGACGATGAAGTTCATCATACAAGGCCATTAATTTATTAAAATAATCTTCAATAGACATGGACGGATTTTGCTTACAGTCAACAATGGTGGCTCGTAATTGCTGTAAGCGTGGCCCGTTCGCAACACAAAATCTCTTCTCAAGATAATCCCACAACGACTTGGCCTGATCATGAAACGGAATGGAAGCAGCAAGCTTAGGCTCCATACTCCGGAGGATCCACGAAACTAACATCGAATTTACAGTTTCCCAGTCTAGAAGTTGCTTGGATTCGGTGGGTTTGTTTATCGTCCCGTCAATAAAACCGAACTTTCGGCGAGCTTTCAAAGACAAAGTTATGGCCCTTGTCCATGCCACATAGTTCTCTCCCGTGAGAAGAACGTGAGTAATAAGGTTGCCGGGTTGGTCGCCGGAACCGAGATAGAAAGGTGAAGACGCCTCAAGTTTAGCAGCGTCGCCCATGGTGGATCACAGTAACCCAACGCTGGTGGGACTGTGAAAGGAACGACGGCAAGGGAAAAAAAAAAAACGTAGGGTTTAGAGAGTTTTTGGCTCTGGTACCATGCTAATTTGTGAGAGATATTTTCCTTAATCATATTGCTGAAAAAACACAGCTTATATACATACCTATCATGAGCTAAAAAAGGCCCTAAGCCCAAACTATACAAAGGATTAAGTGAGGCCTAATTTACATTTACATCTAATAAACCCAATAAGTTCTCTGATATTTGTGTTCTCTCTTTGTCCGGGCCCTATTTTTCCCTCAAACCTATTCAAGCTTTTGATTGTGTTTTGTGGGCAACAAGAAGTAAAGATCCATGGTTGGCCTGGAATTAAACATTGTACTTGTGATTTGTGTGGAACTACAGAAGTTTGAAGATCTTTCTGTTCAGCATTTTTCTTCCATTTTGGTAACCCACCACCGACTTGAATCATGTGCCTGCTGAACTACGCCACGAACATCCAAAAAAGTCAAAACTCACACAGAAAAGCTGGAGAACTTTTTGGACCATGTGGAATGTTGAAAGTTCCCTTTTCTTTTTTAAGTTAGAAAATTTAAGTTGAGTATAAAGATCCTTAAAATTGTGGTGGTGTTGTGCTTTCCATCAGAATCACTCATTTGACTTGGTGAGGAGATATTGGGTCTAATGATGATATATGATGCACTCAAGGAAAACTTTTTGTTGTTCCCACGAGTCGTTCTATAAACTTTCTTTCCTGTATCTCAGCTTCTAATCTGGCTGCTTTTAGTGGTTCGAAGGTGAAATTCTCTCTACTGTTTATTTAGGCCTCTAGTATGGTTCTTTATTTAATTAATTTGGAACGAAAAAGACCAGTGTTCCAGTGGATATTTAAGGGCAAATCTTCCCCTTCCTTTTGCAGTTGTGCTGTTGGAGCCAAAAGCACTCGCCTTTTCTTGACTTTGTGGATAATAATCTAACTTCCTCCTTAGAAATTTATCTTATTTTTCTATGTCCTTGTGTGCACAACTGCAAAAAAAATCCTATTGTTTGTAAGCTCTCCAAATTGGCATTGATGAATGAAAATCCAATTTACAATTTGCTAATTGAATGTATGTGACTCATAACCTTTTACGTGGTGTAATATGTAAAGCTGACATACATTTGATTAGCATTTTGAAAACATATTTTAGCTGTCTGATAATATTATCACCATTTGTAGCCTTTTTTAACATATACTAATAGTCTAATATGCAATAAGCTTGATTCTCTAGAAATCTTCAAAAAACAATACTGCCTCCGTAAATTTTTCTTGTTTCTACTTTGCTTTTGGGGAGTTATCAAGTAATCTGAGTTAGTAATGGGGTCATGGGAATCACATCAGTTGTTATTGTGAGACTGGGAACGAAAGTGTGAACAACAAAAAGATACGGAGTTAAAAAGGCTTGCTAGGGATATTTCCTTAAACTTCATTCAGGATAAAGAAAAGATAGAGAAGAATGAAAATTTTTTTTACATTCTCTTTCTGTACGTACATCTACAGTAAGCTGAAAGAAATTAGGAAAGTGCAACATGGTCCTTAGTTTAAGCTTCTTAGGGACCTTCACTCGGTAGTAAACTGAAAGAAGTTGAGAATGTGGAGTTGTACATAAAATGTCTTAGTTACTGCCAGTAGCTTTCTGTACTTTTGATGTTTATATCTGTCCAAATGTCCTCTTGGCTTGCAAATAAACTGAAAGATCTGAGAAGGACAATAAGTTATTGAATAAACGGAAAGTTTCTCATTTATGCAAGGCTTTTTGTACTCTTTGTGTGTAGCTCTTCTTCCTTGAATTCTCTTGCTGTCTCTTTCTTTTAAGTCTAGCATTTGAGGCTGCTTATCAAAGAGTTTTTTAAACTACTTTGAAATGTCAGGTGTGAAGGAGAAACCCAACCGGGCCTGGTGGCATGCAAAGATGCAGCCAAGAGACTGATTAACCTTGGCCTAGTTTTTACGCCACTTGAAGAAGCGATACAGGAGACAGTAGAGAGCTTGAAGGCCAGAGGTTTCTTGGATGAACAAAAGCCCGAGTCTTAGTTTCTTTCGGAGATGTATATTCTCCCTATGTTTTAGAAAGAAGTAACACAAGAGATGAAATAACGCCAAATTCATAGACGCTTCCAGGGATGTATATTCTCCTTATTTTCCGAAGCAAGGGACTAAAATAATGACACTTATGAGTGACTGCCTTTAGCCTGCCATCCTGTGTTAGCAGTGTTGTTCCTGTTACTATTTTAAGTATAATCATGTTTCATCCGTGCTAAATCATCATGTATTAGTTATTTGTTTATTATAAGTTACAATATTAAGTAATTACAAAACCTAGCCGTTGAATGGCTTCCTGTTACTGTACTCATAATGTTCTCTTGTGCAAATTTATGTCCAGTTTCAGTGAAATAAAGGCTTCCTTATGATATTACTGCAAGGGCGTGACAATCAGAAGATGGTCCAGACCTCGGTCTACGGTCAGTAGACCAACAACAACAACTAAGCCTTATTCCCAAAGTGATTTGGGGTCGGCTAACATGAATCGTCAACTGAAACCGTCACCAAAGGAGATGGCATCGCCAAGAGTGATAAAAAGGTTTTTTTTTTTTTTTAAAGCAAGGTTTACACCAACAAGTTTTAAAAGAGGTTTTCAACAAAACTCTTCTATCTTCTCTGTAACAGACACATGATAATTAATCTAAGGGTAGAGTATAAGGTTAAGATTGATATGGGAAAGTACATTGTACTGGTTTCGCCAGTAATTAGCCTTCGCAAAGCGATAGATTGCTCGTTTTTGCTGTCATATTTGCTTGCATTTTTGGTTTTTTCTTAAGCACGTGATTTGGGACCTTTTGATGTATAATTTTGTAGGGTCTTTTGTCACCCATAAACAGGCAAGCTTAAGAGTTTAACTTATGTTATACAATACTTTAGCTTAGGATTCATTCTTCTTTATCTCTCTGTTTTCTGTGTTCTGATACTTAGCAGCAATCCATGTGCTTTCGTCTATCTCGTTCTCAAATTTTATGCTGCTCTTTTACAAATAAAGGAATCTTTTCTTTCTCTTAAGAGAAAAATAGTTAGATTGAGCAAGTGAGGTTTCTAATCATGCATTATTTTCTTTATTTTCCTGGCATTTGCATGTGCATCAAATGATTTTGGCCCACCTCATAAAAATAATAATATTCTATATGATTTTGGTGCCACTCAAAAACTAATCTTTCAACCCCACCACCATTACCTTCCCTATCCCCATTATTTCTTTCCTGGTATTTATTCTTCTTCCTTTGCTAAAGTCAGTGATCAGAATTTTAGCAGCAGTGTTTTTTACGCTTGATGATATGAGTAGCCCAGCACCTTGCAGCAGCTCCTGGTAACTTTTATCAATCTTTTTGTTTTCGTTTTTGTTATCGTATGTTGATCATTCAATAAAACATTGTTTGTTTGTTTTGTGGGTGTTGCAAGGTCTATTAGTGAAGACTCGCTAAGACGATATGTACACTATGCAAGTGAAAATTGTATACAAGAGCTTCTCTCAGCGTCAGACTCGAGCAGGAACGGGAATGGGAATGACGGGTGGAAGATTCTAAGTTTAGATGGTGGCATGGAAATATCAAAGCGGCGTTCAGGATCATTTCACATCTTTCGCAGCCGTTGGCTACTCAGATCAGTCTCGCCTGAGCAGTTCATTTCTGTTGCCAATGCTATTGATGCTGCAAAGGTCTGTCTGTTGTGTTCTTTTGTCATATGAATTGTAGCAGTTGAACTAACTCATTGACCTTCTCAACCACCCAACTTTCCTCCCCAGAGAAAAAAAAACAGAAAGAAAGTGTTACTTCCTCTGTTTTTCATTAGTTGCAACATTTACTTTTTCATGGTCTTAACGCACAACTTTGATCATTAATATTTTTAATTGTGTATCAGTAAAGATTATGAAGAGTTGGTTTTTCTGAACATATAACCTAAAACCATCCAACCAGATCTTACATGATTCTATTCTTATGTGTAAATTCATTAAAAATACAGTAAAAATATAGTATGAAGTTTGATCCGCAAAAAAGGAATGTTGCAATGAATAAAAAATGGAGGAAGTATTTCAAATTTTCCTACAAATCAATTTGATTTTTATTCATTGAAACTTCAATAGTTGATGTGTTTCCTAATTGACTGCATTAAATCATACAAACATGCAAATGTTCTTTTCTTTGCTTGTTAAAATTCAACTTCTTAACTCAGCAATGGGACCGTGATTTGGTGGAGGCAAAATACATAAAGGATCTGGAGGAGAATTTGAGCATAATACGGCTAAGGTTCGGAGATGCATCGCGTCCTTTGTTTAAGAACAGAGAATTCATCGTTTATGAGCGACGTGAGACAATGGATGATGGCACCCTGGTGGTTGCAGTAGCTTCACTTCCGAAGGAGATAGCTGCCGGCTTATATCCAAAGCAAAACAAAGCAATCAGGGGTTTATTATTGCAATCTGGGTGGGTTGTGGAGAAACTTGAGGATGATTCCTGCATGGTCACCTATGTTGTTCAGGTATTAACAAAGTTTTTATTCCTCATGCATGTTGCCTTCAGGTTTACCTTCACTTTTCATCAAGGACATATCTCAAGTATCTTAGGGGAGAAAATTCATAAATAGTTTGTGTAATGAACCTTCTTCTTTTCCTAGAAGCTTTTTTTCCTTTTTCCCGGAACACTACATGTCAATGTTAGGCTCTCACATCTTTCTTAAGATTAAGAGGACAAATTCTGTCTTTACCTAGTACCAAAACTACAAGCCAAATTTGTTTTTTTTTTATGGGGTGAAACCTCTATAACAATCATGTGTCCTCTTTGTTCACCATAAGATAAAGTTTGTGTATAAAATAAGGAATATGGTAATGTGTTTGTTCAACTCATATTGTCATATTAACTAGATTTTAAAAAATACGTTCAGATAAGTTTTAATAACTTATAATAAAGAGTTCTAATAAGTTCTAATAAGACCAAATAAGTCAAAACTAATTGAATAGAACACACCTTCCATTTCGTTTTATTTTGCTCATTTCATTTTAGGGAGAACGAAGAAGGAAGTACAAAAGTATGAGAGAGAAACTGAAAAGTGAGTGAGAGAAATTAAGAAGTGGGTTAAAATATTAAAAAGTGGATGACATTGGTGGAAAAGAGGAGAATGTAGGTGGAACATGTAACCAAAAATAAAAAACAACAACAATATGTAGATTAAAATGAAACAGACCAAAAAGAAAAGTGTATAAATTAAAAAGATACAGAGGAGAAAGACATATAAAGGTAAGATCGGATAGGAGTTGGAGGAATAGTAAGTGCAAAACCTTAATTATGAAAAAAAGTAAAATTTGTGCTTTATTATGCTTTTATTTATAAAAATATCTGACTAATACAAACTTACTTTGATGTTCTATGTACAGCTAGATCCAGCAGGATGGCTTCCAAAGTTCTTTGTCAATCGGCTAAACACAAAACTTGTGATGATTATTGGAAATCTAAAAAAACTAGCACAAAGCAATCCACTTGATGGTGCATTATGATTACTTGTATAAAGAAGTCCGGATAAAGGGCAAGAGTAAGTGCAGGAGACCTTTTTGTGGTAAAATTTTTGAATCATAGTGGTAATATGATTAAATGTACTAACCAATCATCTTCAATTTTACCACATTATGAGTTCTTGATGCTTTGTTTAAATTTCATCAATCAAATTTTAAACCCACGGTGGTTAAAATGGCGCTAAATGTAATCATTACATCACTGAATATATGGATGATAAAGATCATTATACCTTTTGATACGTTTAGAGCTTCAAATGTTTCATTGCATTAAAGTTAAAACTTTGAATTCAACTTTGAAAAAACAGGACCTTGATACAAAATTGTTATCCTAAACCTTTTCGTTATAATGTCTGAATTGAAGAAAGATTTAAAAGAAATGATATTGTATAATCCTTAGGGTTACGTATAAGAAGTGAAATGTGTTGAGATTAAGCTATTATAAGTATTATAGCTCGATTGATGCCATTATTTTGTTATAGATTCAGATTCCTAATCTGATACTAATTTTAGAAATTATTAAATGTTTATTGTCAGTCCTAGGGGTTATATATATCAAAATCGAAACTTTAATATCACAAACCATGCATAATTATTAGCACTTTTCTATTATTGCATAACAAACTCAATCAATTCAATGAACAAATATAATAAAATTTATAAAGTGTCTTGTGTGAGATGCGTCTCAGGCTCTCAGCCATCTAGAATGACTGGTATGCGGACTTGTTATCAGTTTATAGGGAAACTATCAGCTCATGGGATTATACTTACAGATTCTTGGGTTAAATTGATTGACGTTTTGGGTTAAACTGATAAATGTTTGGGTTAAATTGATATCTTCTGGAATAAGCTCATAGATTTTTGGGTTAAATTAATAGATGTCTTGATTAAACTGATAGATTTATGACTTAAACTGATAGATGTTAGAGTTAAATTGATACCCTTCTCAGTTACTGAGATGATCTCACACAAGACTATTCGTTAAAATTTTTATAATGGTCAAACGGTGTTAACTCAAAAATGAAGTAAAAGTTAATCCTCAACACAAATTCCTTTTTGATAAAATACATAGTATTTTTTTCCCTGATATTGGTCACTAGTCACTACTAACCTAATGTTTTTCGGAAGACACCCTTATTTTTATACTTTTTTCGTTTCTTAATAAATGAAAAATAGAGGAAGTGATGGAAAACTAAAGAACCTATAGAGGTAAAGTTTTCACTACAATTAAATAAGGTAATTAAAGGAGTAAAACAAAAAAATAGTGGTCGCATACTGCTTTTTTAGTAGCATATTTGCAATAAAAGTTGATTCTTTTTTGCCATTTCAAGTTTGAAGTCACTTATTTTGACATTCCATATAAGGAAGATGTGTCACTTATTGAAACAAATAAAGAACATTTTCTATAAATATAAATTGTTAAGTTTCTATATCCTTCTAGATTCTACAATGACTGTGATAATATATTGGTTATTGTTTGAAAACGGTGCAAGTTAAACATACTAAAAGGCCTTAAAATACCAGTGGTGAGGCTATGTTGGGGATTAGGAGGACCATGGTCCCTGCAGGCCTCAACATAGCTTTGAAGAAAATCAATGGTAATCGATGGTTGTACCTTGTTTTATTGGTAAATTGGCCTCCTCCACAATCATGTTTAGAATTCTTTGTTATACTGGTCTCCCTCCACAACCAAACATGGCTTTGCCCCTGTAAAATACGTGTGCTTCCTAAAAGAAAAACTAGATAAATTTAAGGAAAAATTTCATAAAACTACATTTTATAATCAACTTTTTTAAAAAAACTACCTTTTAAAAATTTTCTTTCAAAAAACTACCTTATATAACAAATTTCTTTCAATATAATACAATTTTACCATTAATGGGGTTTAATCACTAATAATTGAGTCACTATAAATTATTTTTCTTTCTTTCCCTCTCGTTTATTTCCTCTTTTCTCGCTACCCCACCTGCAGCAACACCTACGGCGATTGTCGTTTATCGATTAGGATTAAATATAAACGTAAAATGGTAGTATATTGAAAATAATTTGTTATATAAGGTAATTTTTTGAAAGAAAATATTTAAAAGGTAGTTTTTTGAAAAATGTTAATTATAAAAGGTAGTTTTTTTTTAAAAAATTTTGCCTAAATTTAATAAGTAAAATTGTTTATATGCTTTTAGAATTAGTTTGTTTTTCCACTTTGTATAGTATCTATCTCGTCTCGACTCTCGAGTATATGCTGTGGTTTCAAATATTGCTTCATATATAGTCAATTTAGCATCGAGAAAAGATATCCATTTTTCTTTTAGGGCACAGGATAAAACAGCTACTGTAATTAGTAGTTTCATGAATTTCATGATTTTACTATGAACCAAAAACAAAATCATTGTTCCCAATGCAATCCAAGCATGTGAGGAATAATCGTTTTGGGTAGCATAATCTAGAAAAAACATAATTGTTTAATTAATTTGATTGTTAAGATGAAGAATAATATATGCAAGTGCAATCTACTTGACCCACTTATATACAAGTGCTTAGAAGATACGGTATTCCATGTGAACTTCCCTTTCTTCATGCATTCATGAATCATGAGGGCCTTAATAATTCAGCTGAAATTTCTAATCAACTTGTAAGAGAATCGCTCATCAATTTCTGATCAATCTGATCAACTATTTGATCAACTTCTTCCATTTGCTGGAATGTCAAAGTGTTGCGACTAAAAAAATTTAGAAAACATATAATAACATGATGACCAATAAAGGACTACTCCTAATGTACATTTTCTTATTGTAATTATTACTACTAAATTATCAAAGATATAAAAGGTCAAAGTTGTATGTTGGTACGCGTGAAGGTCTATTGTATGTACAAATTAACGGAGAAAGTATATGCTTTAACCAATTACCTCAAATAAATGTGATCCTCAAACAACTTTCATCAGGTGATCTTTGCACAAGATTAGCAATTAGAGTAAAAACATATTCTCAATCACTTACAAGGCTCAATAACAACATTTAAGTGACCATCAACGTGGGAATTGTCCACTATAACTGTAAAGAGACTCGTCATCGTAAAGATCCCGAGTGTTCCTACGAGCAAATGTCCCGGAACTGGTAGCTGAATCACTATAAGGATTTAAACCAGCCATTTGTAGTATTTCTTCGAGCTCTTTTACAACCTCCCCCATGGCAGGGCGATCAATTCCTGATTCTCCAACACAACAGAGAGCCAAATTGACATACTTCTCAAACCCCTTCAATGTGGTTCCAAGACCAATGCCTGGGTCCATAAACTCATGAAGACCATATAGGTCTTGTGTTCTATCAATGGCATTCCTCATTTCTCTCACAATGTATCGTCCTCTATCAATTGGTGCCCTCCCGGTTATGAGCTCCAACATCAGCACTCCAAAGCTGTATACATCACTCTTCTCGTTTAACTTTTGAGTCATGTAATATTCAGGATCCAAGTATCCCTGTATCACAAAATTTCAGCTTATTAAGAGCATGCATTCCGATTTTTTTACTCATATCTACCACAAATTACATAATCGGCACTTGGCAGTTACACTGTCATCAATAACTTAAGGATCCGACAGATGAACTTGAGGTATAATAAAGAGTCTGAGTAACAAAGGCCGGAAGCAATTTGAAATATCTTGGCTTTAAGAATTTTATTAAATCAAATGAGTGCATATGAATTGAAGATGGGTTATATATGCTCACCATTGTCCCCTTCACTTCAGTAGTGATATGACCCTTTCCAACATCAATCAGTGGCTTAGATAGACCAAAATCTGAAACTTTTGCATTCAAGTTTTCATCAAGCAAGATGTTGTTTGACTTGATATCCCTGTGTATGATTGGTGGGGTTGCAAGTTCATGCAAATAAGCCAAACCTCTTGCTGCACCAACGGCTACCTTGATTCTCCTCCTCCAGTCTAACTTTATTCCTGACTTTCCTGCATTAGACACGCATAAAGTTATCAAGATCCAAGGGAGAACCTAAATTGTAGTTGCATTACATATTCTTTTTTTCCTTGTGTCAAAAAATCATACTTTCTCCGTTGAAATAAGTGAAACACTTCTCTCAAAGCTCAAGCATAAAATGGAGAAGTGATTCACTTATTTCAGAACAGAGGAAGTATATAATTGCCTCGCGCAAGATATGTTACTCGAACTCATTAACACTCAAGCATTCGTGTTAGGTGCTCGACACTCTGACACAGCTATAAAATAGCTGAGTCAGACACTTGGACTGATAGCCATGTCCGATATGATTACCCATGTTCGAATAACATAGGCCTTAATTACCTAAACTTAACATCAATACCAACATAAAAGGATAAACTAGTTACTTTAAGATAAACCACTGTTTAATCATCTGGGATTCCACTCAGCTATCACTGATTGTACACAAACACAAGAATGAAATGAAAAAGGGTATGCAGCTAATATATCGCATGTAAGCAGTAAGTGTACCTGAGAGACTCTCTTTTAGGGTGCCGTTTGGCACATACTCGTAGATCAATATAAGTTCTCCTTTCTCCAAACAGAAACCAAAAAGTCTAACAAGGTTCTTGTGATGAACTCTAGAGAGAAGTTCTATTTCAGTTCTAAATTCAAGGTCACCCTGTGGTGAACCTTGTTCCGCTCTTTTAACAGCAACTAGCTGGCCATTCGTCAGTGTGCCCCTGTAAACCTGTAAAGTGACATTTAGAAAAATGAAACACAAGTATTCCACTTGAGTGTTTATATGCCAGATGCAGAAGGATTGAGTTCTATATCAGTTGAAACTTAAGACGACTAGTCGTGGCATAGTAAACCAAGTGATTTGTTCCCTTATTATATACCTCCAAAATGAAAATGCAGAACAGTACTAAGAATTTCACGTAGCAGTAAATTTACCTTCCCGTAGGTCCCTGACCCAATGATATTTGATTCTGAGAAAATATTGGTCATCTTTTTTATATCTTCAAGTGAAAACACCCTTGATCCTGCCAGAGGCAAAGTGCTAGTGGTGCTTCCAGGAGACATCCAGGATGCAGCTGATGTAAAACCAACAACCTATAATTCTAACCGTGCAATTCTAGAAATAATGGTTTAAACATGGAAATGTCTATATAAATGGAAAATTTAGAAAAAGCACGCAGATTTTCATTAGAAAACTGATTTTGATAAGGCTCAACACTGATGACAGACTGCAACTAAGAGATTAGACGAGGTGCTATCTCAAATATAATACTGAATAAGTTATAGTTCCAGAAAGACTGGCAGCCATTTATTATTGCACTGTAAGGGTGCTGGAGAGAACAAGTGAACAACCATATCTTTTTGTAAGGCATATGGAGAGAAAAGTTCTATAGCAAACTGCATGTAAGGTCGCTTTCTGGTGTTGTAGTTAAGAGCGAAATGGAAAGATCTTCAGAAAAGATTATTTGATAATAATTTTCATGATAAAACGAGTACATCTAGTAGTGCTCAATTGATATAGGTCAATAAATTTGGAGGTAGAAACGATGAGAAAGATGAAGAAAATAAATCATATTAATTAATAGACTAATACACTTCAACATTTCATATTCAAGATTTCCTGTTGTTTTGTTGTCCAAAAGACCAAAACTAATGAAAATTCAGGTACTACCCAACATTCACTACTGATTTTCTCATTACTTCAATTATCTAAAACATTTTAACTAGCTTTTAATATTAGACATTACAAGTAACAAAAGAATATATGAAAAACCTTGGAATTTTTTTCTCAAATTTCCAGTCGAATTGTCGTTATTATTACAATGTCTTATAAGAGAAAAAACAATGGGGTGAATTTTTTTTGTTTCTGCAAGAACTAGCTTAGGCCCATTAATTCTGCTATGCCCATGCCAAGCTCCAGGCTACCATGGGATGTGCTGTGCCCATGCTAAGCTCCAGGCAACCATGGCAGAACCAGTGTCATGCCTAAGAATAGGGTTTGTACACAAAACATAATTCTAAACCTCTCCGGAAATTTCTCTCTTCACTTATACTTCTTAATTAATCTTTTCCTTTGAGAAACATAATATAGCTGGTAATCATCCAAGATAATGATATTGAGGTAGTACTAGTACCTAAAGGAATAGCTGGCTCCACAGTTTTGGTAGGTCTCTTCTTACGACAACAATAGGCAACTCCAGCACACAGTAGTATTATCAGTGCAGAGCCTCCAGCAGCGATTGCAATGATAGCAGTCATGCTCAGTGTCCTTTTTGATCCATGTATAGGTTGCTCTAAAGTGGAAAGAAAGTGCAGGTTAAAAAAATAAGTAAGAAATTACACAAGGAAATGTGTTTTTCAAGTTTTTTGTTTTATATGATAGAGTTACCTGCAAAGGTTGTATAGTCATTAGCAGTGAAATAATACGGTCCATAATCTGATGGCGGTTTAAAAGTCTGGTTGCTGAGCAGAAAGCCTAGAGTAAGTATTGCAGTCCTATTGAATCGATCATGATCAAAAGGGAAAACTTGTAAGGTCATTTCAAGGTAATTTGACGGAGATCTGCTTATATTACTGAGAGACACCGAATCAACAGGGGCTTTCTCGGAGTTAAAGGTTCTCATTAGTTTTTTCTCCAAGTCTCTATAGTATGTGGAGTTTTCCAAGTCTGAAAATTGAGGGGCTCTAAATGTGAAAATTCCAGTGTACGGATAGGCACAGTGGCAATTAGGGCTGGAAACTTTATCTGAATCACAATCAAGAGGGCCACAATTTAGTGGTGTTGAATATGAGACTTTGGGCTGTTGAGGAAGAATACAGTTTTTATGCACCGTGACTGTGTCCGCACAGAATGGATTTTCTACAAGACTGTAATCATAAAATAAAATGTTAGGCATAGAATTTAATAGAGCTAGTTATCAGTGAAAACGCAATCTGCATAAGGTGACAAGACCTTGAAGTCCATTTGGTTGGGTGGAATATATTTCTCCAATAGAAGCATGTTTGTTATGATATATGCAAGTGTTTGAAACGGAAACAAGAATCCGTTTCCGTTACAAGTTGTTTGGTATGAGGAATTAGGTGAAGGTTTCCGTTTAATGAGGATAATTATTTCCACCTAGATATAATCCTCCTCAACCCTACGGCAACAAATTACATTACCCTCCTCATCTTACACTCTTCCTTTCCATAGTCGAACCAAACATCTAATCGAGGAAAACACTTTTTGTTAACATTTCTCCCCTGTATTGATCCATTCATTTTACATTCCATGACTTGAACCAAACATGCACTATATATACAGATACAACACAGTTCAATTGAATTCATGCCTCCTTATAAAATTTTATAATCAGGGAGAGAGTTGTCTCCATGCATTTTCTTGCATGATCTCTGAGGGCATAGTACATTTGGCAAAAGCGGAGATAATTATGACTTGAAACTTGAAAGGTGGGAGAAATTAATTTCCAATATTCTTGTTTTGTACTATCAATGAACAAAGTCGAGGAAAATTTTCCACCGAACCAAAGGAGCCTTCATCTTAGAAAAAATTAATTTGAGAATATGAAAGTAGAAGATAGAAGTGAAGTTTGAAAGAGAATATCAAAGCATACATGATTTGGACAATATCATTCCCGGGACTCTGAGTGTACGAAGAAATATTGTTGTTTTGAAGATCAACCACACGAAGTTGTGAGCTGCGGGCAGCGCCAATGTCTAATACACCACTGAGTCTGTTCTTCTTCAATACCCTTCATTTACGTAGAAAGTTAGTAAGGTGAGAGAGGTTGATATTATTCACTCATATAGATTAATTCTTTGCTGCATCACCTTAAATGCATGATTATACGCTATACCAACAGCAACATCCATAGAGCATGCTATATACTAATAGTGCCAACAGAATAAACTGATACTCACACTTTTTGTAACTGGGGTAGGCTGAATAACGTTTCTGGAACTTCACCCTCAAGATGAGAATTTTCCATCATTCTTGCAAGAAAAATCATATAAATATCAGCAATATGCAATAAGGTACTTGGGCACTGACACAAGTGAGACATGTGCAAACTGTACATAAGTTACTTCAATATTATTTGTACAACTGAATGGCTAACAGAAAAGAATGTATGGAAAGGTCAGACCTGAGCATGAAAAAAAAGGCAACATAAATCAGTCACATATTCTTTATCAACGATTAAGAAAAGAATATTTTTTCCATCTAGTTGATATAAGGAAAAGTAATTGACGCCTTTTTGCATGAGAGAGAACAATACAAAGTAGTCAAAGACGGTAAGGCTGTGAACCATGATGGAATGTCTGAGATGTCAAAACTATTGTTACTCATGTCCCTGCACGCACAATAAAATAAAATTGTCATGTTTAAGCATCCATGTGTAGCTGTTAAGTACAACATAATCTTTAACTTACAAGTAACTGAGAAGGTTCATGTCACACAACATAAATCTTCAACTTACAAGTAACTAAGAAGGTTCATGCCAGTAAGGTCAGGCATTGGGCCGGTGAGTTGGTTGTTGGATAAAAGCCTGAAATTGAACAAATTTATATGATTTTCGCCAATAATGTAGTTTATACAAAGTCCAACATAAAATTACAAGTGGACAGACTTTCAAATTTACTTACATATCGGTAACATTAGTAAGATTGCTAATGTTTGAAGGGACAGACCCACTGAATGAATTCCAATCCAATCGTCTGATAAGCCACAAAGTTAAAGAATAAACATAAGAATTTATCAATCATCTCTGTTCTTTCATGAGATCTTCTGGAAGTATGGACGAGGGTACTTACAGCACCTCCATTGATTTCACTAGACCTATTGTCGACGGGATGTTGCCGCTAAGCTGATTATTATCCAAAAGCCTACAAACCGGATATAATTTTAGTAGGTTAATTGAAGGGGTAACATACTTCAACTTGGATCATCAAATTATTGAAAAATCACTCTTTTCAATAAGCCTAGTTTGCTGTGTAGTAAAGACACTAGAACTGAACATAATACATAGAATGCTGTTGCAGTAGCACAATTAATGATGTAAAAAGTAGATTTTGGTGTAAAGCTTTCGGTATATATGAATTATGGAATAGAAACCTTTGATACAGCCCATATCCACCATATGGTGAGCTTTACTCAGTAGACATTGAAGTAAGCCAATTTATGTGCCACTATCAGCAATAATATGTCAATGATGGGACCTATGTCCTAGTGATCTGGTGCAGGGTACTTACATATGAATAAGAGTCATATTTTCATGGAGCAGCCGAGGTGGAATTGAACCAGAGAGTTGATTTCTTCCAAAGTGACTGGCCATCAGACAGTTCCCAAGTAATAAGAATTTACAAAATAATAAGTGAGAAAGGGCAATCACAGTGAAAGTAGACAAGTAACTAGTTCCAGACATATAAAATTAAAGAATTTAAGTTATTAGACATACAAGTGCTTGCAATCATGCAGCATATCCAAACCAGGTTCAGTCCCATTAGAGACAGGTAACGCTCCAGTAAGCTTGTTCTCAGCTAGATCCAGCCAATAGAGCTTAGAGAGACTGCCAATTGATCTCGGTATTGTTCCGCTGAATCCATTCGAATTCAACGATCTGCATGACAGCGACATGTAGACTACCAATTTTACTTAACATGAAAACATAACAGGAGGGAAAAACAACAGAACTGTATATATTAAACTTTTGCATCACAAAAACCCTCAATCTGTTTGACAGGTGGTTCTTAATGGTGGTAACGGGATAGATTTTATAGGTAAAATGTGAAGAAAATTGCATCCAAATATCTACGATAATGTTTGTCCTGCCTTATATGCCTTTTTTTTTCATAGATATCATTAACATCCATTACCATTGTAGAGGTGGTAATTGCAATTTTTAAAGAAAAACACGTGTTTGGGGGATAAAGTTCCATTATTATGCGCATTGGCCCAACTAACGAGACTTTCATTGCAAAACTACATATAAATTCATTACTATTACCACCATTTATTCACGGCTATCAAATGGGCCGTTAGCGTAATCAAAACCAAAGGTTCAAAGGTCTACCAACTAATGAGTAATGACATCATAAAAGCTAAATAAAAATTTATTGAGTATATAAATATATATATATAGAGAGAGAGGGGGGGGCAGAGAGAGAACTAAAATTTCTTACAGAAATCTCAGCTCTGACAGAGATCCTATGCTGTCTGGAATTTTGCCGATGAAATTGCAGTTAATTAGGATCCTACAGAACAAGAGGAAAAATTATATTGTTCCAACAGAATGGATGCTTTCAAGTAAACAAACAGTATTTGTAAATTGATTCTTCTTACAGGTTTGTGAGCTTTGCTAATTTCCCAATTGCTTCAGGAAGAGAACTGGTCAGTCCCTTGTTATACGATAGGTCTCTATAAAAAAGACAGAAACAATCATATTGTTCCAAATTGATGGAAAAGTCACACAAAAGAAATAGAGGACAGCAAACTTATAGATTAAATAAAGATAGAAACATAAAGAAGAAAACAACTTTAGAACACCGAATTTCAGGATAGCAAATGACAATAAAAGGGTTAACATTTGAATTTAATAACTCTTTTAAGTGGACTGTGGGAAAGAAGAGGCATAGATGACTCTCATCATGTGATAAATTTCTTTCGGTAAGACATGTAAGAGTAAGGACAGATCAAGTTTCCGATACTCCCTCCATCTCATATTATTTGCTCCCTTGGGATGTCTCAAAATATTTGCTCCGTCCTTTTATGGTAACATTACCGTGTCTTCTTTTTCTCCGAAATTGGGACCCACGCTCACCTATTAACCTTTTTCTCTCGACTTCTCTAATATTAAAATGTGTGTCAACTATATGAAGCAACTATTTTGTAAAATTGAGTATTTCACAGTAAAATGGAGCAATGTAATGAAAGTGCCAAATCAAAATTCACTAGTGAGCAGTGACTAATGACAAGTAACATGTTAAGCAGCTTTAGCAGCTAAACAATGTAGATGCTAATGTACATGAAGATATTTGACAGAATATAATAGAAGTAAATCAAAAAAAGGAAGATGTCAGAAATTTTGTTTCTATATAACAACAAAATGGCAGAGTACATGTAGAAAACATACAGAGTTTGTAGTTCAGATAATTGCTGGATATCTCCTGACAGTTTGCCCTCTATTCCCATGCTTGATAAAGTTCTGAGACACGATTTTTAGCATCAGATCAGGAAATGAGGCAAGGACAGTTAAAGGCAGTTTGTAGATATCATTGCAGATGCTACTTACATAGAAATCACTCGCGAATTATTGCAGACAATTCCTTCCCAGCGATTGCCACAAGGATCAAGAAAACCATTCCAAGAAGGTGGCACATTCTCCCAGAGTGCCTTTAGGGAAGATAATGCAACAACTGCGTGACAGATAGCCATATTTTAGTTTCAGGCTACCATTGTATGAATGAATGAGGTTCATGCCATTATTGCTGAATTTTATGAGCAAGAGATAGACAAGCAACAAAAGATGCAAGCTTTTTACAAGGTTCAACATTAGGTTAAGACCATATCTATAATTACGGGATTTACAATTATATCTCTATATTGCTTTACACAAATACTCAATCCGTCCCATAATGATTGCCTACTTTATAATCTCTGACTCACATATATCTTGAACAACATATAAGATAGTGTTGTTCAACAAAGAAAGTACAAAACGAAGACCGCTTGCATGCAGGATGCCTAGGGACATAAAAGGAAAAATCAATCTGCCAATCTGATGTTCAAAATTGCATAACTAGGCCCAGGCCACTGGTATACATTCCTTCGAGCTCTATGAAATACATACAAGTTACATTGTTACTCACATGAATCATGAATATGCTCCCTCTACCTCAAAGTACATTACCCATTTTGCCATTTTGGGATATCTCATAATACTTTACCCATTTCCTTTTTTGGGTTAGGACCACATCTCATCTACAATATGCAATAACCTACTATTTCTCATCACATCTACTTTTTCCATCTGTTGTCGATATAAAAGTTACCTATTATAATCAATCATATCCGCCTATTCTCTTTTCTTAATATAGTACTTCCTTTGGTTCTTAAAATTGCTAGAGTTTGACTTGCACGCTTACTAATGCATAGCATAACTTTGACCATTAATGTCTTTAATTCTTCATAAGTAGATATTATCTTAATTTATTTCAAAAATATACATTTAACATTTTTATATATTCGTGTGATATATGGTCAAAGTCGAATACTCAATTGTGCAAAAGTCGAGTTATTTCAATTTCAAGGAAATAGAGGAAGTATATTACACATGGCCCATTTCATATTCCCTCAATCTTCTTGCCAAGAGCAAACAGGGTAATGTATTGTGAGACGAAGGGAGCACACCATAGCAAGAAATACACCCTAGGTAATTCATTGATCTAATGTTAAATGAAATAAAGACACCCTTAAATACAAGGCTAATATGGGATTCACAAATAACAACTCATAGGAAATTCAGCCTTAAGCCATTAGGAGAGAATTGATGATAGACCTTCTTTTTTATAAGGGATCGATAATAGTTATCTCCATTCAAATTTCTTTAAGTAATTTCTAAGATATTAAGCTCAGAGACATATCTTTATGTTTCTAGTAAATTCTTATTCCAACAATCATGGCCACAAATGTACAAAGTTACACTTACACTTTCATAATTTTCAATCCTGTCAAGGTAAAGGTAATCTTGTTCAACATAGATCTTAAATCCTGATTTTCTCGTGGTGAACATGCAGCATCTTGGATCGATCATAAATGTGATACAAAAATACCAATAATTTATAAGTCAAAATTGATGTTCTTCATCATAAGCAAATCCAGGCAAACACATGAATCACTAAAGCTAAATGCAAAAACAGATTTGTACATGATAATTTATCACATAAAGCTCTAGTCTCCAATGCTAATTCAATGAGAATTAGCAAGAAGTGCTATAAAATTAAAGGTAATTGCCGTAATTCAATCTTAGAACCAATAGGAAACGTATCTTCCATCTCAAGAGAGGTGAGCATGTAAAAATGAACAAAGCAACTGAAATCAAGGAAAGAATCGAAACACAAAAGCATATAACTATATAAGTTCTCAGTAAAGCAAGATAATCAGGCCAAGAGGCATAAGTCATAATTCAACCACTGAAGACAAAGAAAGGATTATACTAACCGTCATTAGAGTCTGTGTCGGACGTTATATATGAAAAGTGCATACATATCAAAAGTAGGCAAATTGCTATCTTAAGACTCATTGTTATACACTTGATCGATTCAGATAACAAAACGGAACTAAATAACCCAGGAAGCCTCATAACCTTTACAACATTTCGAATAACTTGGGCAGCAAAATGAGTTAGAAACTCCTATAAATTGGAAACACTCATCCAATGAAATTGGTCAACTTCTACTAAAAATATTCCACTTACTGTTGCATTATATGATATACATGTTCTAGTTCAGAAAAGTTAACAATACAATTCAACTACATATACTCAGTCAACTTATATCATCAAACATGAAAATAAAAAACAGCAAAGCAACTAATTGTAAGCATTCTACTAGGATAATAATGAACCATTACTTGTCATTCTCAATCAGCCATAAAAAATGGTCAGTACATAAAACAGTAAAATGCTCCACAATTTGGTATATGAACTTTGCACGTTATGATACAACTTACAAGAGGATTCTAAAGCCAGCTTGTCACTCACTTCCATTTATATTATAAAAAGTACAATTTGTTGCTAAAACAATCTAAGAACAATGAATAACATATTAGATATGCTATTGACTTTTAAGCAAGGATTATGTATACTGGACGACCAATAATTTAAGTGGGAATTTATAATTCTAAGAAGAACCAGTCAAAGTAAAGCAATTATGGAGGAAATTT
>CANSZD010000864.1:0-181225 GCA_947648045.1 Beta corolliflora | reverse complement strand
TTTTTTTTTGCAGTTAACCACCCTCGAAATGAAATTATTCTCATATCCACCCTAAAGTGAAAAAGTTAACGCCTTAATTCATCTTCTCATAGCAGCCATCACCCAACAGTAGTTTTTGTGGTTAAATCCTAAATTGAATCACTAAATACCCTAACCAACACTTAGCTAAACTCCTAATTTGTATAGTTTAAGTTTCTTTTTTTTTTCAAGAAAAACAACAATTTCGGAAATTAATCAGGGATTTTGGAAAATATGTAACACTATTTGGCTAAAACGTAAAAGGTAACTATGAGAAGACGAAATAAGATTTGATGGTGGTTTATTATAACTTCTTCACTTGGTATCTTTGGAGAGTAAATCCTATATACAAGGGTGGTTATTTAAAAATAAATCCTGTTCTTAAGCCAAGTAAAGGCATCTAATCTGCAAGGGTCTGGTACTAGGGCATAAAACAGTCTACTACTTGAGCCGAGTTAGAGAAATTGCCAGAGAAATTAACTGTAGTAGAAATATACCTTTCTGGAATTTATTCTATTCTCCACACTCTGTGAAAAATTACGACTAGCCAACGCTGCTCTAACAGGAATTTGCTTCCCAGCAAACGACACCCTATCTGTAGGCTTTGGAGTAGGAAGATTGTGCGATGTTGAACTATCTTCTGTCTTTTGATCATTATCTGTAGACTGTGAAAGCCTGATGAACCGCTTTGCTGATAATGCACTGTCAACAGTGACATCATCAGATCTTTGTAGTGCATCGCTGCATGCCCTAGAACCATCCACATGTCCCTTAAGGGATGTGGTAGCAGAATCTGAACTTTCATGTGATGAGAAAGGACGGTGGACAAGCATGGAGACAACCAAAGAGTCTCGTTTTGAAGCATAAATGTCATGGTTGCATAAAACCATTTCTCGCTGCAATCAACACTCAGTCGGTCAGGAAGAAAATCAAAGTACAGTGGTTCTCTGCATTACTCTTTTTTACAAACAAAAGGAAAGAAGAAAATCTCAGATTAATCACATGAAACACCAAAATTTATATGCAGAAAATATTATCTGCAAAGGCAAAATCCTAGGTACTTCCATGTGATAGCTTACGTGAAACCACAACCGAACCCATCAAAATAGTCCAGCAATGAAAATTCTTATCGGTTAAAAGAACCAAACCCTAATACCACTACCCGGTGAGGGATAAAAACCAAACCACCACTATAAATTCATCAAACCAGATTACTGCTGCCTTAAAATACTAAAGAAAAAAGAGGCCAAAAACAAAAAAGAGAAAACGCAGACCAGCATCGAGTTCCTGAATTAGAAACAAGGAGCATTCTTCAATTACCTTCAACTTTTCCCGTTTGACAATCCTCTCGCACAGGAGACGCAACTTTTCCAGCTCAACCTGACAATATTACACATTGCAGTTTCATTTAGACATAATCATTTATTATAAATCAAAGTGATCACATCTGCATGCATTAAGATATGAATATATGTAAGTATAACTGTATAAGTTGATGCTACAATGTAATACGGGAATACCCAATACTGATAACTGCGATGAAGTCAGTTTTAAGCTAATACTCCAATAAATATGAATTTTAAAATCAACGGCAATAAAAATATGCTATTAGATAATCTTTGTTAATACTTCCTCCGTTCCAAAATAAGTGAAACACTTCTCCCATTTATGTGAGAGCAGACAAGTGTTCCTTTTTTGAGAACGGGGTACAAAACCCTTTTTTCCCGCCTTAGGAGAGTGGGGAGTGAAAGGACTCAAATAGAGCTTTATACATATAATTTGATAGTTAATAGTATATTTATGTTTTTCATCTTATTATATATTCTGTAATAATTTATTTAATCATATTTGTTGAAAAAATTTATTCATTCAAATTTGCGCAACAGTGTCAATAAATTCCGTTAAGTCTAATAAGACAAAATAAAATGAACAGGATACACCCTAAGATAGATCAAAGAGAACATTAGAAAAATAAAAACCACAAAACATACTCATAAACACGGAGAGGAAAACGTATATTGGTAATATTTAACTAGTCCAACACATAATGTATAAAAGAGTTAACCAAAAAGCTAAACAGGTAAAATGGGAAGCTACCCGGAAACCACTAAGATAGCAGCAAAAGAAACCTAATAACATCAAGAAAAAAAAAAAAAGAGTACGATAAACATAAAGCATTTAACTAGTCACACTCACCCGATGTTGTTTAACAATTTTTAAGTCTTCAGCACCATGCTTCTGAGTTTCAGCCTGGATATCAAATAATGAGGGACTGGTCACAACAGCATAAAATAGCAAAACCAACTAAGAAAAGTCTTAGAACAACAAGATAGACTTTACTTTTTGCTCTTTGCTCCAAACTGTGCTTACTACAATAAGCTTTATGCTGCATCTTGCCTCCACCAATGTACTTAGTATACATATAGTATCCATCAGATCTAGCACAAGATGGGTGGAACGTAGATTGACAATTGCCATAATTGCACTGCAGATAGCAAGTTCAAACGATAGTTAGAATTTAACAGCCTCCACAAAAGTTAAAGGCTCAAGGAACAATCTTGCTACTTAAGATTCATAGACAATCACCTTTATGCAAACGCCAGATCTCTTGTGACACACAGAACAAATATCATTCCCTTTCACCACAGTTTCCTGGCACCAAAGAAAGAGTAGAAACTCAACATCGAGTGCTGGTAGATGAAAAACATATACCAAAAACCATTTGGGAAACAAATTATACAAAAGATGTACAATGCAGCTGAGTTCACAAAGTCTAGAGACGCACCATTCCTGCAACAGGAAACACTTGTCCTCTTCTGAAGGTTGAATCAAACACCCACTACAGAGACAAATTCCGACAGCAAAAGTTCATTAGAGCCTTGATAGAAGAAAAAATTCAAAAGATGACAAACCATATTCCGATAATTTACCTCAGCACAGAATGCATGGACCCATTGACCATTACTTGATTTTCTAAAAGCACCATTCGAAGCCCCACATAATCCACATACTTCATCGGTATTGAGCTTCTCCCAAGAATTAGCTACACTAGCTCTAGAAACTTTTGACAGAGATGATTCTTCACACAATTCACAGTACCAGGGACCTGTAGATTCCTTAACACTACGATAGCAATTTAGATGAACTGCAACCTGATAGCACAGAGACAAAGCAAGGTGTCACAACTTACAAAGACGGAACTCCAAAGAGTAAAGCTGCAGTTCAACATTGGACTTACCTTACAACTTGAACAGACTAATATAGGATTCAGCAAACTCTCAGAACGTCTGCATATGTCACATGATTTTGGTAGCTCTTTAGGCGTCCCGGAATCAAAGCGACATACATCAGAGTAACCATCTGATACAGCCTTGGGACCATCCAACTTAGCACGTGGAACTGAAAGCGATGACAGGCTTCCACGAAGCCTCGCGTTAATCACCTTCAACTGATTCTGAAGAGGGCAAATGAAAACACATCAATTACGCAAATCAAAGGCGACGATACTGTAAAACAGGTACTACACTATGGGCAAGAAACATTTAGTAGCAGTGGCATGTAATTATAACCTCTTGCGGTGAAGATTCATCAACCACATCTTTCCTCAATGAAGAAACTCTAGATGAAGCTGCAGCAGCAGCGGTAGCAGCAGCTAGCACAGCTTGCGCTTCCTTATGCCTTTGTTCTTTCCTACCCTGTTTCCTTGCTTCTTTAAGATCATATATGTACTGGTTACTAAGAACAGAATCCCATCTTCGTTTCCGCACTGAATCCATTTCATGTGGCAAATCTCTGACAATCTTGCTAACTAGCTGGTCTGCAGCAAATGATGACCAATATCATATGAAATAGCAGGAAAAAAGGGGACAAAACCTCTGGGAAGCAGGAAACAATGCAGGTACAATTGAACAAAGAGAAGCAAAGAACATAATTTGAAAAAGAAAATCTGCAGAACTGACCGCTCTGACGTTTCAAAGTAACAGCATTGCGTAACAATTGCTGCTGAAAAAATATTATCTCTCCTTCCACTTCATTCTCTGGCAATAAGTCAAGAACATCCATGTTATCAGCCTTACACAAGTTGTTTGAATTCACTCCTTTGCTTCCAACACCCTCGTCAAAACAAACTGGATGCTCAGCACTTAAGGTCTGAGACACATCCCAGAGATCCCGTTCCATACTACCTACAATTTTAAGGATATTAGATTCAACCTAATTTCAGATTTTGAGCTCGGGACTTGGGTAGTAGAAAGAAACCCTGACATAATGACATTACCATCACGGTTTCTCCGAATAAGCAAGTTTTGCACTTCATCCAATTTCTTCTGGATGTAAGGATGCACAGACGATTCTATACCAGGTTCAATATTTCTGCAATGTAGAATGGAATTCAGAAAAAAGATTAAAAATAAAAGCACCCATATATCTCTGTACCCAATAAAGAGGAAAGAAATTCTAAGCTTATAGCAGGCACCAAAATCTTCTGAAATTGTCCAAATGAAGCCTACCGATCACAATAGCCGACTGCATCTACAGAAGAACAGGAAGGAGTCTCCTGGTCCAAATCCAACAACGAACTCTTTCCAGAAGACGTACCCTCTTCTGCTCCATTATGTTCAACATCACTGAGGCTGTTTGGTTTCAGCAGAATATCTGTCGAATGCAATCAGTCATGATAGAATAGCAGGCAGCAAATACAGGAAAATCGTTGAAAATATAATAGAACTGAAGACAAACTAGCCAAGTTACCAGAAACCAGTTACCAAGTAATCTAATAGCTTAGCAATTTGGACAAAATGTAAAAGACATGTGTATGATAATAACATACTTCCAGTGGTAGGCGAAGGTTCCGCCGAAGGATGTTCCAAACCGCTGGTCTCTACCATAATCTGCAAAAAGATAAGATAGCCAATTCAACCACCAGATTTTCTCCACTTAAGTTAATCAGGAAAAAAATTAAAAAAGGCCAGCTGACAATTATATTTGCACAAGTGACACAAGGTTTACCCCGTCACACCAACACTTCGAGACCATACATTCATCCTTTAAGAACGCACAGGGTTCATAACCATTTTGAAAATGAAACATGGTGCTCGAAGTGCTTAGAAATTTCGAATTTCCATCACAACTATGAGGACTAAAGTCAATTCTAAACATACGTCTACCATAAGTTTCCCTTTAGCTTACAAACAAAAGATTAAGTGGTCAGCCGCTTGAACATAGGAAGTAATATTTCCTAGGAAGTTGATTTTTCCCCTTGTGGTTCCATTTCTTAAGAAGTGCAAAAAAAGATTTGGTTGATCAGGGAAATTCTACTTACCTAGGGGACCCTAGGTAAACCACGTCCATCATTTCGTGGGAAGTAGAATTTCCACAGAAGAATATCCTATTTTTCTGTGAGCCAAACAACTTCATATGAACCAAACAAACACTAGGAAGTAGGAAGAGAGTGAAGAACCATTTGTTCGACCTTCAATGACATATACAACAACATTGTCTTAGCATCTCTAAAGACAGTCCTCCCCAGTGAAGAACCAAATATTCAAAGACAAGTAGTACAAAAAAGTCAGAATTTATCTTCCATCCTCCCCTTCCTTATCTTAAACTCTGTTTGCATCATATTCTCTTTTAAAAGCACTCTCTTCATTTGAGACTTAAAAATTAGAATAACTATTGTTTCAACAATGCCATATCTCACAATATTAATGCTCTTGAATGAGAAACCAATGATAAAAACTAGACTTAACATGAAAAACTGAAACCTCAGCAAAAAGATACAAGATATCACCTCTTCCGCGCCATCTAACATTGAATCCTCACTCAAATTGCCATGATCTGCATTCGCATCTTCTTGCTCTATTACTACACCATTCCCTTGCATTTTGTTGTTCCACAAGGATATAACCTTGTCCTCCTTCATGATCCTAATATTTCCAACTGTCCTCCTCCTTGGAGGAACTGACTTAACAGAAACATCTGAGATATCCAAGTCTCTAGCAGCAACAGCATCAGCATTATCATCACTTTTTAACTCAGCTTTTGAAGGCATCAAGCAGCTAAGTTTAGTTCTCCAATCCTTCTCTCGAGTATCCAGGTAAGAATGATCTTTAAGCCACTTCAATATCTTTGAATACAATTCAGGGCTCAAGTTAATGTCCTGCAGCAATAGTTTGATAGTCACATACACATTGAACACATTATTACAATTGAAACATTAAAAAGTAACAAATCAATAATGTATATCAAGTCATTCATGATTCCATCTTATCTATTCAAAAATTGTCATACAAAAAAAAAAAACTACATATTACAGGGAGTCCTGATGCCAAAGAAGCCTCTGAGATGCCCATTTCAGCGGCAATTTGCTCCAAACTAACTTTTCCACGATCCACTAGCTGCAAGATAGAAATTTGCATATTACAACATATCTACATACATATAAAAAAACTCCAACCAAGTGGCTATGTTAAAGGAACTAATAAAAAGCACCTTCTTCAGAACGAGGGCAAGATCAGGAAGACAAGTTCTCTTGACATCCTCACCTGCACCCCCTAAGCCCTTATCACTTAACTGCTGCCCATCGCCTGATCCTAATTTGAGTTTTGCCTTCAAGTTTGCTTCTTTCAGCAACGAGTCATGCCCCTCTCTTGCTCCCAAAATATTTGAATTACCATCAGCTGCTCCCATATGGAAAGTAACTTTATTTCCATTTTTACAGCCTATTTTGAGCTTCTTTACTTTATTCACTGGTCCAATTGAGGCACCAAGTGAATCAATGGTAGCACCAAGATTCTCTTCACTACTCTCCAAGGTAACACTGTCAGGAATATTCATATGTCCAGAATGTTTTGCACAAAAGGCCCGCAGTTCAATCTGCACATACAGCACATGTAAGCAATTTCAGCTAATGCATTAGTGATTCCTCCAGCAGAGCAAATAAAATTAAATTTAGAGTTCCAAATCTGTAACAATTCCTTACATCATCACAACCAAACTTTCCCCAGATCTCAAGTTTATTGTTTGCCTCCCTCCCACATACAGGGTGAAATGAAGTTCTGCATGATCCTGCACATGATACACAGCATCGAAATTTCAGTTCTGGAATTCAGCAGGAGACTAAATCTCAACAGAGAAATGTCTGACATGGCAGGACTGCAGATTAACTATCATCTGACAAGGAGTAAAACAATGATAGAGCTGTACATGCAAAATAGAGAGAATGAGGACAATATAATAGAGAAACGAGTCTTTAGGTGAGATAGAATCTTCTGAGATATCCTTGATTCAATATATTATGTTTCTTATCCATTCAATTATAACAAAAGAAACCGCTCAGATTATGGCCAATCTTCCTAACTGCGCACGGGCAGGGCAGGGCAGGGCTGAAGTTTAGAGCGCGTGCATGCCCATGCGATGGAAAACCGAAGAGGGTTCGATCACAAGATGAACAAGCAAAAAAAATGCCCTTTTCGACCAATCTGTTACCTCCACCAACCTCCCCCCCCACACACACACACACACAACAAAAAAACAAAGAGACCCAAGGAACAGATAGAATCACTTGGGTTAAATAAGCTTAGTTTGCATTTGAACTACCAAAAGGCTAACAAACAGATAAGTGAACCTGCAGAACTGCAAGAGCACACCGGATGCCAAAACAACCTGACATGATATAAAATCAGAGATATACCTGATACTTTGTAACCAACAAAAGACTCATCAACTTGTTACATTTTAATGTGCATATAAGAAATCGAAAGAAGAAAGTACTCCCTCTGTCCCCCACATTATTTGCCATGATTTCCTTTTAGGGTTGTCTTGATTTATTAGACACAAACCCCTTTGCAAATCCTTTTCTCATGACTTTGTTCTATATATTTCGGGATGGAGCAATACATAAAAATAAAAATCCAATAATAATAAAATAGTATTCCCATCAATCCCCTAGGATAAGCACTAGAAAAGCTAGATTGACCTCTCACGCAAAGATAACTCTTTGACGACCTCAGCAGCACTCCAATTAAACGAGAACATTCTAACTTTATATAACCTCACACCCAACTGCGAGCACATGAGTCACATCCATGAAAAAGAATACAAATATATGTTCAGGTAATAAAAAGCCTTTATAGACGCTCATGTGCGTGATACGCTCATCAAAAATTATTTATATTTTGCAGATCAAATCCCGAGATCACTGGATAATAATTTCTCCCTCCCATATTACTAAATGTCATGTGCAGTATAATGTATCAACTAATTTGAATTTCATTCCAAATGAATCCACAATTTCATATTAACCATTGCTTAGAATAGAAACACCATGTTGATTGAAAAAGGAAACGCATTTGCCAACCAATTTTTTCAGATATTGACTAATTCTTCTTTCTTCTGCAACTTTTTATCTATCCAGACCCCTGTTTGACTGTTTCCAAACACTGCTAACCAGAACTTGTGCAGCAAATCGATATAGAGCATTGAGGATGAATGAATACACAACTCTAAATATTCAGCACTCCCAAAGCAGGATATGTCAGTCAATAGTAACGTGATAGAAGAGAGGTAAGTTGATGGGTCCAAGTGAAACTAAGTTTTTATGAATGATATTGTAACTTCTCCATTTTGTTCACTACACAGACGGGCTAGAATGTATCAAAGAACTGGGCACATAGATACACATGTTATCTACTCTTAATAGTCTCTGTTAGGCTATTTGCACCTGTTTTAATTAAAAAAATCTTACAATTGAACAAAGATTGACATGATACGAGAGACATCGTCAATTCAGGTACATATTATTGTCAGTCGAATGAGATGGATTTTGCATCAACATGGTTACCCAGATCACTAATACAGCACTGATAAAATTATATACACCACTCAACAAAAGCATCACAACTAAGCAAGCTACAGAACATACCATCGCTGCATCGGACACAAGAACCCAGCTTCACTTTGCATAAATTACAAACTACCTTCCCTCGAACATCCTTCATTCCATGACATAAAACCGGCTCCATCTGCCTGGTATCATCTATGAAAATCTCAGGCATCCACATGCTACAAAACAAGTGCGCAAACTCAACTGAGCGGTCTCTTCCACTCCCCGTATTCTGAAAGGGTTTCAAAGCCCCTCCACTTTTCGGACAAAGAACGCAAGGTCTATCACTTTCTGAGGCTGGTCCAGCTTGAGTATCAACCTTGTGTTTACACCAGGAACACAACCAGGAGCCCTCTATCTCCCCCTGCACGCCATAACACTTCTGGTGAACGACAACATTACAAGACTTGCAAACAACCAACTGGTTCAACTGATCCCCTGTGTCTCCCATACTACAAACATTGCATAAACTTGAACTCTCTCCACAAGGCTGAGCAACTATAAGTCTTTCCAAGCCTGCAGTCTCACCCAAGAGCTTTCTTTTCTTTGAAGGACGTGTTGTTGTCAATAACACCCTGTTCCTAGAACCTAAAACCCATTCTATACTGCTACACGACGGTAAAGCATACTCAGGCAAAGGACCCTCCTCCACTACACCCAAACTATCCTTAGTTCCATTTTCTATTTTCCCATCCCTTAGCTTATCATTTTCTTTGCCAACCTCCTCCTCCGTATCTCTCACAGCAGCAACATCCGGCATTGAAACATCCGCATCCAAAACCTCCTCTTCCTTAATTCCAGCAGCTGGAACACCATCAGCATTCCCATTTTCCACCTTACTGACATTACCAATAGTACTACTACTCCTAAGAGCATTTCCTAAAACTGGAATTTTAAAGCATTTATCACTACTATTCAAAAACGAACCAAACGAAGAAGAGAATTGATACAACCTCTCAATATCCTGCAATGTCAGCTCCCTAAAGTAATCCTCTAACGCAGTCCATATACTAGGACTCTTAGACTTCTTCTCCGTTGAGCCTTTTCGAGACGATTTCGTTTCCGAATGCGCCCGCTTATGCTTCTTCTTACTATCAGATTGCTTCGACAACAAGCTCGCCAGTCCACTGGGGAGTGTGGCAACTGTATTCGCCACAACCTCATTAGAATCAAACGGTGAACGCTCCGACAATGCCTTAACCGCCTGTGAATACAAGTCCACCCCTAAATTTTCACGCTCCACATTTTCCGGCGACTTCGTCGGCGCCGGCGCCGGAGTTTTCGCCGCCGGCGCAATTCTGGTTACCGGACACGGCTTCTCTTCCGTTCCACAGCCACCTTCGGCACCCCTACCCATCATCTTCTGGTATACCTGACATCGGCTATTTTCGTTCATTAAATTCCACCGCTCGAAAAATCCATTTACAAATTCCTAACCCTAACCCTAATTTTTTTTTCCTTTAGAAACGAAAAGTTCCTATGACGGCAGAAATTGAAAGGAGAGGAAGAAAGATGGAATAAAAAATCAAAGATTTTACGCGCAGAGGAAGACGAAATAGAGGATAAGTTTTCGCGATTTAGGGTTAGGGTTACGAATTCGGTTTTTGTTTTTTGTTCGTTGTTTATCTTGAAAAGTTCGATTTCGCTGTCGAGATGTAGAGAGAGAAAGTGTTGTTTTTAGAGAGAGAAATTTGAATTGGGGATTGAGGAGAGAGAATTTGCGGGGGGCGTGTTGTTTCTCCGAGAGACGTTTTCTTTCTTTTTTTTTTATTTTTCTTTTTGGGCTAGGCTATAATACGGTGTGTGTCCATGTTAACAGAAAAATGGGAGATGCGTATTTATATACGTGGCGGTTTTACATTGGATTAGAGGTCGTCATCGAATAAGAGCATCAGCCACCTTGCATTTATTTATTTATTTATAGTAACTGACTATTCAGTGGAGGTTAAAAAAAGAAATTATTAAATTCCAAAATCGTGCACTCCTTTATCTTTTTGAAAAAAAATCTATTTTTATCTCTTCTTCCTCTACTTTGGTGTGTCATCTCATCTCCCCCCTAAAAACTCTGAATTTATCTGAATTGGATTAAAATTATCAGAATTGATTGGACCTAATTCTACTTATTAGATCTGATTGAACCTGATTGGAACTTATTAGGCCTAATTGGACCTGATTGAAAATTGTTGATTTAACATTTGGACCTGATTGAAACTTATTGATCATTGACCATTTGGACTTTATTGGAACTTATTGGACCTGATTGAAACTTATTGGAACTTATTGAACCTGATTTGACTTATTAGACCTGATCAAACCTTATTGAAACTTATTGATCATTGATCATTTGGAACTTATTGAAACTTATTGGACCTTATTATAACATATTGGACCTAATTTGAACTTATTGGATTTGATTTGAACTTATTGGACCTGATCATTCCTTATCTGAACTGGTCTGAACTGATTGGACCTTAAACTTGTTTTTCTAAGGTGAAGAAATGCACCCTTAATTGTCACGTGGCGTTATCCCTTATAGTGTTTACTTTATGTAAACACACATACAATAAAAAAAGAAATAGAAATGCATCTTATAAGATTTGATCCCATGACCTCAAGCTTATACACTAAAGTCTTATCCACTAAACCAAGTAATGTTTGGTGTTATAATTATAAAGTAAAATATTAATAAATGAAGATGATAATTATCCGGGGCATAGCCCGGACCTAAAAACTAGTTTAACTCTAAAGTAAAATTGTGTTAATTGCATCTAATAACTTCAACTAATAGGTAAGTAAAATTTTCCCCAAAGTTCCTCTAAAGAAAATTTTGTTATGATTTCTATCTAACAAACATTAAATAATCACATGTGTATGTAGGAAACCCATTGATTAAATAATGTTTGCATCATTTTAAAAAGGAAAATTTGTCAGAAACAACCCTTTAAATACAAGTTTTTACGAGATCCAACATTTTAAAAAAAATCTGGCAAAATAAGACCTTAAAAATATTTTTTTGCGAGAAACAACCTTGAACCATTTTCTAGGCGTTGACCAAGTATTTTGTGGCTTCAATTCACTAAAACCAAACAAGGCAAGGCACGCAATCTACATTTCTTATGTTTCAACCCCATTTCTCTTCATATACTGATGAATTCAACATCGAAAAATATTTGGTCAATGTCGAAAAATGGAGAAAAAAGAGTTGAAACATAAGAGATGCAGTTCACGTGCCATCCACATGTTTGGTTTTAACGAGTCAATGCTGAAAAATGCTTGGTCAATGCCGAAAAATGGGTCGAGGTTATTTCTCGCAATATATTTTCTTCTTAAGGTCTTTCTTTGCCAGATTTTTTTAAAAAGGTTGTTTCTCGCAAAAAGTTGAATTTAAAAGGTTGTTTTTGACAAATTTTCCTTTTTAAAATTAATTTGATTTATTTATTGTGTGGATGATATATGATCTTTTATTTTGTTTATGTGGGCACCAAACCTCTCAAGAGTTGGTTTATAGGATAAAGATGATTATATTTTATTTTACTAATAAGTGTTTAATCCCCACAACTTATTAAAGTAAGGTTCATCGAAGATAAAAGTCGAGTTAATTAAATATAAGTTCTATTAAACAAAACTAAATCAAAATTAATCAACAATAAGTCCAATTCGGTAAAAATAGTTCTACATAAAAAGAAGTTACTCCAACATAAAGCACTCCCTATTTTAAAAAAAAAAAAAATTATCCTCCAATTAAACAAAAAATTTCAGCGAACATAAACATTCATGAATCAATATCTAATACTTCCACCGTTTTTTTTTTACTTGCAACGCTTTGACTTTACCTTGCCAATACACAACTTTTGACTATTAATATATCTAATAATGTATTTGTGAAAAATATAAATAGTTGAAATCTTGTAAATATATATATTGAGATGAATCGAACAACATATCGCATGCTAAAGTTTGTATTATATATTAGTCGCATTTAGTGGTCGAAGTAATGCACTCATTTGAGACGAATCAAACAAGGCCGCGTATTATATATTTCTTCTTGTCTATTGAAAAGAATTTAGAAGGTTATCTTTAACTATGAATAGTGTCAAGATTTCAAGTGAGAAAGATACAAAAATACGAGAGGGGGTATTTAGTAAGATATATAAATGATAAATTATGGAATTTTGAAGTGTTGAAAATATATCAAGATTGGTCTCTATTTATAGAGGATAAAAAATATGGTTGTTGGTATTTTCATTTCTTTTTATTCATAATATTTAAAAAGTTATGTTATATTCTCAAACATGATAATATTACCGTTGAAAAAGGTAACCAATTGACAAATGGCGTGAGGAGATTGGCTTACCCACTGGCGCGCGCTGTACATGCCAAGTGTCCTCCTGTGATTGGCGCGCTTCAGTTTTTTTTTTTTTTAAAAAAGCAAGAGTTGTCTGCTAGCAGGGGAGTTTCTCCCACTTTACCTTTCCACTTGGCACTGTCACATTGGTCAGAGTTATTGGTTAGTTCCATATTTATTGGTGTTCCCCCAAATTTTTCCAATTAATAGGAACCATTTCACATTGGTGGGAAGGTTCATTTTCTCATTTTTTTCTCAAATGGGGAACCTAAATTCCCACCAATGTACATGCTCTTATGGGAAGCATTGAAAAACCAAGCAATACCTCTGAACGATTGAAAGACCAACTATGATTCTATGGAAGACGGATTGACAGACGCGATGTAGATTAGTGTACACGAAATGTCACAAAATTATGGAATAGCCCAAGTGTGAAGTATTTTCACAAATCACTTATTATTAATTGAAGAGGTATTTGTTACATATCATAATGCAAATTGTGCTTGCAATACCTTTTACCTTTAATTTAGAACTAGTATTTGGTCATTCCTAATGTGTCATCTAGTAGTTTGGTCATCTTCCAAATCTAGTTGGTCATTCTCACAGTTAATAGTTTTGAAAAGACTATAAAACGATTAGTATAGTAAATGAAACGAAATGGGTTATCTATTTGTACATGTTGCAAGAAATTAGGTTGGTTTACTAAAAGTATACACTAGATCTATAGTTATGCTAGTCAAATAGAGTTTGTTTGATTTACAATACTTTTTTTCTCCTGTTTGGGTGAATAACACTTATCACATGAAAACTATTTTTTATACATTTGACTAGCTTTTAACCCGTGCAAAAATGCACGGGAGGTTTTATGTAGAATTGATTTGGACCCGCGTATAATGTACGGGAAGTGTACTAAGTAGTTGTTTTTATTCCAAATTTATTGAATTCATAATTATTAGAATCCATGCATCTAATGTTGAAATAATATAAAATGTAAAATTATATTTCATGATATATAAAAATCCTTTGTTACAACATTTTGAACTTTAAAAATCTTGTAATCGTGATATATACATCTGTAAATACGTAAATGAAACAAAAAAACATTAAAATAAGGGGAATATTTTGTTTATAAATTAAAGATTTTAGCATGTTTCCCCTAAAATAGCTCATGATTTAAAGTTTTTATAATCATATTGTGTATTAAAATATATTTTAAAACCGACTTATGACCCGTACGTTCAATGATCGATGTAGCTTATTGCTATGATAAAACATGTGACCAACCAACTTTTTTAAACAAAAAAAGTTGAATGAAGAAGCTTTCGCTCTGCCCATTGCTTCATTTTGAGGCTCATAATAAATCACATTTCACACTACTACTGGCACTCAATCATGCAACCATTTTCGCTCCTCCTTTCTGCAGTCTCTTTCAAACCCTCTCTCTTAATAAACTATTTTATTATAGATTTTTATTTTTTGTTTGATATGATTAGCCAAATTCTATTAAAGAGGAATCTCAAACTTCTATATATATATATTGCATCACACTCGTGAATGAGGTGTATCTTAGAATTTTAGGTTGAAATATTTATTTAAATAGCCAATCACTCATAAAAAAATCAATATTATGATATGATGTCATGATTTACTCTATATTTCTAATCACCATATGACCTATTCTTTTCGAATCTTAGAGTCATTTTTTCCGTAATATAGTTTGTTTGACACTACGGGAGGTAATTAGATTAAATTTCTATTAAAAAAATAATTCAATTTTTTTATATGAAAACACAATATTATATTAAAATTACAATAGGAACGGCGATATGATTAGCCAAATTGTATTAAAGAGCAATTCATAACAGATATTTTAATCAAATCAAATCATATTGAATTTAAAACGTTGAAATGGTGCAATGTATATAAACATGAGATCAATTCATTCATCTATAATGAGAACGAAACTAATCAGATTTGATAAACAACACAAATAAGTAAATAAATTAGAGTATGAAGGACAATGTAACAAAATAAATTAAATACTCAGATAGATTAATATTATGACCTCAAAACAAAAGAAGTGTATGGCCTTGTGATTTAAAAAATTTAGAATCTTGTAATGAGAATAGTTGAAAACAGGCTTATGACCCTTTTGCTGCAAGATTATGACTTGTGAATTATCTATAATTAAGGTCCATTTGATTCAACTTATTTTGTCTTATCTTATCTCATCTAATCTTATTTGAACTTTTCAAATCTTATCTTTTTTATCTTATCTTTTCATATCTTATCTTATCTGAACTTATCTTATCTTTTCTTATTTTATCTTATCGATCTTATGTGAACTTATATGCTATTTCATTGTTTTGTCTAACATAGTTAATCCGTTTTATTCAACTTATGTTATCTGAACTGATCTCATCTTATCTTATCCTATCTGAAATAAGTTAAAATAAGTTGAACAAAACCCATCATTTAAAAAAAATGTGAGTTAACTTATTAAATAGACAATATACTTCATTTATACATCTTTCATTAAGGTTCTCCTTATAAAATTTAGATCAAGATTTCGGGCACTAAGTCAGTAACTCTTGTATGATTTAATACTAAAATTATAATTGTCGTACTGTTAGAGATATCCAATAAAGATCTCTTATGAGTTAACAGTATAAAGTTGTTTTCTTATCGTAATGTAGCACAGTCCACAAAATCTTCTTCGGCTATATCAAAAGGCATACATCATATATCAAGTACATTATGCATCAAAGAAATTAAAAACTAATGTTATCTTGATAATTAGTTACGTATACATCAAAAAATAAAAACCACAAAAATGTGTTTAAAAATTGTATTTGTTTTTATGCATGTGACCTTATTATAAACTTATATAATAAGACACCAGACTTTATATTCAATTCTTTATATCAAGCTTTATGTACAATTTTTTTTATAAGGTAAGGAAAAAAAAGCATTAGGAGACCCTAAGCTTTATATACAATACTTTATAGTTGTTATACTTTATCGCAAACTTATACAATTGTCTATATTGAGATTATTCAGGGGACTTAAATGAGATTATTTCTTCCTCTTCCTCATATTGAGGTGCCATATATTAAACTTCTTTTAGAACAATTATCCATTACCAACAACCATTCTTCTTCCTATCTAATTTCCCATCAAAAACCTCCAAAAATTAAGTAAAGAAAAAACGCCCACTCATCTTCTAAAATTTTCCCGTAAAAAAAAAATCTTCTAAAATTTAGAGATTTCAAGCAAATCAAATTACCTTCTCTCATATATAAGTAGCTACGTTTTTTTAACTTTAAAGCTACAAATTATCCATCAAAATAATACTCCGAAATCTTGAATTATTATGTTCTCAAATCATCGATTTTTGGAACAACAACAATTATAAAACTCATGCATGTGGGTAGTATGAAGAAATTATGCCTTTGATCTTCATGTTCTTTGCATTTGAAGCATGGTTACTATAATCCCTCGGTGCAACCAAGGTGTAAATCATTCGATCTACAAAGTGAAGAAGATTTAAATTAAAAGCGCATGCAAAATAGAGTTGGATTGAAATGGAGTTCGAAGAAATTTTCTAAATGGGTCAATATAGATCGGAATTATTTGGTAAGTTTATTTGAAATAAAAATTGATTTTCGACTAACTATGATGACGTTTTACATGATTTTATGTTTGCATGTAGTTTTTAGCAATTTAGATTCTAAGTACTAAAATGAGTCATATAATTCTTAAAATTAATAACAGTGAGTGAGAAGAATCAAGATTCGAATTATTTTTAACAATAACATGAGGTTGGAGTGAATATGCCAATCTATTGAAAATATTCTAATTTATTACGAGTTAGTGAGAGAGAAATCTATTGAAAATATCAAGATTCTAACTTTTAACGAGTTAGTGAGAATTTATTTGATGTGTTAGTAGTATAATTGTCAATTAGGAATTTAGAATTGAGATTGAAATTAGAATGAATGCACATTTTAATTTTCTGGAGAATATGCAGGGAGAGTTGATGTGGCATCTCCAGAAGATGTTGATGTTGCAAAGAAGATAAACGTGGATTTTTTCCTAGTGAAGAAATTGTTCTAGGGTATGGCTCGTTTTCAGGGAGAGATGGATCAAAAAAAGTATGCACACACACAACAGAATTCTTATGGCATGATTTATGTCTTTGAAGATTGAATGTGGGTGCGAGTATGAGTTTGAAAGAATAGTTGGGCGAAATGAAAATGCAAATTGTTGGGCATAATATTGGGCGGTTATTTATAGCATTTTGAGGAAATGAATTACTGGGAAGCAATCATGAAAATCATGGAGATATCTCAACCCAAATCAATTATGGAGATATTCTCCTATAATTTAGGCATAATTAGCAGTAACTTACCATCTAAGCATTATTTTGTCCATGATTACCGGAGATTATACACATCATGCCACACGCATACTTTCATTGTGGAAGCGACACATCAGCGATTTTGGAGCTTAACACTACACGTGGCATATAACTTGTAAGGATCAATTTGTAGATGACATTTGGCAGAATTAATATGAGCTTGACATGTAAGATAAATGTACTTAGCTTTATATAGATAGATAGATAAGAGCTATTGCGATAATGATGTGTTTTTGGAGATTGCCAATAGATTCCGTTTGACAACCATGTATTGTGGATGGAAACTTAAGGCACGAGAGTACACTTAGTAAGAACAAAGTCAAGTGAGCACCCTTTACCCATTAATCTCTCTATTACCTTTACAATAAGGGTATTTGTTGAGAAGCATTAAATCGGGCCCTAATTTAGACATCAAAAAACTAAAGAGAAAAGTTGTTAAAGTAACAAATAAAAAATATATATATACGCGTTTCATTTATGTGATGTTTCCTTTCTTGTCATCTACTTGAATAACACTTCTTACCTTTGTTTTATTATCATTTAAGAAGTGTGGGCAATGCATACAATTTGCCACATGTCCCCCTTATCGAGCATTCAATGTGGTGCAACTAAAGGAAGAATTAATCTTGACCAAATACTCAACCGGTCCGTTTGGTTAGTGGTCATAACTGGTGGTAATGGTAATGAAATTTGGTGTAAATTTGTAAAGAAGTTCTCATGTCAATGACCATGGGAATGAAACTTTATCACAAAACATGGATCTCCCTTTATAAATTTCCATTACCACCCAATACCACCTTCCCAAGTGGTAATGGATAGTAATGAGATTTTAGGAAGAAAACTGATATCTAGGGATGAAGTAGTATTATCATAGGTAATGACATTGGATTTTTAGTACAAATTTACACTATAATGCATTCCTATTCCCACCATTTATGACCTCTTACCAAACGGTAGTACATGCCATTATTGAGTATGCCAAGTAGTACTTCTTCTCTTGTACAACGGCAACGTAATCACTAGCTACAACATCTTTATCATATTAAAAAATAGTAAAAATGTTCATTACAAGTATTGATTCTACAACCTAAAAAATCAACATTATTATTGACTTATCAACTAATCTCACAAACCCCAATCCATAAAAAAATCTAATCATGATGTCAACATAAGGTTGTATACAATCTATACATAATTGTTATACAATTTTGTTGTGATTTTACTCGTGAGGTCATCAAACGTTTCCTTTATGCAACAATTCAAGGCATTCTAGGAGTTTAGAAACCAGAGCAATTTTTATTCACACAAATTAAGACAAAAAATTGAGCTCAATTATTTCGTAAGAACGTATATCTTTTGTTGGAATAGGACATTCTTTGTGCTAAAGAACCTAGTGCAAATTTGTTTTTCTTTTTTACATTTTTTTATAGGATTTTAACCAAAAACCAACTCATGTCTATTTTGATAATTCCCATTGCCACCCTTAACTAAAAAAATTGAAATAAATCAACCATATTGTCTCTTAAAAGCCACCCTATAGCAAATTGGTTAAAATATTGTTGATTTTAAGTTTAAATTAGCACAACCCACTATAAAAACCTATAATATACCTAGAGGTGGCAAGCGGGTCAGGTCATTCTTGGTCAGATCATATTAGGGTCATCTTTGGGTTTGGGTCGGGCGTACATGTTTTTATGAGACAGGTCAGCATCAGGTCGGGTTGGTTCGTGTCGGGACAATTCAATTAAGGTCGTCTTTCTTTTCTAGCAAATAAATAAAACACATAAATTAATGCTTGTGAAAAATATTTCCTTATTATTTTCGTGTCGGTTCGGGTTCCGGTCATTAATCCGGTTCACTAGGTACGGTTATTTCGGGTTTCATTTATGTGTGGACACTTTCGGGTGAAAATGGGTCTCAGGTCGGGTCAACAAGTACGAGTCTATTTTGCCGACTATAAATATACCTCATATTCATTCATTCGTCTTGTATACGGCCGACCACACCTATAAATATAGGTGTGGCCGCGTGCGCACATATCAACGTATCAACTCATTTTCAAAAGGTCATATCTCATCGGAATCGAGCTTTTGACTAGGTTTTGAAAAACTATCGGGCCAAAGTTTTATTGATATGCATTAAATTATCTTTAATTGAATCAAGTGATAGGAGAAAGGTAAACATATTTTTTGTAGGAAAAAAAACCAAAAATATTCACAAGTGATAATACATTTGTTTCATATTGATTAGACGTCAAAAAAAAATTTAGTTTTAAACTACGCATCTAAAAAACATTATTACAATTTTTTTACAAACTAATACTTTTGAACCAATACTATTAAACGATGGATTTAGGTAGACAATTTGTTACATGTGATAAGGTCGGTTATTATCTAGTCTAGAAAGATGCTACTTTCAACTCATTTTTGTTAAATTTCGTTTTTGATTTATAGGACTTTATATCTGGAAGTCTAAACCGATAAAAACTGATTGCTCGATTCAATTAGAAGCTTCGATCATTTAAGTCCTCGAAAAAAGAAGTATGGGGTCCTTAGATCCACCCTCAAATGCACAGGGCGGCAAAACCCTAATCCACGACGATGTCGACGACAATCCCCAATCCACCGGCGATGTTCGATCGGAACTTTCGCTGGCGGCGAACGTCGACGCTCAAAATCCGCCGGAAAATGAAGTTCCGAAGAGAAGAAAGGGAGGAGTGCTCCCTTTAGAGGTCGGTACTCGCGTCATGTGTCGTTGGAGAGACTGCAAATATCATCCAGTTAAGGTCATTGAGCGCCGCAAAATGCCGTACGGTGGACCTAATGACTACGAGTACTATGTTCACTACACTGAATGTATGATCTCTTGCTTTTTTGGAATTTAGGGTTTGCTCTTATCTGAATTATTTGAGAATTGTTGGTAACTCTTAATATATATATCGATTTCGAGTTTCAGCAGCTAGGATTTACTGTGGGGTGTTTTGCTTAGATTGCGAATATGGTGTTTGAATTGCACATCATTTTAGTTGAGATAGATGGATGCAATTGATGTTAGTTGTTCGAGAATAGAATTTTGAAATTTGATGGTTTATTTGTGGAGGAATAGAATGTTAGAATGTTAGAGGCTATATGTTGTCAACTTGTGATGGTTTTCAAGGAGAATGTTAGGGTGATGCTTTATAGTTCCTTTTGCAGGATGTTAGCTGTATATTTGCAGAAGGGGTAGAACCGTAGAAGTAACTCCTTTTGCACGGCGGTTGTTTATGCTTAAATGTAAATGTTTGTTTGGTTTGGTTACCTTACGCTGTTGGCTCTTGCATTCATTCCGGACATTGGGCATGATTTGGGTTTACCAATTAAAATATGATGATACTATTATGAATATATAATTTCTCCTAGATATGAATGAATACAAATGAAACAACTAATTATCATGTACTCCTGTTTATATATGTTGTCGTCGTGTTCAAGTTTTTTAATAATTTAGGGTATGACATATTTTGTAATTTTGCCACCTATGTACTCCTTTTTTGGTTCTTGTGTTTCGGATCTTAGTTTGTCTAGAGAAACGAAAACAAAAACTGCTAACAACAAGCATTATATTTAAACTAGTGGGATGGTGTTCTTCCAGATTTGTGGACTTGCTTGGTCTCTCTATCCTAGGTTATGGTCTTCGTTGAGCGTTGTGGCTTTTAGTAATGAAGGAGTTGGGATGTTAGGAGACGTCGGAGATGGTGCTTATTGGCTTGTGTTTTGAATGTAGTCAAGATTCTGGCGGTTTTTTGATGTAAGAGGCCAAGGCCTCAGCTTCAAGTCAATGGACAATGGAGGGACCAAGTATGGTGGCTCTGGTTGTAGGGGGGATAGGCATGAGTAGTGGCTGATGGCATCTGGCTGTATGGTGGCTTTTGGAGTTCTGTTCGAGGGTGGTTGTGGCTGTTGTTCTAGGGTAGTGATTAGAGTTAGGTTAGGTTAGTGTTGTTAGCCGGGGGGGGTTGCTGCTGTAAGGTTTGGGAGTGACGGATTTGGCAGTAGGTGAGAAGTAGGTGGTGCTCCTGCTAAGTGCTGTAATTGGGTTGAGATGTGAAAGATCCCAAGCGGGAGTTGAAATACTGAAAGAGCGGAAAGGTGGGATTGGGAAGAGGGATTTTCTTTTCCCTTGATATTATCCCCAAGCCAAACAAACCCTAAGTTAGACCCCCCCTATTTTGTGTATTTTAAGGAAAAAATTGTAGTACACTTGAAATTATTGCTTTCTGTGATTGGTGCGTCTTATATACCACACTAGCTGCATTTTTATGAAGGTTGCTTATACTGTTGTCTCTTGTCATTTTTTTTAGTTAACAGGAGACTTGATGAGTGGGTTAAGCTTGATCAACTTGATCTTAGTTCAGTGGAGACTGTTGTTGATGAAAAAGTAGAGGATAAGGTATGTGTATGCTTCATTATGGACTTTGCACCTAGACAGGCGTTGTACCTTATTTCCCTCTCCTCCCCTCTTGTTCTCCCCTTCCTTGTTCTTTTCTCTCTCAGGGTGTTCTGACGACGTGTTTCTCCTAGGTAACAAGCTTGAAGATGACTCGCCATCAGAAGCGTAAGATCGATGAAATACATGTGGAGGTATGCTGGACTCCTATTGTTACATATCGAGTTATTCTCTATTTAATCTGGGTAGTGTACTAGTGTTAGTGACTAGGTCATATTTAATTTATGACAGAGAAATGGAATTGAGTAGGGAGATGAACATGACTGCAGCACCCCTGCTATGGAATAGTGCAATGACATTGCTATAACAAGTTTCAGGTCCACTATGATTCTGAGATAATATTGGTTATTTCATTTTTTCGTCAGTAACGGATAAGAAGGAATTATTTGAAGGAACTCAGGAAGTTGACCTTGTATATAAAATCTCGAGTAAAAAGTTGTTACATTCTCCGTATCTAATAGTTGTACCCAAATAAAATGATATGCATCATAATGGTAGTTGTATAAAGGTATGATGAAAAAAGTACAAATTATATGTGAGGAGAAATCCTATCTGAAGTCGAAATTGTACAATTGATTTAAAACACCCGAACAAGGAATATGGTATAATTGTTATAACAACGGAGGGAGTATTAATTATTAGAGGACATGTCTCAGATAAAATTTCTTTCTCAAACAATCAGTCAGAATGAGGATACTTTATTTTCTACTTGAATCTCAGTCTTAATTCTTATGCATTGACTTTATCATTTCTTTCTCAAGGTATGCTGAGATTATGCGATATATGATCTGATATGCAGGGTCACGAGGAGCTGGATGCGGCAAGTTTACGTGAGCATGAGGAATTTACTAAAGTGAAAAATATAGCAACTATTGAACTTGGAAGATATGAGATTGAGACGTGGTACTTCTCTCCCTTTCCACCGGAGTACAATGATTGTGTGAAGCTGTACTTTTGTGAATTTTGCCTCAATTTTATGAAGCATAAAGAACAACTACAGAGGCATATGGTAAGCCTTATCTCTTCCCTTGTTTATGCTTGTAGAGCAGTAGTTGCAAGCTTGAAATTGGTTTCTTTCTATGTTACTTAAATTGCTGGACTTGAAAATGGAGTTTTCTAGGGTTTCTGTGTATTTATGGATCACAAGCATTTGTGAGCTGTGACATGGACGAGATGGTGTAGGTTAAGGATTCATGTAACAACAGGCTTGTTTTGTTTATATTGGGGATTGTGTGTGTGTGTGGGGGGGGGGTGTGGGTCGGGTGTGTTTGTGTGCGCTCTTTTTTTGATGTTGTGTCATATCAATTGCTCTTCTTCTTTTGTCCCCCTCCCCCTAAAAAGAGAAAAAGAAGAAGAAAAATTTGTAGAGGGTTGGCGTAACTACAAATGTTGATTGAATTGATGCTTTTTGCATTTGTATATGATATTCTAAGGACTTCATATAGATACCATGGGTTGGTTACTTAGCTTGAAGCTGGTGGGATTTTTCACTTATACATTTAGTTTAGATGCGCATCTAAGCTATCTGATGACCTCTTATGCTTTAGATGCGTAGTACTAGCATCTGCATAGTTTCCACTTTTTCAGCATGTGTGGTGCTTTGTTTAGTTTTGAAATTGTGCCTCGGTCATGTCTAGGCGCATAGTGCACGAAGAAGCGCCACCTAAATGGCGCAGATAGGTTTGCCTCCAGCCACCTTTGGCGAGGCTCAAAGCCAAGGTGCAGTGTCTGGGCTACTATTTGAAGAGACGCGCCATAGAGTTGCTAACTAAAAGTAAACCGAAGTTTCTTACTTTCTTTGAATTAGATATTGTTAGGCTTTAAGATCTTATTCCGAGCAATAGCCCTAGGGGTTTTGAAAAAGATCCTAATTTGTAAGATGGGTAGCAATTGAATATTCAGTCCGAGGTCACTAGTAGTATCCTCACATGACTTTACCAACACTCACAATTATCGTGAGTTAGGTTCTTAGGTAGGTGTCGCTACTCCCCCCTTGAGCATGAGGACGTGAGTCCCCCATCTTTGATTTGCCTTCATTTTAAGGCAGTATGTATAATACTTAAATTTCAGCAGCTAGATATTAGGGGATGTTTCATGTGGTTCCCCTCTACTTTGACAACTCTATTTGGTAGACCAAAAATTTGAAATTTATATGGTACCCTTTAATATCAACCAATTTCACACCATGACCATAATTTTTTTTACACCTTATCTTCCCAGCTAACACACCATGGAACTTTCCACCATGGCATACTTTTCTTCCTCTCCCTTCCTCATATATAGTCAACTTGTGTGCTCGCGGGCGCCCCGGGGGGGTCTGCACAGGTTTTAGGGGTGAGAATAGTTGCTATTATAGGGTTTAAAAGAGGGTAAGGATTGGAGGGAAAAAAAAAGGGTACGGTTGGCTTCCATGATGTATCAGCGTGATTACCATGAAAGGTTTGGTGGGAAGAGAGAGGGAAGGGAAGGGCGATGTTGATTGAAAATTATCAAAAGGTCATTGCGTAAGTCTTGTCCAAAGTATGGGGGCCGGGTGTTTGGATAGGTTAACTTGTTCGGTGGGAAAAGTTGCTATGATAGGGTTTAAAAGATGCTAAGGATGGGAGGACAAGGAATTGATAAGGGTACAGGTGGCTCACACGATGTATCAGGGTGATTACCATGATAGGTTAGGCAGTAAGAGAGGAGGGAAGAGGAAGGCCGGAAGGGAGTAATGGACCGAAAATTTGGGAAAATTTATTGTGTAATTCATGTCCAGAGTAAGGGGGGTATGTTATGAATTTCGTAAACTTTTCGTTGACCTAATAGAATTGTTAAAAGTAGAAGGATGCCATATAGGATTTCCCATTAATTAATAAATATTAAAGGGTGTGCTTTGCGTGTGAGAGGCGTGCACCCTCACCTTTGGCCTTGCACCTAGGCTCTAGAAACTAGGGACCCATTCGCATCTAGTGCGTCTTTCAAAACTAAGGTTTGTTTATTACTTATGGTCACCTACAAGTATTTGGTTTAACTAGGCTTTTCAGGACCATACTGGCTCCAATAGTCAGAAGAGCCAATCCATGTTGTTTAAGTAGGCGGTAGTTATCTCGATTTCAATATTTTTATGGTTTCTACGTGTTCATGTGTCGATGTATTCCACATTGGTTTACTTTGCGGTAGTGGCTTAGCTGTCCATTATTTCTTTTATATCATCATACAAGGCTCCATGTTCATGGCTAATTGAGTTTGTATAATAACTGGCTTGAGTTTCAGTTGTGTTGCACTTCATTCAAGAGACCGTTATCACCATGACATTTATGGGACTGATTGGTTGCACACTAGTGTTTTTTGATTCACCATGCACTTGATTTTGTCATTTTTCCTGGCCTTGTTATTGTTACCAATAAAGTTCTATTAATCATCTTGAGCTATGGACTATTTTAGTATCCAGTGCTGCTACTCTTATCTGGGGTACCATTGACTCATTGAGGGTGCATTATGTAAATATGATCTTTGATGTAACCCCCATCTCCAATGTTTAGTGCTTTTTGATTTAGCTTTCTTTGCTGGCAATGTCCAGCTTCAGCTTGTGACAAAAGTGTTGCATATATCTATTTCTGGGTGCAGAGAAAATGTGATCTCAAGCATCCCCCTGGCGATGAGATTTACAGGAGCGGAACACTATCAATGTTTGAGGTGAGGGCTCTCTCTCTGTTCCCCCCCCTTTGATTTCCTTCCATGTTCTTGTATATTCCAACACTTTCTCTTCGGTAAGAGAGTAGAATCGAAAAGATAATGAACTTTGATTGGATGATATTCTACTATGATTAATTCTTTAGTTCTTGTGTTTTAATCTCTATCTCATCTATGATGCTGTATACAGATTGATGGCAAGAAAAACAAGGTTTATGGGCAAAATCTTTGTTATTTGGCAAAGCTGTTTCTTGACCACAAGACGCTTTATTATGATGTCGACCTCTTCCTATTCTATGTTCTATGTGAATGTGATGATCGAGGGTGTCACATGGTTGGTTATTTTTCAAAGGTAATGCCTTGCTATTGCATTATAATATCTGTAAGCTGCTTCTTAGTCTTTGAGAATTCCTAATTCCTGGAGAAGTTTACTTTTTGTTCCTTTGCCTGGTTAGGTTATGAAGCTTTTGGGTCTATAGATTGTCATATGATCAGTTTTAGTATGCTTTATGCTTCATCAATCATCATAATGGTAAATGAGACATTGATTCTTGCAAGGAAAAGTTTATCATAAGTCGCATAACTTTGCTGAGATTCTCTTTTTTTTCCTCACGAGTTCATATGATGATTTACTCAAATAACTCAATTTTAAGTGAAGAACAATACATAATTTATGACCGTATTTATGTATTTATAGCTGTGTTAAGCTGCTGAAATATTCGTAGGCCCCTCTCATGATTTCATCATTCTTACCTGTGGTTATTACTTATTAATCGTGTCTTGGACCCATACTTCATATCATTTTTTTTAGTGTGCCACTGTTGTGAATATGATGGTGATGTATTCCTGTAACTTATCCTTGACTGGCTGTAAAACTATGCAGGAAAAGCACTCAGAGGAATCTTATAACTTGGCTTGTATTCTTACTCTTCCTCCATACCAGAGGAAAGGTTATGGGAAATTCTTAATTGCATTTTGTAAGCTTCCATCTTCTTATCATTTCTCAGGTTTTTGGTAGTTTTGTTGAATGTTTTTGAAGACTTGTGAAGAAAGTGATGTGTTGGTCTACGCAATAGGAGATTTATACTTGACATTGTACTGTAGAAGTGTAGCCATTGCTCTCTTATTTTGCTGACATCATTTATTGGTTGCAACAGCTTATGAGCTTTCTAAGAAAGAAGGTAAAGTAGGCACACCTGAAAGGCCACTCTCAGATCTTGGGCTGTTAAGCTATAGGGGATACTGGACACGTGTTCTTTTGGATATCTTGAAGAAGCATAAGGGAAACATTTCTATCAAGGTGTGCATGACTTGTTGCTTTGTAATTGGAAACATTTTCTTGGCTCATGATTTTAGAGCTGGCAATATCTGACACGATACGAACGCAAAAAACAAGATTACTGAAAGAACATAAATTGACATGACATGAACAACGTAATCAACCTGAACCCAACCATGTTTGATTACTTTTTCATATTGTGCTAGAAACTTGCATTTTATATAGTGTTTGATGAATTTTGAGAATAATCTAGAATCCACCTAAGTCTAACACGAATATGATTCACTTACCTGAATTGCTAGCTCTAATTTTTGTGGACTTGAAACTTCTTTGGAACCTTATATCCTTGTTTGAGTTATTGGATAAATTTTCACCTTCAATATCAGACCTTTATAGAACTTGTTTTCCCTGTTCTGTTGTGGTGTGAATATGTGGCTTCTTTTTCTGCAGGAACTCAGTGACATGACAGCTATTAAAGCAGAAGATATTCTATCCACTCTCCAGAGTCTAGATCTGATACAGTATCGCAAAGGGCAACACGTCATATGTGCAGATCCGAAGGTTTTAGACCGTCATCTTAAAGCTGCTGGGCGCGGCGGTTTGGATGTGGATGTTGCCAAATTGATTTGGACTCCTTATAAGGAGCAAGGCTGATATGGCATCCCTTCATTGTCCCCTTCACTACTAATGTATATGTATTAAGGTTAACGCAAGTAGGAACTGCAGTACTGAGTCATTGACCCATGTATAAATTCCCAGTAAATGTATGTAAAACTGGCAAAGGCCAAATGTTTTAGCCTGGAGGAGATTTGTGATTTAGTTTAGATAAGATACTCAATTAAGCTGCTTTATAGTTTTATTTATTTATTGTTATTATTTGTTAAATGACGGGGTTCTTTCCAAATGTTTGGATCAAACCAACGATTTCCTCCACTTATGGTCCGACAGATTGACATGTGCAAAAGTGAAATAGTGCTCCACGATAAAGATTTGTGCAATTCCCTAATCTCTTAAATGGAACAAATTTGCCACTTTTACGAATTTGCATTATATTACAATAGTTTCATCTATATTTGCACCAATTTAAACAAAGTTTCTTAATGCAGGATCCCAGTTTCTTAATGCAGGATTCCTTGATTTATTAATCACTAGCTGTAAATTAACTAGCTTTTCTGTCTTAAACCTTGTTCATTTATATTGACACCTTAAAGATTACCTACAGCTCCTCTTTATCAACCCTATATCATTGTTTGGTTGGATGTAACTTTTCTGAATGTATGTTTTTTTCTTCGTGAAAATTATTTATAAAGGTGCGTTTTGCTTATCAGAATTTTGCTGAACTTATCTGAATTGTAGTTATTTTGAACTTATTGGCATTTATTGGAGCTTATTTTCATGATATATTGGAATTTATCAAAATTTATGAAAATTTATTTTTCTTGTGTCTCGCTCCTTGCTTATGATAAAAGGTAGAGCGAAGGAAAAATAAAATTGGAGGAGAGATGATGGATGCCTGGATGGGAGAAGAGAAAAACAAAAATCATGTTCTTGTAAAATTTTATTAATGCTCAAACTTTTATTCATAAGCAGCCCGTATAAGATCAAATTCTATTTAAACTAATAACAAATCATAAGATAAAAAGAAACAAATCAACTAATACATTTACAATTTCTTACTCTTAATACTTTCCTCCTGAGAGTCATACTCATACAGTACTTGCTTGAACTAACAAACTACAACTCTGCTGTGTAACTTGCACCTGTAAACTCTTCAATGGAGCTCCCTTAGATCTTCTTTTCCATAAACTTGTATTTTCTCCATTATTATCCCCTTGAATTTGCTTCACAACTGGCAATGGAGGATCCATATCCACTAAATTTACCAAACAACCCTTATCATTTTCATCATTTTTACTACTAATTATATTACCACAATTCTCATTAATCTTGGATAATCTAGGTATAATTATACCATGATCATCTCTTACAGCACTTGCTCTTTTCCCCTTAATATTATGATCACCATTATTTCTTCCTCCACTCTTTTTCCCCTTGTGGGTCCCACTCCTAGTGGCAGCAGTGGCTATGATGGTGGTTGGACTGCCAGTGAGGTTTTTTGTAGAGAAAAATCTCTTAAGTTTTTGGTGCTTCACAATACTATTATTACTACTATACTTGCAAATTTGATCACTTTTTATAGTGTTATTAGTAGTAGTGGAAGTAAAAGCAGCAACAAGAGTCTTACTTGGAAAGCCAACAACTTTGTTGTTTCTCTTGACTTGGCCCATACACCCAACTTTTGGTGATAAAGGGTCCTCGGAGACGGTGGAGGAGGTGGTGGAACAGGCGGAGGAGCTACGCCGATGCGAAAGCGAAAGCGAAAGCTTGATCACTTCTTTGGTTGATGAGGAGCATAGCATTGGTAAGAACTTGCTCCTTTGTTGATGTTGTTGTTCTTGTTGAAGATGTTGATGGGTGAGTTTGTTTCTCATTTTGATCATTGAACAAATTTAAGTTATATGATAGAAGATGAATCTAAAAATGTAAATTTGTGTATGATAACTATGAATAGTAGTAGAGAGAAAAAAAAAAGTGATTTTCTCTTGTCAAAATGTTGGTTGTGGCGTGTGGGAGGGAGGTGGAGGAGATGGGTGTAAAGGTGAGTGTGTTAGATGTGAAATAGTGAAAGAGTGGGAGCTGCTGATTGAAGGAGACAAAGTAATCCAATTTAATACTCGAAGTAGAATAATGTAACGAAATAGTCAATCTCGCTAATCTATAACGGGCACTGTTATATTGCAATTAATTCGGCTGACCGCGTTCAATTTTCAAAACTCAAGCAACTTTTTGGGGGGTCCGTCCTTGGTATGAGACATCAATTCATACTCTCAAACAATGGTATATACTACCTCTGCTTTTTTTATTTGCTACATTTGTTTTGCACAATTTTCAAAGCATTATTTAACTCTTAATATCTCTTATTTCGCTTAAGTAAAAATTATAAAAATTTGATATTATGAATCTACACGTCGAGACGAATCTAACAAGATCACACATGACTATATTTTTACTTATAAAATAATCAAAATAATCGGTCAAAGTAGTGAGCCATTCCTGCGCAAAAGTGTAGAAAAATAAAAAAAAGCGGAGGGAGTATATTATGACTTTATGAGTAACTCTTGAGGTTGAGGGGGTGGAGTAGTAGCATCGCTTTCCACCTTATATTTTTGAGGTATAGGGATTAAACCTTATGACTTTATGAGACTCATTTGAGGAATTTCCTTATCCCTCCTCAAGTGAGTCCCTCTTCTTCTTACCATAAAAAATATTATGAGTAACACTATACATGGAGGTTATATATTGATTATATGATGTTTATATTAAAAGTAATCTTATTACAACTTTATCGGTTCTAATTATTAGTAACTCATATGTGTTTTATCGAGTTATTGATACCTTATTTATTCTTTTCTAATGTATCCTTGTAAGTTCTCCTAATTCCTAAAGGTGGTAATAGTTGAAAGATTAAATAAAATTTGCTAAAATTATCTTAAAAGGTTCGTTGGAATGCAAATATTAGTAGATAAAGGCCTAGACAACCACTAATCAAATAAAGGTCCCAATTAAGTCGATTAATAAATATAAAACTAACACAAAAAACATTTGATTAAATCCTATATAAAGACAAATAGACTAGTAAAAGACGGAATAAAATTAATTTCGTAATTATGAGGAAACTTATGGTGACATTAGTAACTCAAACATTTGGAGCTTACTACTACTACTATAAATGATTAATGAGGGATCTCTCATCAGTCATCAAGTACTAATTGTGTTAGAGTTTCTTAGGGTAAGGAGATCGACCGAGAGGGCAACAAGCTAAGCTAGAGCTTACTAGTAGAACCTCTTTATAATCGAATAATATTGAGAATAACGATCAAATTTCATATAGGAAAAATCAACGAATTATATAGGAGTAATACGCAACAACAATGTCTAAGTCTTAATTCTAACAAAATGGTCTCGATGGCATTTAATATAGATTTTGTCTTTGGTGATCGGCCACATATAATAGGAGTACTAATAGATAAGAAAAAGGAAGAAACAATAATAATTTATGATGTAGGAGCAGACAGTGAAGAGCATCCAAAGACAATGGAAAGCTTAAGAGTAAATTTTCATGGGTAAAAAATTAAGGGACCACCACGTTGGAGATGGTACAAAATTACTAATTGCTTCTTTGGCAAATGACAGTGATGGCATGTCCCTAAAAATTCTTCAGCATAAATTAACTAAATAGTTCTGACTTAAACTGTCAGAATTCATAAATGGCTTTCAAATAAACAAAAACAGAAGCAAAGGTAAAATTTGTTTTACTTAGGAAAGTTTCATTTTTGCTGTAGTAAAACAAGTGTTCCAGGAACGTACGCATGGCCTGCAGCATGATGCCGTAGCAAATAATCTAATATACTGGCCTACTACTGCGTACAAGTGTAGTAACATCAAAATGACAAAAATATGTGGAAAAAAATTCAAAACTTTCTTTTGGGGAATTGAAGTGGAATGCCTATCATTATAAAATTGTGGGTTTGATTATAATGGGCATGCGTCATCATGTAAGACCAAACTCCAATAATAATGTTTAATGATTTTAAGAAAATATACACAAATTTTTATTTTAAATATAAAATTTGTGTTAGATATTCTATTAATATGAAATATTACTTCATACTGTTTCTAAAATATATAAATAGTACTCCATATTGTTTGGAGAGTGAGGGATAGCTCAATTGGTTAGAGCCTCCCTTCTGGTGATCACTGGATCGATTCTCATCCCCGCCCTTGTGGCTCATTCGCACAAATGATAAAATGATAGTTATATGAAAATGTAATTTTTGTACATGGTTTCTAATATATTATCTTGACGTATATTCATGTTTTTTTCTTAAAAAATATTTTTGTAATAAAGAGGTTGTTGTACAATCATAGTCTTTATAAAATAAACTAGTTTTTAGGCCCGGGCTATGCCACGGGTAAGGAAAATTTTCATTTATCAATAGTGTACTTTAAAATAATAACACTAAATACAACTTGGTCTAGTGGTTAAACCTTTAGTATATGAACTTGAGGTCACGGGGTCGAAACCTATACTATGCAATTTCTATTTTTTTATTAGCATGGATTACATTTAACTAAAAACTCCCTTGGAGAAGCCACGTGTACGCCTTGTTTAGGAACGCCTTTTAACAGGGAACTGTGCCACGTGGCGCTATCCCTTAGAGTTTTGACTTCATGTACTCCACAAATAATAAAAAAATTAGATTATGCATAGTATAAGATTTGATCCCATGTCCTCAAGCTTGTGTACTAATGTCTTAACCACTAAACCAAGTAATATTTGGTGTTATAATTTCAATGTAAAAAATACTAATAAATGAAATATATAAGTACCCAAGGTATAACCAGGACCTATAAACTAATTTTTACATGATAAAGTGCTTGCTTAAATCATGAAGTAGGTGAATTACCTGCCCCCCTTCAACTTATATTCTACGGCCACTATATATGCCTTGATTGTTGACTCTATGGAGCATATACACACTTGATATTTCTTGTTTTGGTTGGTTCACTTGAATATGATAGTTAGCGATCGAAATGTTTAAGAGTAAGAAAGGGGTTTATCTTAGGCCCTTGAGTTATTCAATGTAAGCAAAATTGGACCAAGTATATAGCCGATTATGTGACACCAAGACAAAATCAAATAACTAGCACCATCAATTGACTTGCACAATGGTGCAGTGTTAGTACTTTCCTTGTATTGACATATTCTGTACGTAGCATATCAAGTCTTATCTTATTAATTCCCTGTTAATTAGTCATGCATTACAATAGGAACTCCCGATTAGTTTTGAAGCATTTAATTTTTTCTAAGAATTTTCAATTTTAATAATAATATAGTAGGTCAATCAACCATATTGTAAGTCAATCAATCCTATATTTAGTACCAATAGCTTAAGCTAGAAAATTTTGAAAACTAGCTATTTGGTACCACTTTTTGAAAACAAGCACTTAATATTTATACTAATATATTTAAAGGCGTTCCTAAACAAGGAACGGTATCACGTGATGCTCTCTCTAAGGATGTTTTATTACATGTAATTCACATACAATAATAGAAAATTAGAAAGTGCATAGTATAGGGTTTGATCCCGTGACTTCAAGTTTATATACTAAAATCTTAACCAATAGAGCAAGTGATATTTAGTGTTATCATTTTGAAGTATAATATTAATAAATGAAAATTTTCCTTACCCGTGACATAGCTCGGGCCTAATAACTAGTTTCATTTTCTAAAAAACAATTACCAATACCAACACTACCTAATAGATTAAAAAAGTATTATGACCACTAATTTCAAATTATTGGCGTAATATAATTAATTATATACTCCTATCATCCATTATAGTCATTAATTTACATCTCTACTATAGTGATATTGTTTCTCTTCTTGAATATCAATTTAGGACGACCTAAAAAGGATATACTATTGCACATTTCCGTACGTTATGTAAGAAGTAATATAACTTTTGTATTGACAATTACATATACAATATTCATATCAACTTGCTCACATGCTCTAAGATACATGATGTGTATCCTCCCAACTAGCGCTCGATCATCTTCAGTGGAAGTACTACTGATGGCTTTGACAAGTCTAGATGTTGCAAACAAAGTCGGCCTCTCAACAACCAAGGGTTCAACGGAGAAGTGTATACTACCCTTTTAATTTCTTGTAATTTGATTTTAGTTTCTCCTCTAAGTATGTCTTGTAAGGGTCACTAATGACTCAAATGGTGTGCATAACTCTCTTTATTTATGCAAATTTAGCCAATGTAAAAAAAGAAGAAGATACATGTACATATTATTTGCTATTTATCCTATGTTTATGATACACTAATTGGGATCATTAGAACTAATGGTGCTTCCATGCTAACGCATGCACAACCACTTAATTACTACCACACACATTTGTGTTTACACACCCATGTATAGGGATCATTAGAACTAATGGTGCTTCCATGCTAACGCATGCACAATCATTTAATCACTACCTCGCACAATTGTGTTTATACACCTATATATATTATGTGTACGGACAATAGCAACATTTTTACATATGTACCACCCGATTGACACATCATCTAAGTAAGTAGTATGGCTTATTACCTACGTAGTTCATGTTCATACAGTTATACACCATACGTATATGTAAACTAGAAATATAATTCAAGAATACAGATAACAAAGAGCCATAATGTAAATATGTAGTAAATATTTGAGTGGTTGCAAAGTGCATAAGGTAGGAGGGTTGGTGGAAGGGCAAAAAAACAGATAAACACATGCAAAAGTACGTCGGTAGGAAATTCATAAGAAATGTTGATGTGTACGCATCTTTCCCGACCTTCGTTCATGTCACCACATGGCTCACTCGTGCTCTGTTCATCTTTAATTTCTTAATTAATTACCTGCCTCAATTTTTTCTATAGCTTTATATGCTAACCAACTATTAAAAGTTGTTTACTTACTCATCTATATCTGGCAGTTCAGATAAAAATGTAATATGTATAATATATTCTATATTAAATTAAGCTGAATTCACATTTATTGTTATGGTAGGAATAAATTTACAAATTACAATTACAAATTACATTGATATTATAATTTTAGATCTTTTATTAGCTAACATGATATTGCATATAAGGTGCCATAAACAGTAATTAGATTTTGGAAAATTTGTCAGAAACCACCTTTTATAATCACTTTTTTGTGAGAAACCACCTTTTAAAAAAAATTGGTTAATTAGCCACCTTTTTGGTTCTTTTTTTGTTGGAAGCCACCACTTGCCTAATCCGGTGGTTGACCTCGATTTTCCGGCGTTGACCATCGGATTTTCGCCATTTTTTTTCCAGATTTTCGCCATTTCTTCCACCTTCACGCTTCTCCCTTCTTCTGCTAGCATCTTCCTCCCTCAATTTTTTTTTTTTGAAATTTCAGAACAAGGGAGGAGGAAGGGAGAAAGAGGAAGAAGAAGAAGGGGTGGGAAGGCTGCGCGGGGGGGGGGGTTGCCTGGGGATGCGAGGGGGAGGGGGAGTTGCCTGGGGATGCGAGGGGGGGGAAGGGGCTTAGGGCCGTGAGGGTAGGGAATGGTCGTGGGGGGGGTTTGCCGGCGGGTTGCGAGGGGGAGGGGGGTTGTCGGGGGATGCGAGGGGGGGAGGGGCTTAGGGCCGTGAGGGGTAGGAATGGTCGTGGGGGGGGGTTTGCCGGCGAGTTGCGAGGGGGGGGGGGGTTGCTTGGGGATGCGAGGGGGAGGGGGGAGGGGGAGAATGATAAAGGGGGAAGAATGTCGAAAATCCGATGGTCAACGCCGGAAAATCGAGGTCAACCACCGGATTCCGGCAAGTGGTGGCTTCCAACAAAAAAAGAACCAAAAAGGTGGCTAATTAACCAAATTTTTTTAAAAGGTGGTTTCTCACATAAAAGTGATTATAAAAGGTGGTTTCTGACAAATTTTCCTTAGATTTTTTATAACAAATTTGATTAAAGAAATCTGTGAACTAATTGAAATTTAGCAACCACCCATATATTAATAATTTTAGCACCAACATTTGAAGGTTGCTAGCTAGCGATTACAAGAATATGAGTGCATTATGAACAAAATACAAAATTCTTATATGTCATCTATTACACCTGATAATCACCGTGCCTTACCATACAACAAATTCATGTAATAATTATTAGAATATTGTTTTAATTACTAAGATATAAGAATATAAGAAAACAAGGTGATGATAGAAGTATAGAATATATTAATAGCCTGATAGGTCTTGTATGAAGTATATGATAGATGGAGTGTACTATATAGATTATGCTTAATTAGTTAATTACCTCAAATTACATAAATTGTCCGTGTGGTTAGTGGTCATAAATAGAGGTAATGGTAATGAAATTTAGTGTAAATTTGTAATGAAGTTCAGTGTCGAATGCACTGGAATGAAAACTTTATCACAAAACATGGGTGTCCCTTTATAAATTTTCATTACTACCCAATACCACCTTCCCAAGTGGTAATGGATAGTAATGAGATTTTAGGAAGAAAATAGATATCTTGGAATAAAGTAGCATCACCATAGGTATTAGGTAATGACATTAGATTTCTAGTACAAATTTACACTAAAATGTATTACCATTCCCACTATTTATATGGACTCTTACCAAATGGGCTGAAAAGTCTATAATAGAGAGGTGATTATTTATGTTATATGTCGTTTACAAATTTTGATATTATACCTTCTTTATGAAAAACCTAACCTATATTTTGGGAGGATTCTAATCACACCGTTTAATGTCACCTGAGAAACACACGGTGAATGTACCACAATATTGTTCACCTGTAAAGATACTATCTGATTAAACAATAATGCTTGGTTTAATTTTATCTTAAAACAATTATGCCCAACACAAATGCAATGTTTGTCGGCCTCTTTGTGATCCTATTACTTCCCCTAGAGGCCTAGACCCCTACTAATTAAACTAGGTTAGTTTTTCTAATCACCAAATGCGACCTACTTATGTGTCTCGAGGGATAGTATGGCATGCTTTTTATGTAAATATATAGTATGTTAGTAGGACCTTTTAGTCATCTTTTTTTATAGCTAATTGTACGTACGTTGATAATTAAGTAATAACCTCTAGAGAGTCTTACTTTTCAGGAAAATATATAATGTCTAAGCTTTAGTGAGCTACTATAGGCATTGGAAAATTGTACTTCTAAGTGGTTTTTGTTTTTGTGTTTTGCCACAAATTTCCCAGACAAAGATATGATCTAAAGCTAATCAAGTACTTAGGCGATAGCTAATCAACTAATGAAAAACAAACTTAGCCCATGATGATACTCCAATCTCGCCAAAAGAGATTCCTTTTCTTCTCAAGAGTCCAAAGGCGTGATCCCAAATTCCTAGGGCTGTCAAAGAGTGGACTTGACCCTAGTCACCTCTAAAATAAACCTTAAGTTTCACATTTTTAGTTGACTCTATAAGTAAAATCGTCTAGTTATCGAGAATACTCTAAGTTATTAAGTGAAACTACAACACATCACATTTACAAACTCTTCAATATATATGCTGGTATCACTTTTAGGCTATCATGTGTAGGTTTTGAAGAAGAATAATTTGAACTAAGTTGTTCATGATTATTTTGGTCGATTGATCCTTTAGTATGCTAGTTTTAACAATTCTCGTTCTTTATCCTTCTTCTTAGGTGCTTGGCCCGTAGTAGGTATTTGGTCTACCGCTTAGGTATTAGTACTGTGGCTTTCAATCTAAATGGTTTCAATTTCAACCAATATACCGTTGATAGTCATGGTGTATGTCGTGGAAAGTATTTGTAAAAAAAAGTCTTTCGACTCTAAATTTCTTTTTTTGGCTCTTGCTACAAAGAACTATAGAGGAAATCATGATTGTTTTCTTTTTCCAGTTAAAAGAACAATTTATTAAAAATACTATCTCTAATTAATCCAAAGAAAATTATTTCCAGTCTTTTACAAACCAACAAAAAAGAAAAATTGACGGGAAAACTAAATTTCTCAAGAATTTTAAAAATATAGGTGGACTATGAGTCTATGACAATACTTTACATACGTATCTAAGCACAATGAAACAAAAAAGATAGTACTCCGATCTGTAACACTAGAGCTGTCAAAAAATGACATGATCTGAGAACCCGACCTGAACCTGTAATGACCTGTAACTGACTTGCACCTGAAATTTTGGTAAAACAGATCACCCGTAACCCGACTCGTACCCAACCCGATAATAACCGATATCCGATCTTGACCCAATACTCTATGACATAAACCGAATCAATACCCGCCCAAAAAGACCGAGAACCGAAGTGATCCGACATGACAACGATCCGAACCCGATTCGACACTCCGACTCGATTAGGACTCCGAAACCGATCATAACTCGACGCAACTTGTCATTGCCCGACCTGTTGCGACCCGTTACCTGATTTACTAGACCTGTCGCGACCCGGCACATGGTTTCACCCGGCTTGTTGCTACATGTTACCCGATTTTACCCGACTTGTTGATAACTCGACTTGTTATTGACTTCACCACATAGTAACATAAATCATAAACTAACACTACTACAAAAAGGCATATAACTAGATGAACTATTCAAGCATTGATTTTCAATAAAATCTTAAATTTATGATACAAATTTGAAGCAGCGCCACACACAAAATTCATGACCCGTTCCTTACTCGAAGCGACCCGAAAGTGACATGAAACCAAGTATGGCACAACCCGATAACTACCGACTTGAACTTGACCCGAACTCCGACCCAAACCGCTATTGTCCGGACTCCGATAAGTATCCGACCCATGCATGACCCGAACTCCGAAAGCACCCACTACTAACTCCGCAATAAACCCGATCCGAGACCACATGACCACGAAAGATGACTGTCCCAAAATTGACTCCGTCCCGAACCCGACCGAACATGAAAGAAGAAGCATACCGAGGCGACCCGACCGAATTACGACCGTTCCCGACCTACACCCGACCCGTTTAATTTAATGACCCGACAAGCACCCGACCGAATACGACCCGAAACCTGAGATAATCTGACTTGAACCCGACTCGAGTAACTAATTTGACAGCTCTATGTAACACTATGATCAACCAACAAAAATATGGCTAAAAGATAAACAGAATATTATATAAAAAAGACTATAATAATCAGACAAATGAATGAAGACAGAGGAGGAAACAAGACTTGTGAGAAGACGATGAAGGAAGGCTCGTGTAAATTGAATATAGACAGCTTGTACGAGCATGACTGGTGGTCTTTTGCTTTGTCTCTTGAACATTATTGTTATCAAAAAGAAACTTGTATTATTACTATATATGCTTAAATAATTGAATCCTTTTTAAATTATTGGAAAACTAGTTTTGAAGCACACGGGTTATTGTTTATTTTATTTTTTCGCAAATTTTTTGTTAATATTATTGTTGATTTTGTGTTGATGTGAAATGAGATTATTCAACACCATTAGTATTTACATACTTCATCCGTTGCTTTTTCTATTACAATAATTACCGATTTGGGTAGTTTACATCTTTTGGAACCATTCCACTTTTGGTAAAAAAACAACTACAATTGACAATATTGCCTTTACTTTATATATGTTAACATAACCATCATTAATTACCCAAATTGCCTCATAAAGTTGCGTTTACTTTATTAAGGATTTATTTATCCCTTACCCTAGTTAGCTAAAGGGATACCTCCATGCTAAACTACCCATTTTTTATTTCCTTAAAAACCATGCCCAAACCAATTGTTGCAATGAAAAAAGAACGAAGAAAGTATTTATCAATATACTGTAATTTCTAGATTTTTTTATTGCGATATTAAATTTTATAATTTTTAATATTCAATTGAATATTGTAACTAAGTCTATTATTAAATGGTATCCCAATAATAGGTATGACTAACAATAGCTAACACAATTTTAACATGAATAATACCCGAATGATACTTTAAGAAAGTAGAGGGTAATAATTTCATAGATGCGGGACATAAATAATAGAGAAAAACATGAGTGTCAACCACAACTTCAATTTTTAATATAGCACATAAATACTAACGCATATAGAATGGAAGATGGAAAAGCCAAAAAGAATATTATAATGATAGTATCATGGATATAAATATGTAATTAATTAAATATAAAACTAACCTCTACTAATAATCAAATACTATTTAAGAGAGAAAAAATATTTCTTCATCAATCATGACCATATCAAGACTTATCAAACTTTCCCCCTTTTTATGATCCGTGACCTCAAATATTCTAGAAATGCGAACCTTGATTTCCAAATAGTTTTAGTAGAATTAAGTTCAATGGAGAAAAGAATAAGATATGACATATAGATATATGAAAAAAAAAACATAAATAATTATGTATACAAATAATATTTCTAGGAATAAAATAATTAGTCAATTGCATAAGACCTGTGCAACTGGATGACAAACTTTCATTTGATTTTTCATGTAATGCCATCATGGAATGCTATAGGTTCAAAACTATAGATATGAATTTTTTTATCTTTATATAACTCTATTTTTAAAATATGATTTTGCAAGACATAATTACTTTTGTCACATATAATACGCTATTTTTATTGTTATTTTTATATGTATTTAAAATAAAGAATAAATAATAGGTTATTATTCATCTAAATAAATATATTTTCATAAGTTGTAAAACTATATTGTATATGGATCTTATTTCGAAGCATATTTCGAGCACTATCCAATGGTAAAAGGAATTACACTATTGCGAATTATGTAGCAAAAGTTATATTCAATTTACATAGTATAATAATTTAGGTTGTTTATTTAAAATCAATATTCTAAGGTTTTTTTATTTAAATCAAACTCTAATTTTCACATAATCCAAAACTCTAATATATATATGTAACTTTATGACTATAGATTTTAGTTTTTGTTGTAACAACAAAGTTTCCTTAATAAATTTTGTTGCAATACTATTTTTGTTTTGGTTTAGTAGAGTAAGATTGATGTTTTGAAAGATAATATGTTTAATCCTGTAAACTGGACCTATAATCAAATGTTATAATCACATATAATGCATTATACTTAATACTTATAGCTATAATTATTATTATCTGAAAGAAAGACTAAATAATGTCTTACAGTTTATCTAATTTAATATATTTTCATGAGTTGTAAAACTATATTGTAAATGGATCTTATTTTGAAGCATATTTCAAGCTCTCCACTGGTAAAAAAAAACTATAATATTTTGAATTAGGTAGCAATAAATTCAATTTACATAATATAATAATTTAGGTTGTTTATGAAAACGAAACTTTAATTTCTCCCTATCCAAAACTCTTTTATGTATTTAAATATATGTAGAATTATATTTTTTTTCAAATATTTAAAATAAAAACTATTTGACATGGCAATCCTAAGTGGCGCTCTCTATTTCACAAATTGTAGAACTATATTGTAAATGGATCTTATTTCGAAGCATATTTCAAGCACTATCCAATGGTACAAAAATTATAATATTCTGAATTAGGTAACAAAAGTTATACATAATTTATATAATATAATAATTTAGGTTGCTTATTCAAAACAAAACTCTAATTTCCGCTTATCCAAGACTCCTTATATATATTTAAATCTATGTAGAACTCAATTTTTTTGAAAAAATAAAAATAAAAATTGATGACATGACAATCCTACATGGCGCTCTATATTTCATAAGTTGTAGAACTATATTGTAAATGGATCTTATTTCAAAGCATATTTCGAGCACTATCCAATGATACAAAAATTATAATATTCCGAATTACGTAGCAAAATTTATACACAATTTACATAGTATAATAATTTAGGTTGTTCATTCAAAATCAAACTCTAATTTTCGCTTATTCAAAACTCTTTATATGTATTAAAATTTATGTAGAACTCTATTTTTGTAAAAGACTAAATAATGTCTTACAATTCATCTAATTTAATATATTTTCATGAGTTATAAAACTATATTGTAAATGGATCTTATTTTGAAGCATATTTCAAGCACTCTCCAATGGTAAAAAAAACTATAATGTTTTGAATTAGGTAGCAAAAGTTAAATTCAATTTACATAATATAATAATTTAGGTTGTTTATACAAAACGAAACTCTAATTTCACCTATCAAAAACTCTTTTATGTATTTAAATTATTTTTTTTTCAAATATTTAAAATAAAAACTGTTTGACATGGCAATTCTAAGTGGCGCTCTCTATTTCACAAATTTTAGAACTATATTGTAATTTGATCTTATTTTGAATCATATTTCGAGCACTATCCAATGGTACAAAAATTATAATATTCTGAATTAGGTAGCAAAAGTTATACACAATTTACATAATATAATAGGTTGTTTATTCAAAATAAAACTCTAATTTCTGCTTATTCAAGACTCCTTATATGTATTTAAATCTATGTAGAACTCAAATTTTTTTTTAAAATAAAAATAAAAATTGATGACATGGCAATCCTATGTGGCGTTCTATATTTCATAAGTTGTAGAACTATATCGTAAATGGATCTTATTTCAAAGCATATTTCGAGCATTATACAATGGTACAAAAAGTATAATATTTCGAATTACGTTGCAAAAGTTATACACAATTTACATAATATAATAGGTTGTTTATTCAAAATAAAACTCTAATTTTTGCTTATTCAAGAGTCCTTATATAGTTATATGTATTTAAATCTATGTGGTACTCTATTTTTGTAAAAGATAAAAATAAAATTTGATGACGTAGCAATCCTACGTGGCGCTCTATATTTCATAAGTTGTATATCGTAAATGGATCTTATTTCAAAGCATATTTCGAGCACTATACAATGGTACAAAAATTATAGTATTCCGAATTACGTAGCAAAAGTTATACACAATTTACATAATATAATAATTTAGGTTGTTCATTCAAAATCAAACTCTAATTTCCGATCATCCAAAACTCTTTATATGTATTTAAATCTATGTAGTACTCTATTTTTGTAAAAGATAAAAGTAAAAGAAAATTTGATGACGTGGGGTTGTTGTTTATTTTATTTTATTGTATATTTTTTGTTAATATTATTGTTGATTTTGTGTTGTTGTAAAATGAGATTTTTCAAGATCATTGTATTTACATACTTCCTCCGTTCTTTTTCTATTACAACAATTACCACCTTAGATAGTTTCATCTTTTGGGTCCATTCCACTTTTGGTAAAAAAAGAAACTACAAATTGACAATATTACCTTTACTTTATGTTAATAAAACCATCATTAATTACCCGAATTGCCTTATAAAGTTGCGTTTACTTTAATAAGGATTTATTTGTCCCATATTCTAGTTAACTAAAGAGGTACCTCTATGCTAAACTACCCATTTTTTATTTCCTTAAAAACCATGTCCAAACCAATTGTTGAAGTAGAAAAAAAACGGAGAAAGTATTTGTCATTATACTATAATTTCTAGATTTGTTATTTTGATATATAAATTTTATAATTTTTAATATTCAATTGAATATTGTAGCTAAGTCTATTATTAAATGGTATCCCAATAACAGGTATGACTAACAATAGCTAATACAGTTTTAACATGAATAATACGCGAATGATACTTTAAGAAAGTAGAGGGTAATAATTTAATAGATGCAGGACAGAAAGAATACTTTCTTAAAAATTGATAAGAATGACATGGCATGCTTAGGTGGAGCTCTTTATAATATTCTAAGACTGTTTTATTTAAATTAAACTCTAATTTTTACATAATCCAAAACTCTAATTATATATATGTAACTTTATCGCTATAGATTTTAGTCAATAAATTTTGTTGCAATACTATATTGTTTTAGTTTGGTTGAGTAAGGTTGAGGTTTTGAAAGATAATACGTTTAATCCTGTAAATTGGACCTATAATCAAATGTTATAATCACATATAATACACTATACTTAATACTTATAGCCATTATTATATTTATCTAAAAAAAAGACTAAATAATGTCCTACAATGCATCTAATTTAATATATTTTCATGAGTTGTAAAACTATATTGTAAATAGATCCTATTTTGAAGCATATTTCAAGCACTCTCCAATGGTAAAAAAATTATAATGTTTTAAATTATGTAGCAAAAGTTAAATTCAATTTACATAATATAATAATTTAGGTTGTTTATTCAAAACGCAACTCTAATTTCCCCCTATCCAAAACTCTTTTATGTATTTAAATATATGTAGAATTCTATTTTTTTTTTCAAATATTTAAAAAAAAAACTAAATGACATGACAATCTTAAGTGGTGCTCTCTATTTCATAAATTGTATAACTATATTGTAAATGAATCTTATTTCAAAGCATATTTCGAGCACTATTTAATGGTACAAAAATTCTAATATTCTGAATTAGGTAGCAAAAGTTATACACAATTTACATAGTATAATAATTTAGGTTGTTCATTCAAAACGAAACTCTAATTTCTGCTTATCCAAGACTCCTTATATGTATTTAAATCTATGTAGAACTCTATTTTTAGAAAAAAATAAAAATAAAAATTGATGACATGACAATCCTACATGGCGCTCTATATTGCATAAGTTGTACAACTATATTGTAAATGGATCTTATTTCGAAGCATATTTCAAATGCTCTCCAATGGTACAAAAATTATAATATTCCGAATTATGTAGCAAAAGTTATACATAATTTTCATAATATAATAATTTAGGTTGTTGATTCAAATCCAAACTCTAATTTTCGCTTATCCAAATCTCTTTATATGTATTTAAATCATCTAGAACTCTATTTTTGTAAAAAATATAAATATAAATTGATGACGTGGCAATCCTACGTGGCGTGCTCTATGAGCTCGAAATATATTTAAAAAAAACTAATGACATGGCAATCTTAAGTGGCGCTCTCTATTTCATAAATTGTAGAACTATATTGTAATTGGATCTTATTTCAAAGCATATTTCGAGCACTATTTAATGGTATAAAAATTATAATATTCTGAATTAGGTAGCAAAAGTTATACACAATTTACATAATATAATAATTTAGGTTGTTCATTCAAAACGAAACTCTAATTTTTGCTTATCCAAGACTCCTTATATATATTTAAATCTATGTAGAACTCTTTTTTTAGAAAAAAATAAAAAGAAAAATTGATGACATGACAATCCTACATGGCGCTCTATATTTCATAAGTTGTACAGCTATATTGTAAATGGATCTTATTTCGAATGCTCTCCAATGATACAAAAATTATAATATTCCAAATTATGTAGCAAAAGCTATACACAATTTTCATGATATAATAATTTAGGTTGCTGATTCAACTTCAAACTCTAATTTCCGCTTATCCAAATTTCTTTTAAATCATCTAGAACTCTATTTTTGTAAAAAAATAAAAATATAAATTGATGACGTGGCAATCCTACGTGGCGCGCTCTATGAGCTCGAAATCTTGAGGAGCTCCCTATGCTCCCGAAAAGTTCCTCCTTTATTTATATATATTGATTTGTTAAAAAAAACCTTCTAAAAGTTCAATTTTGTGAAAAAAAACCTTTTAAAGCATTCTTTGCAAAAAGAAACCACAAACTACAATTTTCTTGCGAGATAAAACCTATTCCCATTTTCCGGTGTAGTTTTTATCAATTCCGACGTTGACCCTTATATCTTCTTTTAACCCCCTATTTCCATTAACTGCAGCACCACCCGTATGCATCTCAAAAACCACACCGGAAAATGGTAATAAGTTTTATCTTGCAAGAAAAATTAAGTTTGTGGTTTCTTTTTGCAAAGAATGCTTTAAAAGGTTTTTTATCGCAAAAATTGAACTTTTAAAAGGTTTTTTTTTGGCAAATCTTCCTAAATTATTCAGTTAAATTTCGTACGTGGACCCTTATTGTCTTTTCTCCCTTAAACTCATCCATGACTTTTTTTTTTAGAAGAAGGAAAAACTTGCAAATTCAAGGCTTTTTTTTGATAGAGGGAAGAGAAATGTTTATGCCTCTCCTATTCCCTCCTTGTAGTAAGTTCTAACATTTTGGAGGGGAGAAAAATGTGTAGTAGTGACTAGTGATCATTAGTAGCGGATCCAAAATATGTATTAAGTGGGGTTGAAATAAAATTACTATATTTTAGAGGGTTCAAACAATCAATTTTATAAGAATATTTCCAAAAATCTCAAATTATGTAAGATTTCTAATATTTTCAGATTTAAGTGGGGTTAACTTACCCCACTAAACAAGTAAACATAATGTACATCCCCCTCTGGTGATCATTTAGAAAAAAATGTAACCACATTTGGTACATTATAGTTTGCTATAACAACTTGTTTGAAAATCCTAAGAATATAGTTTAGAATCTAAAAATTGAGTAAATTTATATTCCTCGACTATATTTTAGTTGCAATATTTGTCTTTTGTAGTCTATATAGATAATAGTGCAATTCCTATAAGTTGTGCGACGGGGCTGGCTTGTCAAACCTTTTGAGGTTACATTATTACACCTAGCTCAAGGTATGGATCATTTTGTATCAGCATCGACGTACACTTTATACTTTAGGAGTTATATACGGTGTGCTATGGGGATTTCGATTATGGTTCGAGAGCTCCAATGTTGTATGATATACCTTAACGGCCCGTTTGGTAGTTGGTTATAAATGGTGGTAATGGGAATGAATTTGTATGTAAATTTGTGAAGAATATTATTGTCCATTCCTACAGTATCTTAATCTATCCTAAAGTGTCACACTTTTCTTCTTGAATTTTCATTCCCATCTAATACCACCTTGTAGGTGGTAATGAGTGGTAATGAAAATTGCTTCCTCTTGAAGACAAAAACACAAGTTTAGGGGTGAGATTGCTTGCCCATGGAGAAAAAATGCCTCCCCATGGAGATTTTGAGGGTGCTTCCCTAATAACATTACACTTAAAATTCATTTCCATTACCGCAATTTATTAACGACTACCAAACGGGCCGTAAGTGAAACTTTTTATCTTCTTCCGGTAAGACGGATGACAATTGACAAGTTAAGATAAACTGAGTTTGTCTCAATTTATGATTTGCAATGTACACCAAGGGTACCTGATGTTCTACCAAGCAGTAGGAGTATCGGAGTATTAGAAGAATCTCACTATTTCTCAAGGTACATAGGAAAAACACCCAATTATTTACTTTATGAAGGCTAAATTCACCACATTAGATATTGAAAACAATCTAAAACTAGTTACAATTTACCTCAGAGAAAGTAACCTCCTACACCAAACTGTCAATATTGTTAACCGAGGACAATGTTCTTAATCAGTAATGTATCCATGGATTTTCAACTTCCATATTTATATCGTTTCCATGAATATTATACTTCTATGAGAAGTTGGGTTCACTGACCCAAATTAGGCCTAATTACACTTGCCTTAATCATAACCTAATTGAAATAACTTTGAAACTTAACAGTTGTCTGACTCAATCTTCTTGATAAAATCTATGTTCCTTAGGTACTGCCGTACTGTCCAGGACTTGAAGAGCTTAGTTTCCCCTGGTATCTAAAATTTGGCAGGAAAATTAAAAAAATACCAGCAGAAACGTTCAACTCATGCCAAGAAACTTCAGCAAAAAAATAAATCAAATTGTATTGTCATATATTTCGTCTGTGGTATACTATATCAAAGAACCATCATTGTACATCACGGTGTGGCTCTTCAGTTGGTGGCGCTGCAGCTTCAGTACCAAGATCACTGCTTAATGACCCAGTAAACCCCTCTCGTGGGACCTTGCCTTCAGAATCTTCTTCACGTGAAACCAAAACTTCACCTCTTTCTACTCCCTGCAAAGAGGCACCAACACCCTTTTCTGGTGGTGGCTTAGATTCAGAAGAGACCATGTCAGAGGGTGAACTTTCATGGTCCGCACTATCGTTTACTGCTTCACTGGGTTCGAACCCTTCCACATTTTCAAGCACGCTCCGATCTTGCTCTTGTGAAGATGAAGAGATTGGATTTGATGATGGTGTAACGCCTAAGCCTTTGGCAAGACAAACATACTTGAACACAAGCTGTTTATAGTTAATCAGTAGGTTTTCAACATCATGCAATGTTAGATCTCCAACACTAGAAAATACATATGGGAACTCCTGGAAAACATTGTCAATATTATCCTCTTTCAAAATTGTATTTGCACCCTTCTCCTCAAAATCAGAGATGGACATATTTTTTTGTCATTGATGATTGATCCTCCTGGTTGCTAGATTTTGCAGCAGAAGACTCTGAGGATATTTGTGGTTGTCTTGTGGAGTTGTTTTCATTAGAAGCCAAAGTTTGCTGAGTTTCCATGAGTTTTAAGGTGGACGTATTGTCAGCACTTGCAGTTGTCTGAAAATCAGTTGTCAGACCAGATAGAAGTGCTCGAGCAGAGTCCATACTTTTATCAAATTCATTTTCATCCATTGAAAGGGCTTGAGCATCAATGTTTGAGATGAAGGATACAGCAGAGAGAATGTTTGTGAAGTAGTAGGCTGCTTCTGAGACTAATCGAGACTGATGCCTGTAACGTTGTATATATAGCAAATTCAAGTGCAGCTGAGGCGGATTTGCCTACAAAATATTGCCACAAAAATCTAAAGAGTTCGTATATATTTTGAAAAAAAAAAATAACAAATTTTGGCAACGTAACTTTAATTAATGTGCTCTCTGAAGGGCCTTAATACAGACTAACACATAACTCCCCTAATGATGTTTGATCTCATCACATTGGAGAGGAGGTAGCTAACAAGTAACAGTTGAGCTACCCCTCAAAACTCCTATTAGGTTTGTATATGAGTGGCAAAATTTATACAGGTGTAGCAATCCTACATGCTTGCTTCAAGCATAAAGGTAAGACTGATTATGAGCAACTAACACAGAGATGAAGGGTGTTCCCTTCCCACTATTATAAAATTCAATATATTGAATGATGAAGTTTGTTTGGGTGCGCATTACATATAGATTTCATATAAGTAGGTCAAAAAATGAATAGACCATACATCGTCGCACAAATTGTATGAGTGGCAAAACTTATAAAGACAGTACAAGCTATCTTAAAGCATAGAGGTAAAACAGATTACAGATAATAAACATAAAATTGCGGGGTGATGTAGAGAGATTGCCTTCCCATTGTTGAAATAATTAACCTATTGAAGGTGAAGTTTTTTTGGATTCCCACAAGACATAAAATTTTGAAGGGCCTTAATACAGACTAACACATAACTCCCCTAATGATGTTTGATCTCATCACATTGGAGAGGAGGTAGCTAACAAGTAACAGTTGAGCTACCCCTCAAAACTCCTATTAGGTTTGTATATGAGTGGCAAAATTTATACAGGTGTAGCAATCCTACATGCTTGCTTCAAGCATAAAGGTAAGACTGATTATGAGCAACTAACACAGAGATGAAGGGTGTTCCCTTCCCACTATTATAAAATTCAATATATTGAATGATGAAGTTTGTTTGGGTGCGCATTACATATAGATTTCATATAAGTAGGTCAAAAAATGAATAGACCATACATCGTCGCACAAATTGTATGAGTGGCAAAACTTATAAAGACAGTACAAGCTATCTTAAAGCATAGAGGTAAAACAGATTACAGATAATAAACATAAAATTGCGGGGTGATGTAGAGAGATTGCCTTCCCATTGTTGAAATAATTAACCTATTGAAGGTGAAGTTTTTTTGGATTCCCACAAGACATAAAAAAAAGTGGCAGTAGCACATCATTCTAAGGGCTTCCGCTTTCAATGCAAGTGAACAAGAGACAGTTAAGAGTTCCTTAGAGTCTTGAGTGTCAGTACTCCTTTCTTTCGAAAATAAAAAGGAAGCAAAGAGCAACACATGCAGGAAGGAAGAAGCAGAAACTATATGCAACAATGTCAGACTGACCTTTATAGTGACATAAATTAGAACTGGAAGAAATTCATCAGCTCCAGGGGGGTTCTCATTTGCAGTGACAGCAGCATTGTGTAGCAGATTAGTTATGACTTTGCAACAGTTAAGAATACATGCGAGCTTTTCTCTAGGTGCCTTGTACATGTTGATCTTTTGCAACTCCTTTTGTGCAAGCTGCCAAATTTAAGACAATGTACAAAGATAAATACGTGCCATGTCCCGAGATGATACGTTATATGCTACGTTCACCATATTAAGCAAAATAGGATATGTTCTTTAATATTCCAAAGTATTCATACCATATATTTCGACGTTTTTTGCAGCTTTACTTCATATTATTCCCATAAATTTCTAGTTCAAATTCGAACTCTCAGTCTCAAGCCTTTCTTAGATAAGTTGATGCTATGACCACAAATGATGAGGATCCACACGAATAAATTCCGAGAACTGACCCCGGCCTATTTTTTGGAGGAGAAAAAAAAAAGACCTATTATTCTGATAAGTAACAAATGTAGGAACTTCTCTACTAGTCACTGGATCATTAAATGGAAGCAACCTTTTCCACGGCATGAGTTTGCAGACTAAATTTCAAAACTTGAGAGCTGCACTTAAGATGAAATCCAACTAGATCATGTGAACTGGTGAAGTGATTGCTAATTGAAGTCAGCTACAGTCAGCTGTTACTTACGTCGACAAGTAAATCAGTGGTTTAGATTTGGGAAACTTAACAGAGCTAAGGTAACTTTGCAAAAACTTAGGGTTAAGGACCTCAACTATTTCTTATCTAGGGTTAAGGACCTAGAGAAAGTTAATGAAAGTTATAAGGCTTATAACGGTGTTAGATTCTAGGTCCTTAACCTAAATGAAGATAGTTGAGGTCCTAAACCCTAAATTTTTGCAAAGTTCAGATCCTCATAGTTACCTTAACTCAAACTTATCACCAAGAAAGTTATTCGGGGACATGTTTTAACTCACTTCATAATCATGCCCCCCTCCCTAAAGATGGCAACAAAAGCTCAGATTGATGCTTGTCAGTAAAAAAATCACCTCGTCAATTACCCATATCAGTGAAAGAGTAAAAGACAGCTATGTCAAATGAGTGCCATAGTTTAACTGAAGTCCATATGTGCAGGAAGCCCAAATATATTAGATGGAATAAATTTTACTTCCTAGCAAAAGCTTTTGTCAATCTTGATTTTGTGTTTGTACTTTGTTGAAAGCGTGGTTTTCAGTTATGTCATAAATACAAATTACGAAGAATAACTAATAAAATATCTTGGTTAAAACCATTAACCAATGACACTTTACATACCTCACAAACCTTGGCAAAGAACATCAATATTTAAACTAGAAAAAGGTTACGAGTGCATGAATTTAAACCACCAGTAGAAAGAAAAATGTCATAGATATTACAAAGATATTAACTTTTCACACTCACCAGCCATGATGACTCATTTTGAAAGGTTGGCTTGATATCCAAATTTTCTGGCCGAATAAATTGCTGAACTAAAGCAATCTTTTCAGAAATCTGTTCATCATCCTTTACATCATCAGGATATGAAGCGAAAACACGAGTAAATAATTTTGTCATGACATACTTCTCCAATCCCTGTAAGTAAATATTGAGCAGGTAAGATGTAAGGTATTGGAACAGGAGAGCAAGTTGGAGAGCAAATAGTGTATATAGCAAAGAATAAAGTTAAACTCACTTCACCAGCGCTTTCGAGCTCCTCTTCTGAACACCCGCTCCAAAGCGAATGGGCCCTGAAAGCAGCTTCCATGTTGGCAAAGAATTGCTGCACTGCAGCACTATCCTTTTCTGGATCAGGCATATTGTTCGAGAAGGATACAATGAAACTGCCATAAGAAGATAAACCACTTTAAGCCTAACATTTAAAGATTGTTTGTATTCTTTTTGTCACAGAAGGGAGGGAAGAGAGGGGAAAAGAAAGAAAGTGACTTTTGCAAAGTTCAGTTTAACTGAAGGAAGGAAAAGTCTTCTTATTTCCCTTTCCTCTCTAGCTCCTCCAATTTTGAGAGGAACGGAAATTGTAAAAATCATAAGATTATTTACCCATTACTTCCTCTCCTTTCCTATATAATCAATTTTTTATTTTAAAACCAAACATGGTAAAGTCTTTTCATTCCTTTCCATTCTTTCTACTGCATCCAACTGTCCAATATGAGTACCCTAGTCTGAGTTATACACTAACAACAAATCCCTTGTTAATAATGAAAAATCAACCAAGAATATCAATGATGGTGGATAATGTGTTAAATAGTTAAAAAGAATGCTTCAACAAGGTAAAAGAAATCCATAAAATGATACAACCAAATCTGGAAATACAATCCTCTCCGATTATGATTATTACTCCGTTTATGTTAGATCAATGATATTAAGTTTCGATTTATATTTAAGTTCTCTAGGCACCCTTTGCATTTCTCATGAGATTCCACCCCAAAATACAGAAGATCAACAAGGTGACATATTAAAATCCTCACTCATCATCAACTTTCAGAAAAAATCTTTCCAAGCAGATCATTCAAAAGCACATACACCTAAACAATTCTATTCTCAAGACGTTAGCGATTATACATACTATGGCAGTAGAACCGTAAAAGCAACATTTGCAATACTGATGGTACAAGAAGCTCAATGTGATTCACCATCACACCGTTAAACACCATTAGTTACTTCAACGTTTTAGTAAGTGTAGAATAACAACATACAAAAGAGAAAGAGTTTCAAAGTAAGTTAAACATGTATAATGGCACAAAGGCATAATAACTGGATTTCATTAAGGTATAAAACCTGAAAATTACATAGCTATACCCATTTTTCAGTGTAGGAGCAATAATTTACAAAATTAAAGATTAATCAATAAAAAGGAAATCGAACAGCTAAATTATCACATGTAATTTAGTTAATTCTTCGACAAATTACTATGAAGTATAGCGATTAAAACCAATATGAAGAAATTTTGAGAACCTTAAACATTGAAATTGCAAAAATGAAAGAGCTAGAAATCCAAAAAAAATGGCATTCACCTTTTAATGGCTTTGACGAATTCAGCGGCGGAAGGTTGACGCATCCGCTCGAGGAAGTCGTTCCATGTGAGTCGCACCGTTGACGAGCTAAACATCTCATTGTTCTCCATTGTTACACCAATCAAACCTCTCTTTCGATTGATTGTATCTGGTTTGATCGATCAATGCTCAATAATAACGAAACAATGGAAAGAGAGAGAAAGAGAAGTCGATACAAAAAAGAGGGTATTTTCAGTGTTTTGTTTAGAAAGAAGAAGGAAGAGTGTTCTTGAGAGTTGAGGGGAAATTGGTTGTCCAAGCTAAGAATGAAGATGAAGATCCACCAAATGGACAAACTTCCCAAGACCAATTTTTTCACGTTGCCTTGCCATTCAGGTGGATCGGTTATGGGTTGTTTTATTGGGGGGTGTGGGTCTACTAGATTTAGGGGTTGTTTGGCAATTGGTTGTTGGCTGTTGGCTTTTGGCTGGTTTAGTTGGCTTGTTTGACTGACTGGAAGCATTGGCCGTATGTATTGGCTTTTTAAGTTGGCTATTTAAGCCAGTTGTTTGCAAAAGTGTTTGATAAAATTAATTGTTGCTGTTGGCTGTTTATTAGAGAGTTTGTGGGCCAACAAGCCAAAAGCCAATCCAAAAAGCTACTCCAGGCAGCTTTTTCATTTTAGCTTAAAAGTCAACTTTGCAGTTAACCAAAAAACCAATAACCAAACACTTTTTTGGCTGTTTGACCAAATTAAAAAGCCAAAAGCCAAAAGCCAATGAAAAAGCCATTTACCAAACATGGCCTTAGACTTATTCGGATTTGAGTTCGGAACATCTAGTGGCAAGTAAAGCTCTCTAAAAAGTGTTGTGTGAGGTGACTCTTATAGAACTCGAAATCGAGACCTTTGGTTAAATTGGAATGACTGTTTATCGGCTGATCAAAACATTTGTTGGTTGGTAGATTGATCATCTTCGTGTTTGGTTTTTGGTCATTATATCAAGAAATAATACTCCCATATAGCTTTCGCGGCAGATAGTAAGATTATCTACAAGCATTTTTACTTTCTAAATAATCATCTCTCCATGCTATATTGAAGTTTTCATCATCTCATGTGGAATGTCCTGATCTTTAAAAGCCAAATTTTAACCATAAATTCTCATGAATATTCAAGGAAAAACATTTCAATGTGATTTATTCACGTTTCATAATTTATACTAATGAGTGGTTTAAGATATTAATTGACATATATTGATATAAATAAGTTTGATTTTCTGAAAAGTAAAAATATATTGGTTTGGTAGATTTTAGCATTTCTCATGAAATTGAACTCTCTGGAAATTGCAACTTTTTGGAAAGTGATGCTTCCCAAGGGTTAGAACAAAGAAAAGGTTACATGAATTATAAGTTGGTGCTTCAAAGTACAGGAAAGTGATGGTTCAAAGCCTTCCTGGCGGCTTGATTTCTGTCCATATCATGCATACAGCTCTGGTTGCTGGTTGGGCCGATTCGATGGCTCTGTATGAATTAGCCTTATTCTAATAGTAAAGCAAGACATAATAATAAACAGACCATAGAAAATTACTTTTAGATTAAAAAAATTTCATATCAATTAATTCAATTACAACAAAGATAAGCTTTGTTGTCAAAAAAAAAAAAACAAAGATAAGCTTACAAGATTAGAAAAAACAGATGTGTATTTTGCCTATATGGGGCGCTTCAGAAGGATAACAACATACCAAAAAAATAAGAGCAAACCTAAAGCACGCCCCCATCTATACAGAAATCCAAAATTGTGTCACACTTGAGGAAACTACTACATGTCAGCAATTGTGTGCTGGTACAAATACATGCACATTCTGCACCTAATATAAGCAGATACAACGTAAGATCTTCTAGCAATTTGTTACTCATCTCACTCGTATATGATGAACAAATAAATCAGTGTTCAAGCATCAGTCTCAAGTATTAATCCGTCTCTGGCAAGTGGTAACATAAGCTATTCCATCCAAGCCTCAAGATTCCAGAGTAGTTCTGGGCATTTGCTTGAATTTAATTAGTTTGTACACCCCATATCCCATCATCGCCTTCACCACATTTTTCATGGACAAATTTCAGCTTCTCTACTGATTGGCAAATTCCACTGCAACTCCAATCAAATGATGCTACACAGACATTACCTGCCTGCGCCTTCCACTCGCAGTCTGCAAAGCCACAGAAACATAGAGAGTATATGAGCAGGCGGACTTTTGAGCATAATCATTATTGGCAGCAAAGGATTCCAGCTGTTTCCAAGCTACATTATCATGGAAACAACTGGGGCTTCAGAAATGAAAATATTTTGGAGGAGATTTCCTGTTCATAGGTTGGCAGTTCCAGCTTCAAAGTCCTAATGGCCTGTTTTCTAGGCGATAATTAATTTTAGTATTGGTTTTAAATTTTATACTTTTGTAAGAAAGAACTTGTGTTGATGTCCAGGATGACGAGGATCCGTCCCAAAACATGTGATTTTAAATGAGAATGCAGATTTGTGAAGAAAATCACAGGTTTGAGGATAAAATTCTATTACCATAGTAATGAGTAAGGGGATTCTCCTTGCAAATTACATATGATTTCATTGTCATTAGCGCCATTTAGTATTGGCTACCAAACGGGTATGGATGCCTTGATTTAGGATTTCCCAGTAGGAAGTTGGGAACTTGGGACCATATTATTGCTGAAATGAAATCTCATGAACTTCCATTTTATCAAATCATCAGACTGCCATTTTTACTTGATCAATTTATTGCATAAGAGGTCTGTCGATGCTCAAAAAAGTATGCAACACATCGCTATGATCACGATGTAAACAAAAGGCGTTGAAATACCTGGGGGAGTTCCACAGCACATGTTACGGTCATCAATATGCTCCACATCAAGACCAATAAACCATGAACCAAGGGATACATCTTCATTCGCAAACTTGTGGAGTATAGGTCTGCATTTGCAACATACAAGTACCATTTGGTGATTATTACCAAACAAAACATCACTCAGCGAATGATACAGTTTGCATCACAATGTGTCACTGTCACATAATGTTAATAGGTAAATCATGCAAATATCTGCAGCAGAGTTCTGAATTCTAACCAGCACAAGAAATCATGCAAATGTAAAAGAATTCAAACTTCCCAAAGTAAATAAACATTTGATAACCCAAATGAGATGCAGCCTGAAGAAAAAACATAAAATTGAAAAAAAAAATGCATGAAATTATCACAGCAACACTTAATATACAAAAAGAAATCTCACTGATTAATTGATATATATGTCGCCAAATCCTTGGAGATGGCATAGATCTGCCCGGTTGCATGGCGGAAATACTTATTTCCATCTTCCCCAAACTTCCAAAATTCTGGTTCATGGTATTTAACATTCCTATGAAACAACAAATGCATATATAAGAATAAGACATTGAAAAAATCATGCCATTCCCAAAAAAAAAAAAAAAAACATTAGATTACAAAACAAATGATTAGTACAACAAAGTTATGGGACCTACTTTTGAGCCAAAACAGGTCCAGATTTCATACATCCAATATATATTCTTGGTTTTGATCGATAATGAGCAAGAGTTGACGCCAAAACACCTGCATATGATAATAAAGATAGTGAACTTTAATTCTACAGAGACAACGGTAATCACGGCGATGAAGGACATGCACCAGAATTCAGAAAAAGGCATGAAATGAGCAAGAGCAAAAAAGGATAATATTAAGAATGTACCTAAATTGACATGGACATCGTCATCCACCTTAACATAAAAGTCAGCATCCCACTTTGCAACCGCAGTGGAAAAGTATATCTTGGTTTTCGCGGACAATTCATGATATCCTTCAATATGCTCCTGAAAATGTTTTGGAATAAGATTCTCATGATGACAGAAAAAGTTAAGCTGTACATAGATATACAAAAAAAACTTGGGGAGTGCAATATTACCAGCCTGAGAAAATCATGATGCTGAGCCTCCTCAGCATCAATAGCTCGATCCAGAATGCTGTTCGATGTAGCACTGTTTCAAGAATGAATATTTCAGTCAGCATATTTCTATATCATAAGACTATCTTCTCCCAGTCATACAGCAAAATCTGCAAGGCTATAACTTTTTATAATTTTTTATGATCACCAAACTGAATGTCCTTTGAAGTCCTGAATCAAGAAATGCCCTATTAGAAGTTCTAAGTATTCGAACTGCTAATCTTTGATGTGACTTGCAGCTTGCAGTTGCAACAACAGATCTTAAACCAACGCTTTGACATAAAAAGTGTGTCGTACAAGTTAAGACTTTTGTCTCTTTAGATACTTATTTACAAGTACACAACTTCAAGGAATGCCAAGTCTAAATATTCACAAAATCTTTGTCAGGACAGGAGAAGATTGTCTTCGTTCCAGCTCTCAATCAAAGCCCAAAAAAGTGAAAAACCCATCTTACATAGGGTTGATGTGCGATTTGCACCCTTGTTCTAGTGTAGCAAATTATTTTCTACTCCGAATGGTAATATAACTACATTAAATTAATAACATCTGAACTATATATCACAATGAATCCAAGCATTACTTTTCTTGCAAGAAATTAGTAGTCTAAATTAGCCTTTTTGCGATAACAGGAGTAAAGGCTAGAGGAGCATCTTTGCAATTATGTGAAAGATAGCACACAACTGAAAGACTCAAACCTCCTCCCTCCACTGAAACAAAAATTTTAAATTTTGTAAAAAAAAAAAAAAAAAACTATCTTAGACGAGAGCATTACTATAAGGACTAGATATGGTATTGTATGGAATGGTACTGAATGTTAATCAAGTAGTAAATTAGGGCCTGTGGTGTTGCCATTTTACGATTCAGTTATTAAGTTCATAGAACCATCTTTATCAGTTAACCAAAGTTCAGTCCCTGATCTTTGAAATTTGGTAAGCTTAGAGGACAATATAAAAGTATCAGTCAATGGCCAGGACGAAAAGTTTTGCAGGTATATAGACCATCCCGAAAGAGGAAAACTATGTTGACTTTGATAGTCTTTCTCATGAGTCCCTGATCCAGTCATGAGATGATGGTCTGCTTAAATGCATACGACTCTCTTAATCTATATTCTTTTGTTACGTGTACACAAATATCCGATTTACTTATATACTGCGCTTAAGAAACTCACAAACTAATTCAGTCAATAGAAGTTGACATATTGCACATAACATGAAGCGCATACCCACTTAAGTAAGGCATCAATCTCTCCTTGCATCTTCAGATGCAGAAATTACAATGGACTAGCAATAATATCCTCATTTTCGACAGCACGTGTCTGTAGACTTTGCTCTAGATGTGACATTATGTTTTAACGAGCACTATCCTTATACATGAAATGTATCGAGCATAATAAGAAGGGAGAGGGAAGCAACAATCAACAAACCTGTGACCAATTGTAAACCGTATGACAACTCCTTTCTCTTTTTCCAATTTTTGCAATTTTTCTCCTGAAAGGAACAACAGTTCAGGTGAGTACATAGCAGGCAAGTCCAATGCAAAGATAACAGACAGACAAACCCAATACCTTGAGGCATCCAAGATCCCCTCACTGAATCACGCCGTCTCCTACTACTAAAAGCAGTATTAATTCCAATTACTACAAACACCTTTTTCTTTGGTTTTCCAGTTTGAGTAGAGGGTTTGCTGGACTCTCTAGGGTGAACAAGCTCCTTGGAGCTTCTCGAAGCAGCCAATTCCATCTGAAGCATTGAAACTGACTTATCCAATGACCTAATCATTCTCCCAATATTTAAGACAATACAAATTTTGTTAAAATTCAATTCACAACTACCCAAAAACAGCTGAATTTATGACCAATGATTACTCACTTAATGGCATCATGGGTTTTCTGTACTTCTTCCATTACATTTGTATCATCTTTGGTTTTCTGCACCAAATTACAAAACTCTCAACAAAGTGCATAAATCATAATCCCTCAGATTTCCATTTCTAAAGTTCAACTTTTTATAAATAAATAAAAAATTGATAAAAGTGCGAACAAAATCTGAACAAACGCATAAATTCTTCAAACAAAATCAATTACCTTTTTAGTCCCACAATCTTCACAAATCACTTTGAGCTCTTCATTCTGCTGATGACTTGAAATCAACTTACTTCCAGATTCTGGTGGTTCCCACAACCTTTATTCCCCAAAAAAGATACAATCTTTATAAATCAAACCCAAATCTTACCAACAAAATACTAACAATTATTCACAAGATCATATTGAAAAATGATAACTTTAAACATACCCAGACAATAAAAATACAAGAAAAGAGTAAATCAAACCTGTTAGTAAAGAGCATGCCAATGAAGAAGAAAGAAATACAGAAAATTGGGACCCATTTTGTGGAAATCTTTCCACTCCCTCGATTCTTCATCATTTGTAAATCAAAGAAGATTCAATTAGTTTAAGCTGCAAATGAGCTAACTTAATAAGTAGTAAAAAAAAGGGGTCAATTTCAAAAGAAGTTAGGCGTGGAAGTTGACAAAAACCGTCAATGGACTTTTGTTGGGAGGTACTGAATTTCTTTGCAAGGAATTTCTGGGTAGATGTGTGCAGCAGATCAATTTAGACAAGCTGCAAATTCTCTTAGACTACTAATAAGTATTGTATTGGTCAAATTTCCAGCAAATATGACTTTGTGTTCTCAAGTCTCCTCAATTTCTCTCTCCTCTGCATCATGTGTGGAGTATGGATCGGGGGATAATGGGCCTAAGAGCCTCTCTTTGAGGGAAATTAGTCTTGGGCCTGGGTAATAAGACCATGTTCTTTTATTTTTAGTTCAGATTCTCGCAGTTCATTGCAGTTTAATTCAATTCAGTTCAGACACCCTCTCATGTTCAGCTTTCTCGCAGTTCAGTTCAGTTCAGTTTCTCTAAATCCAAAAGAACCGGGTCTAACGATGTTACTGGTAAAATTGGTGTCTTTTAAGCAAATGTTACATTTTTTTCCCTCCCTTGAAGGCTTCAAGGATATATTCATCGATAGAAAGACATACAACATTTATAATAGATATTGAGATAGAACAAAAAAGATGAATTTAACATAATTGATCACGGAGTATTTCCAAGACAACTATGAGCTTTGGAAGCAAAACCTATAAGTTCCCCCATCCTCTATTAAGTTGTTGTTTTATAATGAGTCAATGAGTTAGCTTTATTTTTATTTTTATTTTTTTATTTTTTTGAAAAGGAAAGAAAAACTTAGGAAAGGCCCCTAGTCCGGAGGCCAACCTAAAACATCCTTACGGATGAGAAGAGAGAAATCAACATCAAAAGGAGGGAAACAATACAAAAGCGAATTCACTGAATGCCCCCTATGAGCCATGAAATCCGTTGCACGGTTGGCCTCCCGAAAGCAATGATCTACTGAGAAGGAAACGAACTTCTCCAATTCTTTTCCTGCATCCCAAATAATATTATTAATTTCCCACGGAATTTGCCAAACATTATTAATAGCATTAACAACCACTAAATTATCTCCCTCGACAATAATATTCTCGAGATTCGAAAGCGAGCCCCCCGATGGTCTCTAGGAGACCCCAAGCTTCTGCTTGAAGGATGCTCGTATGGACCCTCAAAGATTTCGCACCAGCCAGAAGAACCTCACCTGCATGATCACGAATAACAAACCCAAAAGAACTATTAGCATTATTAAGCTTAGAGCCATCAAAATTGATTTTATAAACATTGACTGAAGGGGGATGCCAAAAAGTGTCCTTTCTATTTCTACCTATAGCAGCCATGGGGCAAAAACTAACCTCCTCTTTCATCAAAGGGGAAGGATTTTTCCACTTTTCCACAAAGGAATAGATCGCAAAGCTAGCTTTTCTAAAAGAAATTGGATCATCATTGAAAATAAGCTTATTACGAAAATACCAAACAAACCACCAAATAGAAGAAAAAAGAACCAGATCATCATCAAAGGAAAAAGACGAAGCCAAGCTAAAGAATCACAAAAAACACTGGAAGAAGAGAGATTTGGAATATTAGGAAGGATAGGCCAATTAAAACTAGCATGAAGATGATGGAAAATGTCTACCGTGAAGGGGCACAGGAAAAAAAGGTGCGTTGCAGACTCACAATGATGGTTGCAAAACACACATTGTTGAGGAAGAAAAACATGGCTTTTTTCTAATCTAGACTTGGTAGGAAGACCATCATTACACGCTTTCCATAAAAAAATTTAATTTTAGGAGCAATCTGAAGTTTCCAAATCCAGCAGAAATCTACAGTATCCGGAGCGGAAGGCAGCAGACCTTGCGCTAAAAGCGCACCTGTTTTAACTGAATAAACACCATCCGCAGTCAGGCCCCAGATCAAATTATTCGATTGCGGAAAACTAGGGATAAATAAATTACAAATAATCTTAGCAATTCTCCGAGGAACCAGAGAAAACACAAGCTCCTTATTCCATTGATGGTTTGGAAGAATACAATGGCTTACTTTAAGCTGATACGGGTAATCAAAGCAACTTGAATGATATTCTTAAGTGGATATTGAAATATCCAGTTATCATGCCAGAAGCTAATTCTAGTACCATCCCCTATTTGCCATCTTAAACCTTTCTTGAAAATCTCCCTTAGACCCATAAGCTGTTTCCATTGCCAAGAGGCCACAACCGAAGGCTTGTGATAAAAAAAGGCTTTACGTTTAAAATATTTATTTTTAACTAGTTTTACCCAAATATTATTATCATTTTTGATAATTTTCCACAGAAGTTTCATTTGAAGAGCAATATTATTCGGCTCTGCTTTACGGAAGCCAATTCCCCCATATTTCTTTGGGCGACATATTCTATCCCAACCTATAAGATTCAGTGATTTACTACAAGAATCCTTATTCCAAAAAAAATTCCTATATACCTTGTCTAAACTGCTGAGATTTAGCCTTGTTAACTACAGGAGAGAAAGTTTCTTTTGTAACTCTATCTTTAATGATTGGACAGCCTAGATATTGTCCAAGATCTTGAGATTCAGTCATCCCAAGGATAATAGCAAAATTTCGCTTTTCAATTTCCAACACATTATCTGTAACTTGAAATGCTGATTTATTAAAATTAACCAGTTGCCCTGACATGGAACAATACTTATCAAGAATAGCTTTGATTCTAGTACATCTTTGATCATTAGCTTTAGCAAAAAGCATCGTATCATCTGCAAAAGTTAGGAAAGGAATTTTGATTCCTGACTTACCAACCGAAACCCCTATAAGCTTTTCTGGATGATTGCTAGCTGTTGCGAGTCTCTCTAGCTAATAATTCCGCACATAAAATAAATAAATAGGGTGACGAGAGGATCCCCTTGTCTAATGCCCCTAGTAGGAAAAAAATCTTTCCCCACGGGATGCCATTAACCAAAACCGAAAAAGAGACAGATTCAATACAATTCTTTATCCAATTTCTCCATTGAGACGAAAAACCCAATTTTTCAAGAGTTACCTGGATATAATTCCATTCTAATCTATCATATGCATTTTCCATATCTAGTTGGATAGCTAACCAACCTTGCTTACCAGATTTTTTCTTAAATGAATGGAACAATTCATGTGCTATAAGAATATTGTCTTGAATTAGTCTTTCAGGTACAAAGGCACCTTGTAGAGGGTGAATGATTTTACCAAGAATAACCTTTAGTCTATTTGTAATAACTTTTGAGATTATTTTATAACTAGTATAACAGAGACTAATTGGTCTAAAATGATTTGCAGTTGAGGGATTATCAATTTTAGGAATTAAGGCTAAAAAAGTATGATTTACTTCTTTAAGTAATTTTCCAGAGTGGAAAAAAGCTTGAACAGCACGAATTACAGAGTTTCCCACAAGAGTCCAGTATTTTTGAAAGAAAAAAGGAGGGTAGCCATCTGGGCCTGGAGACTTATCCGGAGCCAAATCAAAAACCGCATCTTTTATCTCCTCTCCCAACACCGGGGCACATAAAAAATTATTGTCTTCTAAAGAAATAATGGGCTCTAACAGATTAAAATCTTCATTTACATTAAAGTGAGTATTTTGATTACTAGTGAATCTTGTTCTGAATTCTTTAGTGATTTCCTCTACTATTAAAGTAGGGTTGGTGATTACATCCCCTGAATCTAGAGATGTTTCTTTAATTTGGTTTCTATTATGTCTTATAGCAGCATTAGCATGAAAAAATTTCGAGTTAACATCTCCTTTAAATTGATAATTAACTTTACTCCTCTGCTTCTAATATTCTACATCAAATTCAACTAATTTATCTCTCTTACATAAATATCGATGTTGTTGTTGCTGTAATTTGGTATCATCCTCATTAAGTAACAATTGAGCTTGTACATGATTAAGTCTCTCATCCACAATTCTCATCTGCCGAAATATATTACCACCAGATCTTTGGTTCCATTCTTTAGATTTTTTCTTTAGTAATTTGCACTTTTGAACAAGACAATACATGTACGAACCATACAATTTAGTACCCCAGGTTTTCTTAATTAAAATATCATAATCCTTCCTAAGACACCACATTTTTTCGAACTTAAATGGAGGTGCCTTTAAATTATTAGGAGAAAGAAAATCTAAAGAAATTTTACAGTGATCCGAAGAGGTAAAGGCATGGTGTTTAATTTTTGCTGAAGGGAAATTTGCAATCCAGTTCACACAAGCAACGCCCTTGTCCAAACGTGCATACACATTTTGTGACCCAGATGGCTTTTTACGCCAAGTAAATCTGTTTCCTATAAAGGGAATTTCCGTAGTAGCCGTTCTACTTAAGAAACTTTGCATAATGTTGCTACGATTACCTCTATACACAGAACCTCCATGCTTATCTTGATCATTGGTTAACTCATTAAAATCCCCAACAATGATAAAAGGGGAATTTAACGAATTAATATAGGTACATAATTCATCCCAAAATTCTTGTTTATGAGAAGTTTTTGCAGGTGCATATATAAACACAGTAATAAAAGGAAAATTAATTCTTAGAAAATTGATAGAACAAGCCATAAAACGCGAAGACTTATATATTACATCAAGCTTAAAAGGATTAACATTACAGTCTTTCCATAATAACCACACCCCTCCTGAGAATCCTACTATTGGAACATGATAAAAAATGTTGAAATCCACATTTTCTAGCACTAGATAAATTAAGGGGAGACTGAACCTTAACTTCACAAAGCATTAAGATATTAATCTTGTTGCTCTTACAAAAATCTTTGCATTCTGATAACCCATTTTTTCTACCCACACCCCTTATGTTCCAAAAACCTATAGACATATTTTATTTAAGCAAAAACTAACCGATCAACTTCTTGAGATGATGATTTGCAAAACATAATTTCTCAAGAGAGGGCCGCACATCTTAATTTCTTTTCCTCTTCAGGGCTGAGGAAGCATCATCTTCCTCTATGTCTTCAATCCTTCTTTTGGTAGATACAGTCTGAGAGGAGAGTTCCACTGGGAGTGCTGGGTCCATTCCCAAATTCTCAATTTGTTTGACAATAGAATTGTCTAAGTGCAGGGAGTTGAAAGAATCTTCAGGCAGGGAGTTTAACTCCTCAAAAACCTCACCCACAGTAGGCTCCATTAAGAGAGTTTCCTCATTAAACTCATTATCATCAAATATCATCATAGGATTACCTTCAGATGGGGTGAGAGGAATGTACTTACTGGCGTCAATTAGGGCTGAGGATACAAACACTCGAGTAGGGACTGACTGAGTCAAGGGAGGCACCAACACATCAGTACCTTCAACCCTCTCAGACACACGTTCTACCCCTGAAGAAGAGACTGGAGGAATATGCACAGGAGCCTCATCATCAGAGGACTCATCAAAAATATGAGTGGCAGCAAATAACATTTAACCTTTACCTTTACCAACATATTTACTAGCAGCATGAATGGCTAGATCAACATCTTTCTCAATGGACTTACTTAGATCTTTTATCACAATACCTTTAGAAGAAGGGGTTGAATAGTTCACATCGTTTTTCAAAGCTCTTTTCTTAATAGGAAGAGAAAGGGGTTTGTGTTTGGGTAAATGCTTGGACTGAACATGCACCACATCAGCTTGCTCAGCTGTGGTGTCATGGTTATCTTGCCCATTAGCTTTAGCAAGTATATTATAAAGACATTTCTATTTGGGGTTCTTGATAAGTTTAATAGTTACCTCTTTTTGAGGAGAGGTAAGTAATGGACAAGCATCAATGACATGAACAGACTCACCACAAAATGAACACCCCGTAGAAAAGTCTTCATACCATATTATGTACCCATTGATCAAATCACCGGTTCTACTAATCTCTGCAAACTCCCAGAGAGAGGGCTTGAATATCAACTCTTATGCAAGCTCTTGCAAACCCGATCTTGTTCCTTAATAAGGACCTTTGATCAAGCTTAATCAAAGCTCCTATATCATTAGCACTCAATGAGTTAGCAATAGAATCGAAGTTTAGCAACTCGGCGGGAACACTGGGAATTCGACCCATAAATCCACCCACTTGACCTCTTCCAAATAAGGGTCAAATGATGGTTTCCATGGGTACAACACAAATAAATCACCTTGGACATGCCAAGTTCTTTCGAGACCGGACTAAAGCCAAATCCTCGATGATTTGCAAACCTCAATAATATCCAGTGATTACCCATCTCCAAGGACATGCCAAGGTCCCTCTACTCGTATGAATTGTTATCTTTTAATTGTAGTGAATTAGCTCCCCCCCTTTGTATAATGTGCAATTAAATCCAATTATACTCGTTGGCTCCTTATAATTTTTTAAAAATTTAAAACGGTTTTCTCACCAAGTACCCCGAGTTTTTAAAAAATTCACACTGTACCCTCCATGTTTTCAAAATTCACCTGGTACCCTCGGTTTTATGTAAATACACCCAAATGCCCCTACTGTCAACCTTCTGTTAGAGCTCCGTTAGAGCAAACTTAAATTCACAAGGTACCCTTAAATGAAAACTTTATTCACCAGGTACCCCTAAATGTTTTGAAATACAACTTGCAAGTTAACGGATAGAAACTGCTTTAAAAAACTAGTCGTTAGGTGCTTTTACTCAGTTTATTTATATATTGCGGATCCTTCTTTTAACATCCTTACTAGTAGTCTCTTTTTACCATCTCCCTAAATTATCCTAATGAGTTCTCTCTCTAAAACATCCTCCTCAACCCAAAGAGTCTACATACATTAGGGTTCCAAATCGATTGTGTGGATGTGGGAGGAAATTTGCGATTAGAAGTTCTGATTCAAGTTTAAACCCACAGCGATTGTACTTTAAGTGTGATGTTTGTGACACTTTTAGGTGGTGCAAAGGTTGGGTGGAGCAAAGTGGAGGCTTCCATCATGAGGCACATAGCATGGGAAGGTCAGAGAATGAGAATATGCAAGAAGAGCTGAAGCAAATGAAGAAGAAGCTTAAAGAACAAAAGAAGTTAGTTAGGCTTATAATAAAGTTAGGGTTAATTATGTTTGTATTGTTTCTCTTTGTAATTTGGAAGTGACTGATGTAATGTTTGCCACAAGAATGAAAAAAAAGTTGCTTATCATAATATTCATTGTAGCATAAACATGTATGCACAACCAAAAAGATCAACCAAGTTTAGTTTCTTTACTCACTTAGATAGAGGTTGTGATAATGTAATAAGTATTGATTTACTTGTTTTGCAGTCAACGAAAGTATTAGATACATAACTTCAACTAATTAAGGAAAAATAATTTAATAAGAATGAAACTTATATAAGCTAGTGTGATTAGCTCAATGATACTACCTGGTTTCAACTTAAAAATGTGGTTTGATTTATATATATATATATTACATCATTACATACAACTAACGAACAAAAATCAACAAGCTAAGGAAATATGGATCTAGTACATTGAGCAAAAAAATCATGACTAAAACTGAGATTAGCCTATAACAAACCTTTCTATTTCAATGACTACTATAGTCTATAGATTTAGTTTAATACAGTACTACTGTTTTGATAATCTTTCCTGTTTGTGCAATCTAATAACTTCAAATAGTGCTTTAATATGATTATATGATGATCCTCCTTCTTGGACAGCTTTATGTGCTAACTCACTAAACTCCTTAACTTTTTTTCGAATTTCAGCTCCTTCTTTTCCTTCTCCCATTACCCTTTTAATGGCTATCTCTATCTTCTCTTTCTCAACTATTTCAGTTTCATCTATTGCCCATGCTTTCCACACCATATTCCCTACTTCTACTCCAATTTTAAGTACTTGTGTAACAAATTTCTCATTGTAAAATTGATCAGCGAAAACTGGCCATGTGATCAATGGCACACCCGCGCACACCCCTTCTAGTATCGAGTTCCATCCACAATGAGTTAAGAATCCTCCTATTGCTCGATGCTCGAGTATCATCGCTTGTGGGGCCCACCCTCTTATTACAAGTCCATTATTAGTCTCTTTCATGTTATCTTCAAACCAATTAGGCAACCACCATTCTTCCTCGTTATCATCTTCATCCTTATTTTCATTGGATTTCAAAACTTTCCCTAAAACCCATATAAAAGAACACCCTGAATCTTTAAGAGCACTTGCCATTTCAATGAGTTGTGATTTTGTAAAACGGGTTAAACTTCCAAAACAAATGTAAAGTACAGACTTAGACACTTTTGAATTAAGCCAATCCAAGCAACTTTGGCCTTCAATTGTAGTTTTCATTTTCTCATCTAAAATAGGCTTATTAAACAAAAACAATGGACCAATATGCCATGAATTAATACCCATCTCATTTCTGAAATAATTTGCATAATGAGATTCCAACCCATAAAAACTATTCATTAATACTCCAAAACTGTTCATCTCAGCTTGTCTAATTCTTTCAAACAACTGATTAAATTTAGTGTCACCTTTCACAATATCTTGAAGTTGTGATCTGGTTAAAACAATTTCATCTGGTAAATTTGGAACAACAAACTCTTGATTCTCAGATAAAACATGATCATGAGGACGATATTTTTCAAGATTAAAACTAACACAATTGTTGAAGAAACAACCCCCACTAAATGCCAATCTTGGGATACCAAGTTTACGTGCAACATCAACTGTCCAAGGATAAAGATAATCAGACACAATACAATCAGGGTTATTCTCAAGCAACATGATTTCAAGCTTAGAACGAAGCATTTCAATTGCTTTAAATAGCTTAAAAGTGGTTTCTCTTGTAGGAGTTGACACCAAATTTTCACAACCTTCTGGTAAGCCAACTTCCTTTAATGGGAGAGACACGTTAAGGATCGCGACGTCGCGGCTGGTAGTGCTGTGGAAGCGAGCGGCGTTTGCTGGGGTGGTGATGATGGTGGCTTTGGTGTTGGGTTGGTTGGCGAAAACTCTAGCTATATCAACCATAGGCATCAAATGGCCGGGTGCCATATAAGGTAAGAAAATAATGTGGAGTTGGTTATCATCTTTGATGCTACAAGAAGACATAATGATAATGATGATGATGTCTTAATCTTGCTTTTAAGAGGGGAAAAAATGGGGGGAAGAAAATGTTTACAATGCATGTTTTTTACTTCAATAAGGTAAATTATTGGAATGCTTCTTGCCATGAGATTAATTAGGGGAAGTGATGATAGGTAGTAATTACTACTTTTTATTCGTTAGTCAATGCACTTTTTTTAGTTTTGTTAGTTACAGATTTCCTATTTTATTGGAGGAATGGCAATGGCAATGGCAATGGCCTACCATGTGGTAAGCTAACATTTAAATTTAAATTTTGTTATCAAATAAAGTGTATTTTTGTCATGATTTTGATTGATTTTCCTTGTGCCAACAATAACGGATGTCTCTACCATATTGTTGCAACCTACAAGAATATAATCATAGTATATTCTCCACCTTACATCCACATTATTCTCTAACCCACAAGTTATAGTTTGATAATCAATAATGTGTTCATAATCATAAACACTTACATTGTTCAGTTGATATCAAACTTCTTAGTTCTTACCCATTCTACATTGTCCTAAATACTACTACTTCCTCCCTTTTTTTTCCTAATTGGAATATATTGCAATTTGCAATGTAGGGATGCTTTTTTATTAGGACAATTGACTCCTTTTCCTTCTTTCTAACTTTCTTTACTTTTTCCTTACTTTATTATAGTATGTTTCTCCCTAAATGTTGACTTTTTCTTAACCCATGTGCAAAAACGTCCCAATTAACAAAAAGGGAGTACACATTAGTCACGTAATTACATGTGTTTGAGTTGTAAGGAACATGGATAATAAATAATATAATTAATAGATGAAATTGGCTTCAACACCATAAATTAAATTATGGCGGCGTGCACACCAACACCACTAATTTTGATTAAAGAACCAAAACACCACAAAATATTGGCGGGGTGCGGCGAGTGTCATAAATGACGCCTGGAGCTAACTTTTTTTTCCCGTCGGGGAATCCGTACTTTTTTTTCCATTTTCCTCTTTTATTTTCATTTATCCTATTATTTCATTAATTAGAAGAATAATTAAATCACGAAAGCATGTGTCGAGAAAAGTTAGTTTATGCGTCATTTATGACACTCGCCGCACCAATAATAGTTTTGGTGTTTGCTTCTTAGTCGAAGTTGGTCTTAGATGGGTGCACGCCCGCCATAGTTTGTGGTATTAAAGCCAATTTTGCCTAATTAATATTATCTCTAATCACATATAATACTTTTTTTCTCTCATCAATATAGAGAAGATGATCAAACATATGGATGATATGTGCTCAATTTAATTGGGAAATGGCCAAGAAACAAATTACTATTTTTATGTAGTCAAATCTACCTTCCATCCCTCCACCTCCATCACAACTGAGATAACCATATACAACCTCCCCAGTCTCCCCCATCACCATCGTGCTTCCTTCTCTTCACTTCATTCACCCACCACATGATGGTCCATGATGACAATTCGGGTATAATCACGGCTTGCTAGTGTGAAAAGGGAGTTTAAGAGAGAGTGTTTTTTGGATCATTTTGAATCTAAGCATATACAACACTTTTAACACTAAAACCGATTAAAATGGCCAACCAAAAAAGTTGTTATAAATTATTTCTACATTATTTTTGCATAAGGCAATGGGTCTGTTTGGAGAAGCATTTTATGTGCCTAAAACAATAAGGTGGTGCTAAAACAATAAGGTGCTAAAATGGATTAGAGTGTTTGGGAAGTACCTAAAATAAAATTTCAGGTAGTTAAAATGACTGAAATTGATAAGGTAAAAATTTTAACGTTTCAAAATCAGGTACCTGAAATCTTTGGAAATGTTTCTAATTTATCTTTAACTTTTAATGTTTCTCTCTCCTCTCACTTTCTTCTCTACTACTGTTGTTGTTCCCTCTATTTCTCCATTATTTCTCAATCTTAGCTTCCTTCTCGCCATTGACAATCAGGAACCTAATCTCAAATGTTCATTTTGCATGTGAAAAGTTTCATGTTTGTCTCACGAAAATTTCTTGTAATTTTTTTCTAGTGAAATAGTGCAATCTCATTCCGGCATATTTTTCTTGCATATGAGTTTTAGCGAAGTAGTGCAATGAAACTAGATTCTTGAAATATTAACCCAGTTCTCTTTTTGCAATTTGACGGAGCTCGGTAAATTTTTTAAACTATTCGATTTTTCATGTTATACAATTTGCAGTTTGGTGAATGAAGATATTGTGATTTGTAGCATAAGCTATAATTTTAAAAGTATTTACGTTGTTACTCTATTGTTTAATACATTATATATTAGTGTCGAAATATATATGTTGATACTTAAATATTAAAATAATTAATCAACTTATGCACCTAGTTTTGCCAAATAGGTTAGCTAATCAGTTACCTTATTAATTTTAGCACCTTATCAGTTTCAGCTATACCTTATCAGTTTCAGTTAACTTATCAATTTTAGTTTCTTTACAGCTAGTATTGCCAAACAGACCCAATGTATAATTCTGCTTAGGACTACTGAAATACTTGTATATCTATCTATATCTATAATTTAAAACGATGTGTGGACCAAAATTATTGTTCGCCATGTGTCGTCCCCTCTCTCAATTGCTTACATGGTGTTGTGTCATAGATCACTCACATTTCATAAAATAGTCGTTTGTTACCCATAAAACAAAGACAAATATTTGTAAAATGTCTCATCCATTGACCCTCACTTTGTAAGTAATTATCCAACCACCGGGTTATAAATTATGCTTGAGATGAAACGCCAATCCTGTATAATCCATCCTTTTTGTCATATTAAATTACACGGGCATGTCTCGAGCCCAACAACCAATCAATATCAATCAATCTATCTATACTAATATATTAAAAAAGTGTTAAATACGCAAAGTGTATGCGCCTACGTAAGACCGCCCTTTAGTTGTTGTTTCATTCCATGTTATCATTATGCACATTAAAAAAATTAGAAACGTGCTCCATATAAGATTCGACCACGTGACCACATGTTAATATACTAAAGTTCAAACCAATAAGCTATGCAACATTAGATGATATTTTTTAACATGAAAATATTAATAACCCGGGGCATTATTGCCCGTGACTAAAAACTAGTATATTATTAAAACGCGTGGACAAATATTGCAGCCCACCACGTGTTATGGCGCCACATCGTCTCCGACATGACATTCATATGTTGACATGGCACCACGTATTATAGCGCCATATTATTTCTGATACGACATTCATTTGTTGACATGGCACCACTTCATCTTTGACATGACAATCCTCTAGAAAAACATCAAAAAGTTTGCGTGAGAGGTCTCAAGCCTTGATCTTTTACTTCAAATTATGTTACAATTAATTTCACCATCAACCTACATTATCTTTTACATGTAACCAAATTTCAATTCTACTATTAAATTCTTATGGATTTTTAAAATCTAAATGTTAAAAATTACAAGAGAAAAATCAAATAAAAAACACAATCTATTATTATTATTATTATTATTATTATTATTATTATTATTATAGGAAAGAAATGCAGCCTAGGACCTTGGCAGCCACATGTCGCGCCTCTCTCAACCAATGTTATAATACTTTATTATATAACAAAGTAATCAAGATAAAGAGGAAACTCATGCTCATCAATTCTATAACTTCATTGCTCAACTTCTTAAATTTAATATATTTCAACTCTCTTTATTAACGTATACATAGAGTTTTTCTTTAAGAAAAATAAATAAAATAAATAAAATATGTATAATATTGTTCATTATTCATCACTTTAACAATTGAATTTATTTTTCCACAAAACTCAATCAACAAAATTATTTGTAGTCGCACATAAAATTTTGAAATTTATTTTTATTTTTTAAAAAAATTGACGAATACAAATTTAGTTTTACACTAAACAAGGACGTTACTTTCAAAAATAGTTTGCTTGATTGTTGGTTAATCAACTTTTCTGCTAGATTGTGATTAGAAAACATAGAACAATTTTATTCAATGATTTTTCAAATAAAATCTTATCTTCAAACTACTTGCACTTAATTTTAGCCTCACGTTGTACAAAGCAAATTAATATTTCCTTTAATTTAATATAAATAATTATAAATCTAATCATACGCAATGATCCAGGGCATTTCTCGCGCCAATAATTAATTTTCCCTAAAAAACAAAGTTGCACAATTATCTCACAAGAGAATGTCATTGTCCCTAGGATTTCTTCATTTAATGTGTAAAGTGTTTGTAGAATATTATATTTCATTGTCTGCCTATGTGTTGTTAGAAATAATAATAATCATGGGCGTTATTAAGGTTAGTTTTTTCATAATGTGAGGACCATCAATAGATGAAACTATAAAAGTATGCATAATGCAAAAGACAACTTAGCTATGGATGTAGTTCAATGTCCATTTTTGGTATAATATTATATGATTTTCGAAAAGGGCATTGAACCATATATTGTATGAGTGACAAAAACATTATAAATTTATGAATCATATAGATTTGAGGAACATTTGTGAATTGTGACATTCAAATGAACTTATTTATGACATGTTTTTTTCATGCCATTTTCATAACAAATGTTTGAAAAAAAAAATCAATATCCTGACCAAAAGCAAAGAATTATTCAAAACAAAAAAGTATCTTCTTGTCTACTAAAAAAAAATCCTAACCACGTCCCTTTTTATCGCATTTCAATCTTCATGTGTTCAAATATCTTATTATCTTAATATTCTTTTTATATAAATATTTTCTTATCTTCTTGTTTAAATATTTTTAATTTTTATCTTTCTAATAACCGCCCACAAATCTTTACTCTTACCGCCCTGTAAAAACGTGGTCAACTAAATATTCCAGCTTACTGTCAAGGGGTATATCCGTCATTTCACATTCTCTCTTTTTCCTCCTTTTATTTACCCTCTCCTGTCTTTCTCTCTCTCCTCAATTTTCGCAAGATGTTAAAACAGACGACGATAGAGTGAGTGATAGTGTGTGAATTTCTGAAAACCCTAGAAATTTCAATTTCAATTTTTGTTGTCGTTTTTTTGGGGGAAAATATTAATTTTCTCTCTCCTCTGAACTTTAATGGCGTCGGATCACCGTCAACGTCAATGCTACTATCAGCAGAAGAGAGAAGTTGAGCCTGAAATATGGAAAGCTTGTGCAGGAAGCTTAATTCATACATCAATGGCGGATTCTTTCGTTTACTACTTTCCTGAAGGACATATTGAACAAGCTTCTTCACCAGTTCCAATTTCTGGAGTAATGAATTCACAACCTTACTATGTATGTCGTGTTCTAGAACTTTCTTTCCTTGCTGATCCCGACACTGATGAAGTATTCGTCAAGTATCGTTTACAGCCATTAGAGAAGAACACGAACTTTCTTCTAGAAAGTTCTGAGAAGAATAATGTTGTGGAGAAAAACGACGTCGTTTCATTCGCAAAGGTTTTAACACCTTCTGATGCGAACAATGGTGGAGGATTCTCTGTACCTCGGTTTTGTGCTGATTCGATTTTTCCACCGTTGGATTTCACGGCTGATCCACCAGTGCAGAAAATAAAAATCACTGATGTGCACGGAGAAGGGTGGGATTTCAGGCATATATACCGTGGGACACCAAGAAGACACTTGTTGACTACTGGTTGGAGTAAATTTGTGAACAGTAAAAAACTGATTGCAGGAGATTCAGTTGTTTTTATGAGGAAAAAGAGTAGTGAAGAGTTGTTTGTTGGGATTAGAAGGGCATTTAAGATGTCTAACGACGACGTTTCGGGTTGGGGGTTGATTCCGAAAGCACCGTCTACTAGTGGAGGTGGAGGTGGAGGGTTTTCGAGGAGTAAGAGGGGGGAGGGTAGCACCGGAGGCGGTTGTGGAGGCGGTACAGAAGGCGGAGAATGGAATGCAATTTGAGGTTGTTTATTATCCGAGGGCCGGGTTGCCGGAGTTTGTGATTGCGGTTGAGAAGGTGCAGCTGTCTTGGACTGTGTATTGGGAGATTGGAATGAGGGTTAAAATGGCACAAGAGACTGAAGATGGATCCAGGTTGACTTGGTATAATGGAACAGTTTCTGGTTTGCTTCGGAATAAGAATCCGCCTTTTGGGGGTTCTTATTGGCGGTTTCTTCAGGTATTAGAATCGTTCACATTTTGGTGTAGTGATATATGGTTGACTTGTTATTGTTGATACAAATTCTGGCATTGAAGTTAGCAATTGTTGTTTTTGATATGTTTTCTTGAGATGCATTGCAGGGTGCTTGCTTGATTGGAATGTTGTATTGCTGTTATATGGAATATGTGAATATATCATATATGGTTGTTATTGTTGATCTAGCATTATTTTGATGGATGAGTTATATGTGAAATATATCTCTTATCCTTGAAATAGCAATTGTTGTTTTTGATATGTTTTCTTGAGATGCAGGGTGCTTGTTTGATTGGAATGTTGTATTGCTGTTGTTATATGGAAGATGATCTAAGCTCTGTAAACTATAACTTGTTGGTGTTGTGGTCTTTATCTGATTTGATCTATTTATTGATGTGAATTGTGATCTTAGCCCTCAATGGTAGTTTGTTGTTTTAAAGAAATCATACTTGCAAATCTTGGGTCCTTGTTTTGTGAAAAGAAAAGAAAAGAAAAGTGAGGGAATTGGACTGTTTGTTACTAGGTTCAAAGGGACACTAAACCTGGATATTCTTACTCAAGGAGTTTGAGTGCTGTTTCTTTGTTTCATTGCTGATACTTCAATGCAATATGTATTTACTAGGCTAGTGCTCATATAAATAGGGAGTGCTCATATCAATCAGAGGGATATCAGCTTTAAGATGATCGCTGCTGTGTCATTAGAAAGTTCAGCTGTCCTTGCTGTACAATTGATGCTTCAGGAAATTTTTATACTATTTGTCTGTTTCTGTTGCTTGTCCTTGTAAATTTCCCACATGAAATATATATCTTGTTTAGTTCGCCTCTTTTTGAACTTGAAGACAGATACAATATGATTTAATCTTGGCGATTTCATTCTAGATGACACAAGGCACAACACAAATCATTTATGTGCAATTATTTCTACACCAATGTCCCAACATCTACATTCTGATTCCTTTCTTCTGAGAACTTTTCACATGTTCCTTAGTACTGTTTTCTATAACTGGTGAATAAATAAGAAGTGAATCTAGAATTACAGATTCCGGGTATTGATGGATCTGTTGTAAAGCCTGCAACTAAATGTAAAGACCACTATTGTTCTGATGATTGCCATGCATCGGCTTTTAATTAATACTATGTCAGCAACTGAGCTTGATATGTGTGCATTTGCACCTGAAGTAAATTACAGTAGTACACTGATTACATTTCCTGTTCTGACTGAAAATAGGGGGAGTTGGGGGTTCGCAAAGATTAATTATATGTACAGCTTCCATAAATGTTCAGATTATGTACAAAACAAGTGGATGTATAACTTTTGATGCACTGTCAAACTCTAGCTATAATGCAATATGTGTGTTTCTAGAACTGAATTTTGAAATTTTGAGAAGTCCTGTGCTCAGAGGAAAGAAATGTACGTGTTTTGTATAAGACATTTTTCGTTTTTATGATGCTTGTTGAAGGTGTTTGTTTTTGTGCACAGAGCTTAATAGTTGCCATTTGTGCTTCAAGCGTGGTCATTGCATGCCTTGCCAACACGTGTATCTGATGGTCTTTATGTTGTTTTCCTTGCTCTCTTTTTTCCTTATATGCATATGTAATTGTCTTAATCTTTAAAAAGTCTTTTGTAACAACTAGTAAAGGCATTGCATGGGACCTAAAAACATGATTTCAATATAATCTGCAGGTTACATGGGATGAACCTGAAATTCTGCAAAACATGACGACTGTGAGTCCTTGGCAAGTGGAGTATATTGCTCCAGCTCCACCTATCCATGCTCCATTTCCCCCCATCAAAAGATTTAAGGGCTTACAAGACTCTGAACTATTGGCTGATCGAGAGGGAGATATCCCCTTACCTCCAATGGGATTCAGCTCAATGATGGGCCATCTCAGCCCACCCTATTTTAGTCACGAATCTTTTCCTGCTGGCATGCAGGGAGCCAGGCAAATTCCTTTCCTTCTAACTAGCTTACCTAATATCAAGAATGACAGCGCCCATCAGGGGTGCCCTGATGATAAGGTGGACAGCACATTGCAGAAGATGGAAGCTGTATCCACTGACCTAAATATTGGCAGTTCACCCTCTGAGACACCTTCACCTGATAGCCATAACAGTGTGCAATTCTTTAGCACGGCTGCTACTAAACCACGTTCTTGCAATGTAACCAAGATCGGTTCTACTTCATTTCAGTTGTTTGGGGCATTTATCCAAGTGGAGCAGCCTCTCGCAAATACAGATGATATAAGTACAGAATATGATGACTCCTCAACTGAAGGCGCAAGAAATGACCTGGATAAATCCTTGTTGGACCCTAACCAGAAGTCAGATGATGGGCTTAGTGCTCAGTCTCAGAGATCCTCTGTGGTGGATGGAGATGCTTTGTGAATGGTGATTTGCAATGCGTGGTGATCGGGAAGGTTGTACAGGTATATCTTGATATGTCTGTGACTTGTGATGATAAATTGATAAGTTTCGCACATGAATCTCCTGATAATCTGATATGCTGCCTGTATATAATTGTTTTCTCAAAATCTTATGTTGTTGTGTGATATGTGTTCCCTCGTTGATTATGTGATGGTAGGGCTTTCTCTTACCTGAAGGCAAACTTGCCAGTTGATCAAGTTAGGAAAGAAGAAACCAGCTCAAGCAGTTTGCTTTCTATAATTTAGGAAGATAGGGGTTTTAGAGACTTTGGGCATCTCCCTCCTCTTCTCAAGATATGAACATTTTTTTTATTTAAAAAATTATATTATTTTATTTTAGGTGTATTGAGGGGGCATTTGGTTGCGTGGTTTCTCTTTTGGCCAAATGTTGGTCCCTGGCTGACCCAAAACTTTCCTTTTCTTTGTTTGACGGACGCGCAAAATTTTCTCCAGATGCAACTGTGTACATTTTCATATTTAGACAATAGATAGTTAATGCTTATCTACTAAATAACTAAAGAGATTGTGTCTCATGCACAATAGCGTTGAGTGTCATGATTTCTTTATTATCCATAGTTTCTTCAAACTTTATGCGTTTGGGTCTCTTATGAGTTATGACTTCTAATACACCATAGAGCTGAATAAAGCATCACTTGTTTGTGAACATACCCCATATATTTTTGTAATTAATATGTCCAATGCTGCAAAACAAAGTGGAATTCTGTTTGATATTACTTTCCTATAATCCTTATCTATTTACCTAACCAAGTTCTATACGAATTAAAGAACTACTTCTATATGACATTCTTACCGTTACTAGGTCTACCCTGGTTTGTTTAAAACGAAGGCTAAGAATGTCAATGTATGGAGAACAGTTAGGTGAATAACCTATTTTGGTATGAAAACCTGTTTAATGCCTCAGTCTTACATTATTATGATTTATGGGTGACTGCAAATCCTGCTAGAGTAAGTGACAATGTTTTTTTCTCCAGTTTCAGGTACGTTAACTGGCATGCACCACAGTTCGTAATGCAGTATTGGACCTATGTTAATTATGAAGTATCTTTGCGTATGGTAGTTTGTGTTTTTCCCCGGGTGCTTTGTTTTAGAAGAATAGTTGTAGATCTAAACTTACGGATCCCTAATCGAACTAAGCTTGAATAATTTGGTTGTGTCTGATGGCACATTGGCGCGACTTTAGAATTGTAAATTTATTGCACATTTAAGTAATGGGGAAAAACCATTAGTGTTTTTTCGAAAAACAGGGTACTGAAATTGTTAGTCCTTTGCTTTTGAGGCAGCAACAACATTCCCAAGTTTAGTAGGATACTTCCACTTTTGTTAATTTTTGTTTCAAATGCTCTTTGAAATAGATGGCAGGTGGAGTGTGTATATCTCTTTTATTAGTGATTGATGTCGTGGGCCGTCATTTGGTGGTTTCAATTTCAGCATCACTTTTTACTGTATTTGGTTGGAAGTTGAATCAATGTTACCCTTGATAACTTGCTATTCCATTTGATTGGTGAGGAACAAAGATGGTGGTCAACTGGTCATGATTAATATGGTAATGAGAAACTTAGTAGTTTTGAATGATTTGAGATTTGAGTTTTTGAATGATTTGAGATTTGAGTTTGTTCCTTTTATCTTATCTCTAGTCTTTATTATTAGAAGGAATAAATTTAGATAAAATAAGGAGTAAAATGTCTAATAACTTTAGATAAGTATTGTTCAGCAAAAATAAGAAAAATATGGTTGTAGTTAGAGATGTATGATTTTGGAATATTATGATGTGGCATTGATTTTTGGGAGGAAGGACAAAATGGATCCCTCCGTCCCAAAATAAATGCCATAGAAACGATAAGCTATGTTTGTATTTTATGACTAGTTTCAATCACATACTACAATCTACATGTATTCATCCATATGTAAGAAATAATATAGTAATGTGAGAACTAGTTGTATTTGGTTTAATATATATTTTTAGATGTTCACTTAATCACTTCTATAAAATTTAAGGTATTATTGTCATAATTATGCAATGGAGGTGGTACTCAATATAGAGATATCATCTACCTTGAGATGGAAGGCGTAAATCTTTAGACAAAACTTTTTGGGAAAAAAAATTGATAGGGCCCTAATAGTATATCAACTACCCACAAGGATCACCTCCAAGACAATCAACCAAACAATACAACTAAAATACACCACAAATAAATCACCAAGCAAACAACTTATCAATCAACCAATTATGGGTAGCAACTAATAATAAAATGTAGAAGAATAAAATGCAATCAAATGCAATCAACACCCACGAATTATACATGAAAAGCCCTTTCAATTTGAAGAGTAAAAACCACGAGACTTTTGAGGAATCCACCCTTGTAACCTTCTCTTATTATGATAAAATTAAGGGCAAAAGAACCCAAATCAGTCACACAAAGGTTCACAACCCACCAACATTTCCATACATAAGAGATACACAATTGAGAAATAAAAGATGAAGAATATCACCCAATTTCGTAGGTTATGTTCTGTTGCAACCACGGATGAACCAGAGCTCAAAACGGCGATCCAACCGTTCAAAATGAGGCCCTATGAGTCCCAACAAGCCGACAAAAAATCAGCACGATCTAACTGTTGAAACTCCGGCAAATGACAGTTTTGTGCAAGCTGTCCTGAAAAACCGAGCTGCTATTCTCTCTTTCTCTCCATCCTTTTGAGTGTGTGTTTTCTGATTTTTCTTTCTGCTCACCTAACTCCTTCTTGGGTCATAATCATCCATAAAAAAAACTCTCCAAGGCTTCCAAGATAAGCCAACACATTTAGCCCCAAGTGGACTAAAAAACATAACTCAACATTTTGGACTAACAAACACAAGATAGAAGACTTACTTGTGCAACAAGCGGGCTGGACCCACAACAAAAATGAAAAATATCAATTCAAAAGTTGCTTAAGCTATTGTTGCCTTGCAAGCCTCGAGGTCTATGTTATTCAATTGGTTGTAGTTTATATGAATTTATTGAAACTTAGTTTTTAACTTATTAAAATCTATACAAACTTATCTTAGTTTCTAATAAAACATAACCTTGAGTTGGTCTTATACCTCATTGGATCAAGCATAGCGTGGTAATTGATATTTTTTGGAGGCTCCTTTTCGAAAACCCTATGGTAAGAAAATTTTTCTTCTGGGCTACCCTCGCACAAGACACTTACTCTGAGGCCCAACAAGCACCCTAACTCCCTCAAACCACATTGAAATTATGCTTTCACCAAGATTTAAAACTTGGTCTTCCATGTGAGAGATAGAAAACGATACCATTTAACCCAGGGGTCTAAGGAGAAGTGAGAAAAAGGGAGAAAGAGGAAAAAACAATATACAAATCTAGTACTTCCTCCGTTTCAATTTAGTTGTGACACTTTTCAAATCACGGACTCCTAGGCAATTTTTATAGAAGAGAGAGATAGAGAAATAAAACAATAAGGTCCCATGTGATAGGAGAGAGATTGAGAGAAGTTATTACCCAAATTGAAAGTGTAACAACTAATTTGAAACTTCATAAAATAGAAAGTGTCACAACTAAATTGGAACGGAGGAAGTATAAAAATACATATTTAGTGTATTAAGAAGAAATTATAGAGCGTCGAATCGCAAAACCCCATGTAATGATTGTAATCTTGTATCATATCATAATGGGATATTTCCTCAGGTACCCCTGAGGTTTGGCGTAATTCCCAAGATACCCCCCACATTTGGGGAATTCCTCAAATACCCCTGAGGTTTGTGTTTGGGCTCAAGATACCCTTACTATGGACGGAACCCTAACGCCGTTAGGTTTTCCGTCCATAGTATCCCCAATTTTCTCTCTCCTCCCATTCCCCCACCCACTGCCAACTCCCTCCCCCCGGCCCGGCCGACGGCCGGCGACCACCGCCCCCACTTCGGCGCCGTCGACTCTACCTCCTCCCTTCGCCGGCCAGAACAACAGCACCCCCGACGTTGGAGCCGGCGACCCCACCCTCTCCCTTTCCCCCACCCTCGACACCCCACCCTAGCCCTCCTTTTCCCCATTCTCGATTCCCCCACCCCACCCCGACACCACCACCTCCCCCTTTCCCCCTATCGGAAATGGCCCCCCTTCCCTTTCCCCCATCGTGAGTCGACCCCCTCCTCTTCCCCACCCAGATACGCCGCCCCCAAACCCTTAAACCCACCCCCGAAACCACCCTAGGGTGCCGCCGTGTCGTCTTTGTTTTTTTTCGTTCGGCCGGCCGCCAACGTCGGGGTGAGGGAATCGGGAATGAGGAAGGGAGGGGGAAGGGTCGCCGCGCCGGAGTGGGTGGTTGTCACGGCCATCGGCCGCCGACGTGGGAGGGGGTTGGCGTGGGTGGGGGAATGGGAGGAGAGAAAAAATTGGGGATACTTATGGACGGAAAACCTAACGAGCTTTAGGGTTCCGTCCATAGTAAGGGTATCTTGAGCCCAAATACAAACCTGAGGGGTATCTGAGGAATTTCCCAAATATGGGGGGTATCTTAGGAATTACGCTAAACCTCAGGGGTACCTGAGGAAATATCCCTATCATAATTGGTAGTACTTGTTGAAGTACCATCCAAACCACGACCACTTCCCAGACGTAAGTGGTGTTTGAAACTCTTGGGAGAGTCTTGCAAATTCATTACAAGAGAAGCAAGTTCCCAATTCTACTGTAAATCACATACTCAAACCTGCTTCTGGAACTCTCTTTTGCTGCTAAATTCTCTCCTTTTTTCACTGTAATTCTAACTTCAAAAACCCCCCCCAAATACAATCCCATTCTCACAGTTTCTACCCCCCAAAAAACACAAAAAATGGCTGTTTCTCTCTTTAGCACCCCTCCCTTTTTGTGTGCTTCATTTTCATCAACCAAACAACTTTCTAAATCCCCCAAATCCCTGACCTTTCTTATTCCATCTTCTTCCAAAAATCACCACTTTCTCTCTCTATCATCCCTTCTCCCATTTTCTCTCTCCTCTCCTCTTCTTCCCTTAAACGGCCATGGTGGGCGTGACTTTAGTTACTGTTTTGCTTCACAAGAAGACTCTGCTACCACTGTAAGCTAATTTTCTTATATGGGTCTTTTTATTTTGTTGATAAAGTTGGAAACTTTGGTGGGTTGGATTTATGTTGTTTATGCATAAGAATAAATTTATGGTTGAGTAGGTTTTTTGGTTGAATATGGGTTAAACTGAACATGTATAATATGCTGAATTTTTATTGTTACTGGAAATTTTTGTATTTTAGGACTGGTGATTGAATATAGTCTATGGTGGATCCTAGAATAATTACCTGTTATGTTGGTTGATTTGAATATACTTAACTTGCATTTTGTATTTTGAAAATTATTATTTGGGATCAAATAAGCAATTGGAATCTGATGGAAATTTGAAGTCACCAGATGACAGGCAAAAAAAACAAAAAATTACATGGGATGAATTACATCTTGATGATATTGAATCAAATTCATATCATGAATAACAGTATCTAAACTATCATATTAATTCGTGAATTACATGGAGATGGATGTATAATGTATTCCACTTGGTATTTATGACTTAATCTTATGCTTTGAATTCTTTTTACTGGTAATATAGATGGATGAGGAAACGCAAGACGAGGAAGATGGGGAAACAGAAGAGACAGGTGCTAATAAGGTGTGGGAGAGTGTCGAAACTCTTACTAAATTTTATAAGGAGGCTGTTTTAGCTGGGGATTATCAGACGATTACTGAAATAGAGACAGTATTTTATAGACTAGAAACCGAAAAGAACGATTTGGTAGAGAAGTTAGCAACAATGAAAGAAGAGATAACTTCTGGAAAGGATAGACATATCCGTCTCCAAGCCGATTTTGATAACTTTAGAAAGAGATCAGAGAAGGAAAGACTTTCGGTTCGAAGTGATGCGCAGGGGGAAGTTATTGAGAGTTTTCTTTCTATGGTGGACAGTTTTGAGAGAGCAAAGCAACAGATTAAACCAGAAACAGATAGGGAGAAACAGATTGATACAAGCTATCAGGGTATATACAAGCAGTTTGTAGAGATCATGAGGAGCTTGCGAGTAGCTTCCATCGCAACAGTAGGGAAGCCTTTTGATCCATCTGTAAGTGTTATTATGTGGATTTATTAGTAATCATCTACTGTTTCTTTTACTATGCTTTTTTGCTGACTTGTGGTGATAAGATCTTGGTGATTTCTTAGCATTTGGTTTGAATTCACTAAACATGGAAGTTTATCAAAATGTAGTTACTTAAAACCTGTACAATTAATATCTGCTGAAGTTTTTGGTTTGAACCTAAAATTATGTACTAGAGAAGCTGATGTTATTGCTAGAAACTCATAATTACACTATCCTTTGCCTTATGTGCCTTTTCCTTTAGGGGGAGGGGGGTTGGTTTCCTGATTAAGGAGTTCTTCAGCTGTTCTCAATATCATTCTAGAGAACTAAGGCTGACATTGGTTTGTCTTGTGCATTAACTATGAGGAACCTACGATATCCATTATGGGGCATGCATATAATCCGCATGATTTGCCCTCGACCCCCATAGGTTATACTTATTTCCTACGATATCCATTATGAACCTGAATATGTAACGATCCAAACCCCTAACCCCATAACCCTTTTTCTTGTCCTTGGGCCTTCCTGGTGCCTTGGTAGCTTATAAAAACTACATTTAGTTGGTGTCATCAGCTAATGGAGGTTGAGACTTTATGTTCAACAGCTACTAAGCAAATGTTCGTACTTTTTTTTTTTTTTTTTTTCTTCTTTTGATATGGTAAGATCCTACTCGACCAACACCTGAGGTCAACTAGTCCAGCTTAGTAGGTCGAATCCTTGGTAGTAGGGGGAAACAGTAAGAGACTCCCCACCCCCAAAGACCCCTAGTGGTGTTTGATCAATGACCTCAAGTTTATAAAAGGTAACCCCTATCACTAGATTCTAGGCGAAGTACTATTTGGTACAACTATTAAGCAAGTATCTGTTTACATAGACTCTGACAGTCACAATGTGGAAGCTTGTACTATATAGTGTGCTGTAGCACTGATTTTGTTGGTATTTGTTTTATTTTCTGGTGTAGTTGCATGAGGCCATTGCTAGAGAAGAGTCTGATGAGTTCAAGGAAGGCATCATAATTCAAGAATTTAGGCGTGGTTTTCTCCTTGGTGATCGCCTTCTGAGACCTGCAACGGTGAAAGTTTCTTCTGGTCCTGGTAAAAAGAAAGAGAGTGCAGCTAACCAAACATCCTCGGAGCAACCTATTGCAGCTGCTACAGCCGATGAACATTGATACACAACGCAATACTGGATATGAAGAAATTTTGCTATTTTTAAGTGCCATATTATTTGATGCAAGCCCACTGATTTATTGATCGATAAAAATCTAATAGGGAGGGCAACCATTGTTATGATGCTTCAGTAGCTTTATCTAAGCAGAGGTTTACATGGAGAAAGATTTGTTGTCTCATGAAAAGAACCTAATGTAATTTTTGGGAGGGCCATTGTCCCATTGCTGTATACTTCATAGAAAAATACTGTTCTATTTACACAAAAACTGTTTTCCATATCTTTCTCTTTAGATAATTGGTGAACGGTTCTCCACTAAACACCTGAGAGGATATATTGGTAAATTCATTTGTGCCACACCAATTACTCCTTTTGTTTCGTTGGAGAACAAGTTATCCATTTAGGCTTTCTTTTTTAATTAGTGTAGCAAGACATTTTAAAGCTTTTCAAATCCATTCTTCCTCCATCCCTCTTTCTTATCTCTCTAAAATCTTGCTAAAGTTTTTAATCTCTGCGCCAAAGCTACTCACTTTTAATTGCCAAACATTCAAGTAGGTAAAAAAAAATCAGCATGAGCAATATGTTGGAAATTTTGGAAGTAAATTTCAACTAAGAGAAATTGCAACCAACAGTTTGGACATTTTGGTCCTTTAAATCTTGTATTAAGTTCATTTGATATCAACCGAAACAACTTGGAATTTCATGCTACTTAGGCCTATTATCAATTATATATGCAAAACCAAGGATGTCTTGGCCTAGTGGTTAAGATTGAGGTGTTGTGAACGATAGGTCACAGGTTCAAATCCCCCCTAATTTTTTAAAGTTGATCAATTTAAAAAAATAAATTGTTATACTATGTACAACTTTTTTACACTATTCATCACTCATATATCCAATCCATCATTTATGGTCAATTTGTTAAAAAGACGGCTTTTTTATGTAACCAAACACAATTAAATAATAAGCAAGGTCAAAAGTGTCTTTTCCACAAGAAAATGTCGTTGATTCCAAACATATGCAAGTAGTGAGCAGTACCTTGATGAGAGCAGAAATCCCAAATCACAAAAGTAAAACTTTGAAAAAGAGAAGAATTAACGTCAATGGAGTCTGCTCCCAATTTTTCTGCAGTTCAATATTCTCTCTCCTCTTGGGATTACCTTCTTCTCTTCTTCTTACGCCCTTTATTTGCCCTTTTCTTCGTTTTTCTCGTCCTTCTCATAGGTAACCTTTTCTCTCTTATTGAACTTTGATTATAAATTGTTATTGTTTAATTATTCATCTGGGTATTTTTAATAATCTCTCAAATTTCTCAAATTTCATCAAAGTTTAACTTTTTCATTGATGGGTCAATGTGTAGGTTGGTGGTTAGCATGGAAATTGGTGTTAGTTGATGTTCCTTTGGTGCAAGAAATCTTTGGTTTGCGCAAAAAACCTGCAAAAGCTGAGCCTCCAAAGCGTGTTTTTTCCCAATTTTACAATTCTCTTGCTGCTTCTACTAATCGGGTTACTCCTCCTTCTCGATAATGGTGACAATTCTTTCTTGTGTTTTACTCCATGAATTTACTTTTTTTTTGGTGATTTATAAGTTAAATATTGTTGACAATTGTCTAAGTTGCAATTTTTGTTTGTGGTGGGACTAATGCTAATGTATGCCATTTTGTTAAATTGCATTACATATGGTTTTGTTGACTTGTTGTACAACTTTTATCATACACCTGAGTCTACCTTGGTACACCCGAAGGCTACCTATTGCTCATTGCTCATTTGAATTTCTCCAAATAAGATTCACATAATAGGCGGGTGCGTAATGAATGGACTTAGAGGACATTTACAGAGAAATCTAGAACTAGAGAAGATTCACGTTTTTTGTTTTAGAAGAAACACTAGATATTCAAGTCTATTTGACCAAAAGAATGTAAATTTTATCACACTTTAAAGCAATTACTTCATTTCTTTCTTAGTTGCATGTTTGAAAACTTTGAAATGAGCTGCTTGTGTTAATTTAGACTTATTGTGATTGAGAAGAGGTGAGGAGATCGATTTAAGAATTAGTTCTACCATTGTAACCATCAATATTGAGTCTTTTGAAAAAAAAGGCTGGGAAAGTGGACACGCTATTGCATTTGGGTTGCATTTGGATGATCACTGTTAGATTTGTTGATAATGATTGTAGACTCCATATATCCTCGTTCTTGACTTGATTGAGACTCGAAATCTCATTCGAGTCAGATATATTTGTGTGCTCCTTGTCTTCATTTTCGTCTATGATTGTTAACATAAACAGTTGAATGATTTAATTCGTGTTTGATTCCGGTATTTTGATGGAACTTCAAGAGATCTATTGGGATGAACTCTTTGGCATTGTTGTTGTTGCTGCTGATGTTGAACTTTCAAAAATGTAAGTCAAGTTATGGTTGGAGAAGATTAGGAAGTTCTTTTGTAGTTGCCCACTTCGGCCTGTAAGTAACTAGGGTCAGCTGAACTATTTTTGGGTCATCAATCGAGCTTATATTACAGTTGGGGTTTAAAAATTGAATACTGTGAAGATGAGTTGACTTGAGCTAAGTAGCTGAAACTTGAGAGGTGAAGAAACTTAGCTCTGTATGACCTGAGTTGCTGTATGATCTTATCTTAGCTTATGAACGTTGGAATATGAGTGTTTAGTTAATGGTTATTGAGGCATTGCAAGAGTTGAGAAATTGAGGTAAAGGCTGCAGTTGTCGTACCAAGTTGTGCACAGCTAATATGCCTAGCAATGATTCAACTGCTGTAGAACCGTTTAGATGGTGCAGGCGTGAGGTACTGCAGCTTCTAAGTGAAGTAAAACTGACTGGTCTGAGGTGTGTGTGTATATATATGTGTGTGTGTGTGTGTGTGTGTGTGTTATATACATATTGTTGGAATAAATGTATATACGTATATTGTCATGTGGCTCTAGAAGCATATATATGTATATATCTGTATCTGTACATATATATGCTCCTAGAGCCACATGACAATTTTTTGGTCAGTAAAAAGTGTTCGCGAAAAAGAAAAAGTTAGATAGCTACTTCCCCGCTAAATATTTCTCCACCAAATCCATCATTAGAATATACCTCATATTTCATTTGCATACCTCATAACATTTCATTTGCAAAATGTGTGTTGGAATAAATGAATAACTTTATGCAAATATAGAATATCTGGGTCTCCAAATAACAAGGAGATGGAGAGGGCATTGATGCATTCTAGTTGATCTTGATTTATTGTGCAACTGTTATGTTGTTTAATTTTTACGTTTAGTTTCTGAGGCTGTACCTCTCTTTCTGCATCAAAAAAATGATAGCTTGATGAGGATTGAGCCATTGAGGATCCATTGCCCTGAGGCAATGAGGATTTTGTGTTGATGTAAACATTTAGTCTCGGTGGCTCTTGAGGAGGTAAAAAGACGATATTGATGTATTCGAATTTGGACTGAAGTTAATTATTTGTCAATGCTATGATAGGAAATGATCTAAACCCGATTATAAATATTTTTGGGAAAATATGTTAATAGAAAATTGAAACGTATCTGGGCTCAAGAGTTTGATACCTTAGACTTTCTAGTGCATTGGAAGAACTGAAAAACCACATTCACTTGCTGTTCAGTTGAAAAGACAAGGCTTAATATGCAATTATTTTTGAATTTTAGGTAAGGGCTCCGATCTGGGCTGTGTATCTTAGGCAGAATCAAAGATGTAAATGAAGCCTAGATCCACCAAGGAGGGGGCAATGGTTAAAGCCTAAAAGGGACGGGAAAGCTCAATTCCTGGAGAAAGTTTCTTCTGTTCTTGGTAGGATACCGTGGCTACTCAAAATCCCTGGAGCTGCCTCGTCCTGCTGCTATTGGGTTGATGAGAACTGATTTCATGATATAAAATGTGAATTTTTCTAAATTCTTTTTTGCAAATTTAAGTTTCATGTTATATATAAAATCCAAATGTATATTTCACTTTTCATTACTTGCTTGATGCTGCTAAGGATACATAAGCTGAAGATAGTTGAAATTGATGCTACATGATGCACAAGTAGGCACAGTAGGAGTTTATGAGGGCAAAAGGTTGGATTTCTGTGAACCAAACGCTGTGATTTTGGTGAAGATAGTAGATGTAAAGTGAAATATTTGTTGTTAAAAGCAGAAAATTCAATGACATTGCCTATTACGTATTGCAATTCTGTTTGTACTATAAACATTATGCATACTTTGAGAGTTTGATCCTGTAAACAAATTTCTTAATCTATCCTACTTTGTATTTCATCTATTAATACCAGTAAGAGAGAATTCAGCTGGAAGCACAAATTAACCTGAAACGCAGTGGAAAGCAAGCAGAGGCGCTGGATACTCTTCGCGGGGCCAAACAAATAGAAAAGAAGCTTAATTTACTGCCTTCATAACTCATAATAGAGATCCATTTTTATGTTGAATCTCACAATATTCTTGAGGATCAAAGGCAGAAAATTTTGTATAAATTTACAGGGATTTGCCAATTCTGCTTTAATTGGTTGAGGATCAATGTAAAACTAAATAATTTTTATTCAACCAAGCTATTCTGTGAATATTATAAAATCCTTTAGATGTTTGTGCCTCTTTGATAGATAAACGGGTTAAATATTTTCACCCTGATTTTAGGGGAAATAACATAAAATCTTAAATTTACAAAATAAAAAACTTCCCATGTAACTTGCACGGTCTAAAATTAAAATCATGGCTAAGTGAGCAGCGGTCAGTGAGTGGCCGAATATGGTGCATCGGTGGTGCAAGAAGGTAGAATGGGATTGCCATAAGTGGGAGCGAAAGTCGGTGTATGGTTGAGTGTCATTGGTGGTGCGAATTGTGATTTTATATGAGACTCTGTGGGAAGCAGTAGACAGAGCAAAGACTATTTCAATCAACTCTTATTGAAAAAAGGTCGGTGATGCGATCCACCATTACATTAACTACATCAACCACTGAAAACACGAGATGCAAGTCAGTTTTTAAAACAATCTCAATACATGATTATGAAATTTTATATCACAAGTTAATATTGACCACCATGATTTTATGACGAACTCCTTAAAATCTTCAATTTATAAAACATTAAAAATTTCCTGTGCAGTTTGCACGGGTTAAAAAGCTAGTATCTCTATAAATGGGTGCATCTTTTTTACCATTTGTCAACTAGTATTAATTAATTTCAAAAAATTAATAATTAATTATTTTACGATAATTAATTAGTGACCAGTAATTATTATATAACTAGTATTTTGGCCCGGGCGATGCCTCGGGTCAGTTACAATAAACAAATGCTTTTTCGTATTTTTTGTCCATTAAGAAATTGAAAAATTCACACGTGATAAGTAAAATATTCTGAAAGGTTTGAGTTTGAAAATAATAGCTTAGAAATATTGTGGTAAGATAATATGACATTAATAGTCTCTTGTTAGTTACTCCCTCCAGTCTTTATTAGTTTACCCGTATTCCTTTTTGTGATGTCCCTTATTAGTTTACCCCTTTCTTTTATTTTTGGAATGAGACCACTAACTTTAATTTCCATCACACATACATTCAACTCTAATATAAAATAATAGTTTCTCTTTCTTTCTATGTCCCACAACATTGTTTCTCCTAAAACTCTGTGCAAAAGAAATGGGTAAACTAATAAAGACCGGAGGGAGTACATAATAAGAGTATTAGAGACGTATATACTTGTTTAAGTCTTTTTAGCTAAGTATAATTATTAAAAGACTTTATCATATTGTATTTAAAACATTAGACAATAAAGCCACAGTGTATTGATGGTTAAGCTTTTACTTTTCATTTCAAAGGTCACGTGTTCGATACTTTACAGTTACACAATATTTATAAACAATACAACTCTATGGAATTAATTGAAGAGAATTGAAGAGAGAGAGAAAATGTGGTTGGGTAAGAAAAAAGAATGATAGAGAGTGATGAAATTTCGGCATTACCATACTATCCATATCCACCGTCATATCAACCAGTGTCGCCTGCGCAACTTCAGTTGAATTCACATCAAGTTGTTGATAGGATCATTGGGTAATGAATTGCCTTAATTTCTCTCACATTATATGCCATTAACTGAATTTTGTCCTTTTTCTTGCCATTTCAGCCCTGATTCTAGCAAGAATCAGTTTGGTTCTCTGAACATTAGCTAAATTGGGGTTTTTTGGCCATAGTTTTCTCTTGATATTCTTGCAACATTTGATTGTATTCCGCAATAAAATTTTGCAATTGAAGTTTATGGTTATTAAGTTGCAAGATGGGTCTTTGTAGGCCTCAAAAAGACCAGGCCTCAAAATTTAGTTATGTAACTATTAGTGTAATAACATGTTGAAAATTATGTCTCTCATGGTGGTGGAAAGCTAACCGCAATGTGGGTATCCTATTGATTAGGCACGGGTTCGATAACTTCTTCAATGATATTTCTTTTAATAATACCTCTATCCAATTAGACTTCTTACTACTCTTCTTACTTTTATTTTTCAATTGTCACGTAAGAAAGCCCATTTTCCCCATTCGTCCCAAAATATAATACTATATTTTGAATTTGCGCTTTTTCAGATATCACCCCCATAATCTTTTCCCAACCATTCTCTTTAACAATGAACAACAAAAATCATCCCAGCTACTTTTTCTCTCTCTTATATTGTTAACCTACTCAACTTAAGATACACATACTTTAAATTAAGAAACACATACTTATACTACTGCAATACATGTATAATATATGTGCAATATATGTATGATATTATGTACAATATATGTGCAATATATATGCAATAAAAACATGAATATTTAATATTTGTCAGAATTTAAAGTTTTAGATTTTCAATTGCTAATTTATAAATTTATGAAATATATTTGTGGTGTTATACTTCAAGCTTAATGTTTTTATGGATAAAAAAGTATTTTTATAAACTTGTTTAAATGATTTTGAGAAGTAACTATATAATGTTTATCTAAGAGTTATTTTTGATTGACTTGAACCCACTTAAATAAGTTGCTAGCTCCGCCACTAACTACTCACTACTGCTTGTAGACCAATCAAATTGTTTCTCTATTGGAATTAGTGGGGTTGAAAACCCTATAAAGCCATATCCCAACCACTTAATTACCGTGGAACAGATGGACTTCCATATATACATTTGAGAGGTTTTATGTTGCTTTCATCATAGTATATAGGATAAATTTCATGCATGGAACTACCTTTTATAATAATTTTTTTTCAAAAAACTACCTTATAAAACAAAACCCGTTTCAAACGACCACCAATTGACAACATCCGTTAATTTTGACCGTTAACCCCTCCTTTGACCATCACATGTTGGTCACGTGAGTTCATTAAAACTCACGTGATTCATCATCTTAGATTTGTATTGGATTATTTTAGGGTTAAAATTGAGTTTTTGTTAGTTTTAATGAACTCACGTGACCATCATGTGATGGTCAAAGGAGGGGTTAACGGTCAAAATTAACGGATGTCGTCAATTGGTTGTCGTTTGAAATGGGTTTTGTTTTATAAGGTAGTTTTTTGAAAAAAAATATTTATAAGGTAGTTTTTTGAAATTTTTTCGTTATAAAAGGTAGTTCCATGAAATTTACAATAGTACCCACCTCTTATATAAATCAACAAGGTTTTATGAGAATGCTAATATCTCAAAGCTAATACTACCTTTGTTCCCAAAAGAGTTATACGGTTCAATCTGGGAGGAGAACTGAGTAAATTTGGCAAAACTATGCGAGAGAGTGTCTAAAAGTTGGGAAAAGTAATAACCATAAATATTTGGGAAGAGAGAGTTAAAAAAAAGTGTGTAGATTAAAAAAACCGGACCATTCCATAAAATTGTTTCGGCCATTGGAATACAAATAAAGCGAAGGCACTCCGAGGAGGGGGGAGGACGCAGCGGAGGAGGAGAACCACATATGGTCTCTGTAGACATTTTAAGTAGGAGAATAGAGATGATTGCAACCCAAGCAGCCCATTCGACCTATCTCTCAATAAATTAGAATTCATTAGGGGCCTGTTCTCCCCAACTTATTTTCAGTTCAGTTCAGTTCATAAATTATTATCATTACTATTAGTTATAATTTAATTCGGTTCGGTCGATTGCAATCCGGTCCCGTTTCGGCCGTTTAGTTGTTTTATGTCGAAGAGAACAGGCCCTAGGTGTATGCAAGACCCACTCATGAAATAAATAGAAAGTCAAGAAACAAAATATCAAATGTGATTTACTTCACATGAAAGTAGGGCATCACTATTTACCGCCCGTATTTACTAAAAATCGCCCGTATTAATTTTAATACATTCCTAAACTACCCCTACATATAGTAGCCCTCACTCACACTCTCAATCTTCCTTTCACTCTCAATCTCCCTCTCACCCACACTCACACTCACTCTCTCTCTTCTCTCTACTCACACCAACCACCACACCAACCACCACCACCACCACCGCAACCCTCACCACAAAGAACAACCACCACCGGACTACCACCAACGCAACCACCACCACCACCGGACCACCACCACCGCAATCACAAACACCGGTCCACCACCACCGCTCAACAACACCGCACCGCCACCACCACCACGCGAGGACACTCACCTCGAGGAATATGGGTCCAAGGAAGAAGGTGAAAGAAGCCGGAGAATCATCAACCCAGGTTAGTGTCAATTTATTTTCGCCGGAAATACCCACCACCGCCATAAGAAACTGAAGTTTCGTTTCCTTCTTCATCGAGGAGACGAATTTTTTTTTCGTTTCCTCGATCGTAACTATACTAGAGATACCTTTAATATTCTTTAGACGATGGATTCTTGGCCAACTTTTCGGTTCCATGGAACCAAGATGTTTTTTCATTTCCTCCGCCGAGGAAACGAAGTTCTCTTTAGTTTTCGCCGCCGAGGAAACGAAACAGATCTTCGTTTCCTCGGTGGAGGAAATGAAAAAACATCTTGGTTCCATGGAACCGAAAAGTTGGCCAAGAATCCATCGTCTAAAGAATATTAAAGGTATCTCTAGTATAGTTACAATCGATGAAAAGATGAGACAATGTTTCTCTATTCATATCACACGAAACACATTGTTGGGGGTAACCACATGACTTCTTTCAAGTCTATCCTTAGTAGGAAGACCGTTATGAAAAAATTCCAAAGGAAGGAGCTGACTTTTGGAGGAACATTAATGTTCCAAATCCAATTAAAATCCACTTTATCAATAAGGTCAATACCTTGCAACAAGTGGGCCCCTGATTTAACGGAATAAATCTCATCCGGTGTAAGATCCCAAATCTTTTTATCCCGAGTCGAATAGTAGGGAATATAAACTGCTTTGATACTATTCACAATAGAATCTGGAAGAAAGGAGATCAACAACTGAGTATTCCAACTTAAACCATCTAAAATCAGCCTGGACTTTAAGGCTTGTAAGGCTAGAAGGGGGGCTAATGATTTTACTAATAAGATAAGGGAAAACCCAATTATCCTCCCAAAAGTCAACTAGAGCCCCATCCTTAACAATCCATCTAAGGCCTTTTGCAAAATCAGATCTAACAGACATAAATTTTTTCCATTGCCACGAAGCCGAAGCAGGAGTTTTGGCTTTCATAATATCCTGATGTTTAACATACTTTCTATTAACAACCTGGACCCAAAGATTAGTAGGACTCAAGATTAGTTTCCATAATAGTTTCATTTGTAGAGCTTTATTATCTATACTAGCCTTTCGAAATCCAATACCACCCCTATTTTTAGGGAGGCAGATTTTATCCCAGCCAATTAAATTGGGACTTTTATAGTCATGGTTTTTTTTATTCCAGAAGAAGTTTCTATACGTTTTATCAAGAAGATTTAGAGTTGACTTAGAAAGCAAAAAACTCTGCATTTGGTAGTTTGCTTTAGTGGCTAGATTAGCATTAATTAAAACACTTCTTCCTGCTTGCGAAAGAGAATTGGTCTTCCATTTCGAAAGTTGATTAGTAACTGAATGAGAGATTTTAGAGAAATTATTTTTATTAACCTTATTATAAAAGATAGGACAACTAAGATACTCCTCTAAAGAGTCTTTCTCAGTCATCTGAAGGATCTCCTGAAATAGGACTCTATCTTCCATTCTAACATTAGCGGAACATTGGAAGGCTGACTTATGAATTGAAATTAACTAACTGACCCGACATGGATCGGTACTTGGCTAAAATCTCTTTCATAACATGACAACTATGCACATTCGCTTTAGCAAAGATCATAGTATCATCCGCAAAGGTAAGTAAAGGAACTTTGACTCCGGACTTTCCCTTTCACCCAATAGAGTTGTTATTAGCCCCCGCATGAAAGGAAAGCTGACGAGCTAGAAGTTCAGCACAAAGAATAAACAAATAGGGAGAAAGGGGATCTCCCTGTCTTATTCATCGGGAAGGCTTAAACAGATCCCCCGGAATACTGTTAACTAGAATAATAAAAGAGACTGAGGAAATACAGCTCCTAATCCAATGAATCCATTTCTCACAAAAACCTAATTTTTGGAGAGTTATGAAAATAAAATCCCATTTTACTCTATCACAGGCTTTCTCCATATCTAATTTGATTGCAATCCATCCTTCATGACCTGACTTTCTACTTAGGAAGTGAAAAAGTTCATGTGCAATCAGAATATTATCTTGAATCAGGCGATCTGGGACTTTAACCCCCAAATAAGGAATTGTAGAAACAACAAGAATCAATAGAGTATTAACCCCCAAACAAGGATTAATCAACTAAAAAAAGAAAAAGTAAATAAAAGAAGAAGATAGGAAATAAGAACAAACCTGTGCACAGCCGAAGATCACAATTTTTTCAAGTGAAGAACACCTTTGTATAATATTCCCAAGGTCTGCCTCAGTTACATTGCAATGAGAAAGGTTAATGTGTTTGATTTTAAAACACACACGAGCACTAGTAGAATAATTGCTTATTGCTGCGGTGGTATTGCTGTGGTTTTACCCATACGCAGCAATATATCACGTAAAAAGAAACATAAAATATAAAATAAAGATATTGTTGCGGTTTCTCCCTAAAACCGCAGCAATATGGTATCAACAGAAAAAAAATTGACTATTTGACCAGACATATTGCTGCGGTTTTTGTCAAGAACCGCAGCAATATATTAAAATAATATTAAAAAATAATATTTTAATATATTGCTGCGGTTCTTGTTAGAAACTGCAGCAATATCATTAAAAAAAATTATAAAACACAACAGTTAGGGTTTTTTTCCTCACTTTCCCTCTCTCAACCTCACACGCAGCCTCTCAACCCTCACACGCACTTCTCTCTCTCTCAGCCTCTCAACCCCTCTCAACCTTCTCTCGCTCTCTCATCTCTCTCTCTCTCATCTCTCTCTCTCTCATCTCTCTCAACCTCTCTTCATCTCTTCGTCGTCAACCTTCGTCTCCCGTCATCCTTCGAACGGAGAACCTTCGCCTCCCGTCATCCTTCGAACGGAGCGACGCGACGAAGCCGCTCTCAACCTCTCTTCATCTCTTCGTCGTCAACCTTCGCCTTTCGTCAACCTTCGAACGGAGCGACGCGACGAAGCCGACGCGACCAGAGTGTTCGTCGACCGCAAGCGACGCCAATTCGCCGCCTCCGACGAGTTCCTTCTTCGGTTTTTTTTTGTTTTTGTTTTTTGTTTCCTTTTTTTCGTTTTTTTTTCATTTTTTAGATTTGTTGGTAGATTTTTTAGATCTGATTTTTTTTTTCATTTTTCTCGTCGTTCACCGTACCGGCGCCATCGCCGTCGATTTGCCGGCGCCATCGTCTGTTATTTTGCTCTTTTATTACTCTTTTATTACTCTTTTATTTCTGTTATTTTTCTGTAATTTTATTACTCTTTTATGTCTGTTCGTTTTATTACTCTTTTATTTCTGTTATTTTTCTGTAATTTTACCAGATTTAGAATTTTTTTGTTAGTTTATATAATTTCATAGTCTGTTTTTTCATCTTTTAGTTATTTTTTTTGGATTATAAGTTATCGATTCATTTACATTTTTTGATAATATTTTCTAGATACTGAAAATTTTCAACTTTGTTGTTGAGTATAAGATATCATTTCATCTTTCGTTCGTCTGTGAATTGGGTGGATAGTGGATGGATTAATTGCCTAGTTTTAATATTTCAAATTTGATTACAAAATACAAAAAAAAAAAAAAATTTAGCTGTACTATGACCTATTGCTGCGGTTTTGGTCAACAACCGCAGCAATATGCTGTATTTTTTATAATAAAAAATATATATTGCTGCGGTTTCCGGGAAAAACCGCAGCAATATCCATATTTTTATAATAAAAAATATGAATATTGCTGCGGTTTGTCCCATAAACCGCAGCAATATGTTGTAATATTGTTGCGGTTTAAAACCGCAACAATAGTTTAATTACCTATTGCTGCGCCCTTTATTGCTGCGCGGTCAAAACCGCCGCAATAGGCCACTTAATGACCGCAACAATAATCATTTATTCTACTAGTGGAGCAATAACATTTGTCGTGTGATAGGCCACTGACTTGGTCGAATGAAGACTAATTTTAATCAACCTAGGACCAACCACTTGAATGAAGGTGGCAACAGCTGCATCGCTAGTCTTATATTGTTCACTGAAATCAAGGACTATTAGGTATTGGGCTGCCCACAGACAGGTAGCATAGGCTGCGGAATGTGAGGTCCGTACATGAAACTTTAATCTCAGATAAAGTTGGACAACATTTGCCAATCAACTTCATGGTCTGATCAATTATCCTGTAAAACAATATGAATAAAGTTAACATTAATGATGAACATAACATAAAACATAGAGAAAAGAGAAGAGGAAAAGAAATTTACTCGGATTCATTAAAATTGAGTTTAAGCATATTGGTACCAATGGAACTCATAAATGATGAAACTATTTCATCAGATAACTTCGGAACACATGAGATTGATAAGGCCTTTAATCTTGAAAATCCAATAAGATCAGCAACAGTTGTGATTCTTTCAAATCGACAATAATCCATATACAATTTACACAGTTGGGCCAAACTGATATGCTAAATTCCCAATCAAATCTCCACTTATACAGCAGCCACCCAAATTCACAGATGTTAGACCTTTCATTTTGAAAAGTAAATTTTTCCACATCGAATTTGAGAGTGTGAACCAACCCCGTTTATGAGATTTTAGAAGCCGGTAAACCTATATGTTGGGCCCTAATAAAGGGTGTTCATGGTCTTTGGTCCAAGTTTTTTAAGTTTTGATTTTTCAGTCCAGATTGGTTGGACAAATTTTATTTTTTTATATGAAACTTAATTTTACTATTGGCAATGATGGTAATGAATACATATTGGCAGCAATGGTGATGGTTAGCGTGGGCTTCTTCATCGGCTTTATGCTGCCCACCAAAGACCTAAGCCTGGAGAAGTCACAACCGAGACAACCCTCTCGCACATGGGGTCCTCCATCTCCCATGTCGCAAAGTTCCTTAAGAAGAAGTAATAACCGACCTTGAACCCGTGGTAATCGAGGTAACCGACCCCAATCATGAATCATCTGGTCATCGATATCAATGTCCTATCTTCGGACACTCGAATCAAGCTGAACTTGACCGACCATATAACTCCTGAACAACCCCATTTCTGAGATTTAGTGGCCTAAGGGCAAACCTATATGTTCATGGTCTTTGGTCCAAGGTTTTTTAAGTTTCGATTTTTCGGTCCACATTGGTTGGACAGATTTTATTTTTTATTTTGTTATATAAACTTAATTTTAATAGACAATTTGTCAAAAGATTATTATTATATTATTAATATCTATATTTCAAGATACACCAAATTCTCGTAAATTAATAAATTATTATCTCCTATATTTCAATCCTCAATTTGCCCTGGCGGTAGCCCATTCTCCAGGATCAAAAGAATTTGGTTTAATTGCTGAATAGTGACCTCGTCAGAAATACCTACAGCACCATGCTACCCATATTGGGCAAATAGTTCGACCGTGATTTCGGCGCCTTCAACAGAGTTGACCTCTAAGGTAGTGAAAGTTAATCTAGAAAAATCTAGATTTCTAATGTATCTTAAAGTTAGTCTAGAAATATCTTGTAAAATATCTTATAATATGTGATTTAGAATACTCTAGACATAAGAGATAAAAATTTATCTCTTAGATGAGTATAGAAAATTCTAGAATTAGGTATATAACCATTATAAATAGGTACCAAGTGCTTGTGTTTAAGGATGCACAAACATAAGAGATCTACCAAAGTTATGGGTAGCTAAGATCACCCATGTGTAGTGAGAAACATGAGTTCTCACAAGATCAAGTAAGAGTGAGACACATGAGCTAATCAAGAGAGCTCCCACAAAATATTATGAAGGGTAGAAACAATAGTTCTACCAAAAAGATTAGTGAGAGATATGGGCTCTCACAAATATATTGTTATACAATTTTTTTTTTATGTAATCAATACTTTGCAATTTATAAAATTGTAAAATTGTATTTTCGGGTCCAGTCTAATTCCACGAGCGCCCCCAAATTTCTATCATAAGGACCGTGAATGTAACATTTGCGGGTAGTGGAGGTTTTTGATACTCCTGATGTTGTGTTCGACCCCCAAAAGTAAATCTTTGGTTCTAACTTCTATCTATCTCCCCCCGGATTCTAGCGAGAATCCGGGTTATTCTCTCCACCACCGTGAAAACGGGGTGCTGCGCAGTACTGGTTTGTTCGTATTCGATTAAGGCATTGGTGTATTCCGCGTTCAGGTTGGCCAGTCGGTCTTAAATGTTGTTTTGTTCAACGACGACGTCCTGGAGATGACGAAGAAAAAAAGTAAGCGATCGTCTTTCAATATCAATGGCCGCCATGGACGAGGAGGGAGAGTCGACACAGGAGAAAGAGGAGCAATTGAAGTTCATGGTTATTAAGTTGCAAGATGGGCCTTTGTATAGGGCCTCAAAAAGACGTAGGCCTCAAAATTTAGTTAAGTAACTATTAGTGCAATAACATGTTGAAAATTATGTCTCCCATTGTGGTGGAAAGCTAAGTGCAATGTGGGCATCCTATTGATTAGGCGCGGGTTCGATAACTTCTTCAATGATATTTCTTTTAATAATACCTCTATCCAATTAGACTTCTTACTGCTCTTGTTACTTTTATTTTTCAATTATCACATAAGAAGGCCCATCACTCTTTTCCCAACCATTCTCTCTAACAATAAACATAAAAAAAATCATCCCATCTACTTTTTCTCTCTCTTATATTTATACCCTACTCAAAGAATGTGAAAAACAAGTTGTCCAAAATATTGCAAAATTGGTCTCTATTTATAGAGCTTGGAAAAATAGTCATTGGTAAAAAAAAATTTTACTTTTGTATTTTTAAGAATATTGCGTTTTCAACATATATAATTGTGTTTTTTTCTCTCTCGTGCCAGAATTTAACGAGTGTCACAATCTGACGCGTGAATCAGAAAAAGTTGTTGAATTAATTATCTTTGGCTTTCAGCTTCAGACTTTGTGGGCCCCACCCGACGCACGCTTGGGCGTGTATCTAATGTTCCCATGCTTTGAACTGACGATTGACTTCCTTCAATCTTTATTACACTTATGATTAAGTCCCATTTTTTTAAACATTGGGGCAATGATCTTTTAAAAAGATCAGGGATAAGGGTGCTCTTAGGAGTAGGCCTCCTACCTCTCTTTTGCATATTTGAGGAGAGTTACTGAATTTTTGTTTGATTTTCACGTGCCACATTTCCTCATTTTTCCTTTGTTTTGACCCCATACTTTATCTTTTGCCATTTTTTAATTCATGTTCTCCTCCTCCTTCTCCAAACCGCGATTTCAAGTTTGACCTAAGAAATTAGATGGCTCAGAATTTGGAGCTTCAAGAACAAGCCCTCTACTGTTATCTTCACCATAATCAATTCTTGCAACAATATCATGTGAATTTTGATGGCTGCAAACCCTAATCTTGTTGTTTTGCGTAGAGCAACGTTGATATTTGCTAGAATCAGAGCGGACATTGCATGCAAAAAGCAGCAGATTTTATTGATGGGAGATCATGTAATTAATCTTATAGAAATTAAGGCCTTATATTTACCAATAATCATAGCATTACCTCCTGTAGCAGTGGATTCCGTTAAAGGGGCATTATTTTGGTTGATTTAGCAACCATGGATTGGGCGGTGGTGCGACTGTTCCGATCGATATTCCTTATAAACGATCTTTGCTAGCTATAGTTTGGGCTGAACTTGCAACGAGGTTACCCTAAATCGGATATGCGATTAGGTAATTTTCTTTTCAAATCTATAATCAAAGTTTTAATATTTGTTCTCTTCTGATTTCGGTGTTCTTGTTGCAAAGTAATGCAAGAATGTTTCATTTACTGCTTTTTAATTTTCAAATCTATAAATAACTAGATCTGCACAACGGGCCGGATTAGGGCCGGGACGAACCTTACTATAACGGGTCGGGATGAGCCGAGCCATACATAGAAGTTAAACGGGTCGGGCTGGAACAGGGTCCTTCAAGCCCGACCCTCCAAAGCCCTCCTACAAACGGGCCAGGTCAAGGCTAAAAATGGGCCCCCGGCCCATTGAACACCTCTATAAAACAACCATGCCTTTTGTGATTCTTGTCTCGTTGGACTAACTACTTTGCGTCAAAAACTTCTTCCCCCAACCTTGAGCTGATGGGCGGCCAAGCCAACCAGGCTTTTACCCAAAAAAGTAGGTTGTTCAAGACCAAGGGTTGGGATGGGCCTACTTTTGGACATGAGATTTCTGCTGCAATTGTGAAAATCGGGCTGGCCCAGTTCGGACTTCTGGGCATAAGGCTAAATTAGATCAAAACTCTTTTCAGGCCTTAAATTTTTATGCCTATAGCCTCGAGAGTATAATTGGGAATTATTCGGAACAAAAAAACTTGTATAGACCATGTTTATAATAATTTATTGTCCACCGGAAATTATATGATATAGTTGGTTTTTCATTTGATATAGTCAGTTTTTGTATGATATAATCATCTTTTATATAATCAGTTTTTGTATGATATAGTCAATTTTTTGATATAGTCAGTTTTGGTATAATATAGACTGTTTATTCTAATGTAGTCAGTTTTTGTGTGATAAAGTCAGTTTGGATGCACAATAAATTATTGTAAACCCGGTCCACCCAAAACGTTATGTATTCGTAAACCTGAAACTTGGGCTTTTTTAGACGGGCCTATCACATATTGATAAGCTCTCTCAATCTGGCTTTCTCTTAATCGATTAGGTTAATACCTAATGTGTTAAACACATGGAAGGAAAAAGTTAGCTTTTGATTATAGTATATTGAGGGTTATTGGGTTAGATTTAGGTGTTTGACATGTTCGCCATTTATCCTTACTCGGTAGCAAATAGTAAATCACTTTAAACTATATTGAGGCTAGGTTGTCCATACAATGAATCTTTTGTCAAGCTATGTTGTGTTACAATAAAGGTGACGCTGGTTTGAGTTAAGCATTAGCTATCAGAGTGCTTGTTATCGACATATACCTGTTCTGAAGTGAAGTAGTCTGATAGATCAATCACAATTAAATCGTTTCAACTGCAAGATCATGATGAGATTGTCTATATATGATTCTTTCTCATTCAGGTTTGAATATTTCAGTTGTCCCATGAAACTGGGACAATGATTGGGAACTCCATCAGAGAAACAATAACTTTTGTAGTATTAAGACTAATTCATGTCTTGATTATTTTTTGCTTGCACATTTAGTAGTTACGACTTACGGATACCATAATGGTGGAGGATAAAACTATTATCTGAGTGATGGTATAGGTTCAAGAACTTTTGGTTGTAAAACGCTGCTCAAATGGTTGTATCCAGTTGGCTGTTAGGTTCACTTGACCCTACATACTAGGAGATTTTACAAGATGTTATTAGTTATTACACAAGCTTAACATCAACGAAATCATGTCTCTAAATAGGCTTACCTAGAGAAGGTAAGTGCGTGTTTGGATATATGAGTTTACCCTTATGACCTTATGATAGTAGAGAGGTGATTTTTTGATTCATTTCAGGAAAATAGAGTTTATAGTTTTGTGTATGAACTGCATAAAATAAAGATTTCCTAAGACATCTACTACTAGGAAAGCACAAGAAGCAGAAACTTTTTATTCTGCATAGCTCTACCATCTGCCACTATGAGCATAACACATGGCAAAGTATACCATAGATATGCCATGGAAAGGTCACTACTCACAGGGGCGGAGCTACTATCACACTACTGGATTCAATTGAACCCACTTGATTTGTGGTCGTAGTATTAATTTTATACATTATTACAATATTGTCCTATATATTAAGGGCTGCTACTCTAATTGCTGCGGTCAAAAAACGCAGCCCTTAGGCCACTTTTGACCGCAGCCCTTAGGCTTTTTTCCACTAGTGGATGCACTCTGAAGTGAATACACTTGTGAAAAGTTTGCAATGGTGGACTACAATCATTGACAAATGTAAATGTTTGAGAATGAGCCTTTGTTGTTAAATCTCCAATATAAAATTGATAATAAATTTTATATATATTATTTGAATCAGCGGGGTTTATTGACCCAATTTAAGATACACATACTTTAAATTAAGAAACACATACTTATACTATTGCAATACATGTATAATATATGTACAATATATGTGCAATATATGTATGATATTATGTACAATATATGTGCAATATATATGCAATAAAAACATGAATATTTAATATTTGTCGGAATTTAAAGTTTTAGATTTTCAATTGCTAATTTATAAATTTATGAAATATATGTGTGGTGTTATACTTCAAGCTTAATGTTTTTATGGATAAAAAAGTATTTTTATAAACTTGTTTAAATGATTTTGAGAAGTAACTATATAACGTTTATCTAAGAGTTATTTTTGATTGACTTAAACCCACTTAAATAAGTTGCTAGCTCCGCCATTAACTACTCACTACTGCTTGTAGACCAATCAAATTGTTTCTCTATTGGAATTAGTGGGGTTGAAAACCCTATAAAAGCCATATCCCAACCACTTAATTACTGTGGAACAGATGGACTTTTATATATACATTTGAGAGGTTTTATGTTGCTTTCATCATAGTATATACAATAGTACCCACCTCTTATATAAATCAACAAGGTTTTATGAGAATGCTAATATCTCAAAGCTAATGGAGTACTACCTTTGTTCCCAAAAGAGTTATACGGTTCATTCCGGGGGGAGAACTAAGTAAATTTGGCTAAACTATGCGAGAGAGTGTCTAAAAGTTGGGAAAAGTAATAACCATAAATATTTGGGAAGAGAGAGTTAAAAAAAGTGTGTAGATTAAAAAAAAACCGGAGGTAGTATATGCATTGTTCCCGAACTTTCGAAATGATTTATGCAATCATCTCTATTCTCCTACTTAAAATGTCTGCAGAGACCATATGTGGTTCTCCTCCTCCGCTGCGTCCTCCCCCCTTCTCGGAGTGCCTTCGCTTTATTTGTACTTCAGTGGCCGAAAGGTCTGTGCAAAGCCACTACTTGCAAGAAGAATCCTCCTGCTTCGCTTACTGAATTCACTTTACATGGAATCTGGCCCATAGATGCCCACGGAGATCCGAAGCTAAATTGCGGTACACAAGACTTCAGTAGCATTGCTTTACAGGTATACTAGCTCGTATGCACGCGATGTGTGCGACAACATATTAGTATTAATACTGATATTCTGAATCGTAAAAAACATTAATATTAATGCGAAAAATAAACACGTACTTCGTAATTACAAGTTATTTATACAAAAAATATATGATTGAAAATGAAGATAAAAGAAGTTGGTCTATGCTTACTTTTTCTCATCGGGTTTAACTATTTCGCTTGAATAACATCTTGACTACGACAATTATGAAACAGAAAAATAAAAAGATGAGTTATACTCTTTTTTTCTCCGTAATTTTTTTTTGTAGTTCTTTGTAATTGTTATTGAATATTTAGGTAAAAGAAAACTTTGTATTTTTGGCTTTACAATTGTTAGAAATTTTTTTGTTATGTTAGTTTCCTCATCGTAAGTAATCTTTTTATATGGCAATCTTAAACATTTGCAGGGTATAAATGAACATTTGTGAGTACTTGAAAAATCAAAATGTTCATTTCTAAATTCTAAATTAAAGATTGGAAAATTTCAAACATTAACACACATCTACTTATTATTAGATGAACTTGCATTCTTGTTAATATATTTAGTTCTTCAAAATTCAAAATGTTTTTAATTGTAATGGAATAACATTATGAAGTACTTAAAAGAATATTATAATTGGATCTAATTATTAAAGACGCTCTTTTAATTTAACTTAATATTCATTTGTGTGCCAATTTTAATTTGTGTGCATAGTGCTTGTCCTACTACCTACCTTGTACACCATCTTTGCATTGCAACCCAAGCAGCCCATTCTACCTATCTCTCAATAAATTAGAATTCATTAGGGGCTTATTCTCCCCAGCTTATTTTCAGTTCAGTTCAATTCAGTTCAGTTCATAAATTATTATCATTACTATTAGTTATAATTTAATTCAGTTCAGTTGCAATCAGTTTTGTTCAGTTCAGTTTAGTTGTTTTATGTCGAAGAGAACATGCCCTAGGTGTATGCAAGACCCACTCATGAAATAAATAGAAAGTCAAGAAGCAAAATATCAAATGTGATTTACTTCACATGAAAGAGTAGGATCACTATTTACCGCTCGTATTTACTAAAAAATAGCCGTATTAATTTTAATACATTCCTAAACTACCCCTACATATAGTAGCCCTCACTCACACTCTCAATCTTCCTTTCACTCTCAATCTCCCTATCACCCACACTCACACTCACACTCTCTCTTCACTCACCTCACACCAACCACCACACCAACCACCACCACCACCACCGCAACCCTCACCACAAAGAACAACCACCATCGAACTACCACCAACGCAACCACCACCACCACCGGGACCACCACCACCGCAAACACAAACACCGGTCCACCACCACCGCTCAACAACACCGCACCGCCACCACCACCACGCGAGGACACTCACCTCGAGGAATATGGGTCCAAGGAAGAAGGTGAAAGAAGCCGGAGAATCATCAACCCAGGTTAGTGTCAATTTGTTTTCGTCGGAAAATACCCACCACCGCCATAAGAAACTGAAGTTTCGTTTCCTTCTTCATCGAGGAAACAAATTTTTTTTTTGTTTCCTCCACCGAGGAAACGAAGTTCTTTTTCGTTTCCGCCGCGGAGGATTCGAAACAGATACCGAGGAAACGAAAAAACAAACATCTTGGTTCCATGGAACCGAAACGTTTTTTCGTTTCCTCCGCGGAGGAAACGAAGATCTGTTTCGTTACCTCCATGGAGGAAACGAAAAAGCATATTGTTACCGTGAATTGATGGCGGAAAAAAAATTTAAAAACTAACCACATTCCGTTCCGGTGCTGCTGGCGGCGTTGACGGTTCTTCGTCAGACATTGTGGTGTTGTGACAGTGGTGGTCCGCGACAGTGAGGTGGTACTCCGGTAGTGGTGGTTGTCCGCGGTGGTGGTGGTGCGCAAGTGTGGCACCAGTGATGGTGGTCCGCCGGTGGTGTGCTCGAATGTATCTCCGGTGGTGGTGTTGCCGCCGGCGGCAGTGGTGGTGGTCTGGTGGTAATAGTGCAGGAGGTGAGAAGGGGGTGAGAAAGTAGGAGTAGAGTGAGGTTGGATGGGAGGTGAGAGTAAGAGTGGGGTGAAAGGGGAGGGGTATGGGGGGCATTTAAAGGAAAAAATACGGGCGATAAATAGCGATAGGGGAAACAAACCCTGAATCTAAAGAGTATATCCAAAAAAAAAACAATATTCTAATCAGAATAATTATCCACATAAGAATGTGAAACAAAGCAATACACTAACCATCTGGGTTAGGTTACCAACAAATAGCAATTGTTGTTTAAACAGACAACAATTTAGAAGATGCATTTAACGCTGGACAACTCTCCTTGATAAAGGGTACAAACTCTCTACATATCTAAAACAGAAATCACAATCTACACCCAAATTCCGGAACATGCCCGTTGTGGGATTATAAAGGCTCAACCCATCGTAGTATGTTGAAAACAAAATATCACCATCAATCCGTTGTGCCCTGAACGATGGACCAAGTTCAAAAGTCGTTTCGATGGAAATTAAACATTGCCATGCCAATGGAACTCCGAGGTCATCGTCAAATTGAGTAACGACCCAGATGTCAACACTAGCCCCAGCAACACTAAACACACTGCGAGTAAAAAATAGCGCAAGACATTCATTGTATAGCCCAATGTCATACATGAACTCAACAGTCGGGCGATATACGAGTGGAAGAGCCCCTTGTGGTGGATCAGAAAACCTGAACAACTCTGTGCTAAAATTAAATGAAAGGATCCTAAAGATGCAATTCTCATTCTGCAAAAGCGTGGCAGTCCAATAATAAACACCATTTAAACACGTATCCATGGTTGATGGCATAACATAGGCGTTAGAACCCAATAAAGACGGCTCACGAACCCTCTTCCAAGAGTCTGTGCTTAGCGTGTAAACCATGTACACCAGAACTACGTCCGACACAACAGTAGTTGTAGCCACAATCTTGAAATCATTCGACAGAGGATCAAATCCAAAACCAGCAACACGAAACTGTCCACGCGTAAGCTGATCTGGCACATGGGGATAGGCAACAATCTTAAAATCTCTAGAGGCAGGATTCCACAAGCCACAAGTACAAGAGTCCCTGCCCAACCCTTCCACATCGTATGCATTAAATTCAAAGCAAATAATGCCATTAGAACTGCCTCGGCAAAAGACTTGTAAGTGTATATCTGGATTATTGGGGAGAATTGAATAGGTATCACGTTCAACATCAGGTATCCAATTCAAAACAGTGTCATACCCTTGCTGTTTAGAAAGAAGAGAACATTGGTTTGGTGGACCTTCTATAGATGATAAGCGTTTCCAGAGAAGGAGTGGCACATCACCGTTTGCTTTGTGCATGGCATACTGAACGCAGTGGTGTGTCCAAATGAAGCTAGGGTCGTCAATGAGGGCACGCCATGACTTACTGACACATCGCAATCGCAATAAGTCTCTCACTGGCAGCCGTGAAAGGATGCCTTCAAACAGATCTTCAGGAAGAATGCAGTTTGTTTCCATTACCTTTAAGATACAGATATCAAAGCAAAGGAGCAAATCAACAGCCACATTTCAAATCATGCTAATTTGGCCAACAGCTAAAAGATAACGCAGCACGATAATTCCAACACTTAGTGGAAAGAATTATATCTTTATATAATGCAGATCAGAATTCAGGTGAACTCTTAATCCTTGATATTTCCAGAAAAACAAAGTTCAATTGAATTTTCTTTCTTTTTGTTTTGGCTTCCTTTTGTTCTATATAGTATTATTATACAAGTTTAACATGAAAAAATTGGGTATATAAACAATAAAGGTATCTTCATGATAAAAAAATGAAGCAATTAGTAGCTTCGCTTAATCCAATGCTGAGCTAATACCGTATCTTCTTTTTGGTGCTAATGAGCGATTAAGTGCGGTGATGTAGTCGGGATTGTATCCCAAACTTTACTATCCACTGTGAGCTAATATCAGAGTAATAGTAAGAAATTACCCTAAATTAAAACCTCATTTGAGAGGAACACAGGAGAATAATCATCCATTCAATTTTCAAAACTAAGGCTCCGTTTGGTAGGGCGTAAAACATTTTCCTGAAAAATTATTTTTCCCTATTTCCAAATTTACATTGTTTGGTTTGCAAAGGAGTGTTAAACCATTTTCCCTAGCAGTGAAATTGTTCTCCCAATGATGGAAAATTATTTTCTTTTCAAAATGAAGGGAAAATTATTTTCCTTCATTTTCCTTATCTCTCTTGTACACTCCTCTCACTACCTCCATACTTTCCCTTTCATTTTCCTTTCTTTTCATCATTTTTCTTACATGGAACCAAACAACTAAAACTAATTTTGGAATTGTGTTTCCATTGGAAACTATTTTCCATGAAAATCATTTTACACCGAAAATGTTTTTACCCAACCAAAGGGATCTCAAAAGCAAATAGAGCATAATAACAAAATTAATAACATTAACAAATGGAAGAATTTAAGGGAAATTATACGAATAATAAATTAAAAAAACCTAAAATTAAACCCCCTCTTAATCCAATTACTAGTAACATCTAGGTAAAGAAAAAAAAAATTGGAAATTACCTGCCACGACCAATGGAAACAGATGCGGCTGGTGATGTAGTGGTTAGGGAATTCTTAGTTTTAATCTGGCGGAATTAAGGAGCAATTCAGGCTGGCTGTTTGGTTTCCCAGGGTTTGCTTTGTCCTCGTTTATCTCCTCCCAGGCTCAGAGTATGTGTAAGGAGATGATTTATAATCATACTTAATAGTGAATTGTCTTGTAAGACACCGCCTACTTTTATTTAAAAATTAGACAATAATTCAAGCACAATATTAACAAGCAAACGGGTCACATTTCTAAATATAATGACCAATATAACATGGAGGGACCAGTTTAATCTATTTATTAACCAATTTAATACATTCAGTAATTACATTCTTCAATTTATTTACTGATTAGTTTAATCCAATTAGTGTCTAGTTTAATCTATTCGGTAATACCAGGTTATTTTTTTGAAATTATTTGTTGTAGTTCGAGTTTCAAAGAAAAGCAAAGGAAGGAGAAGAAAAAAGGGACAACTAGGTTGGTGCGAGATGTTTACGAATAGTGTTGGATTAGAATAAGATGGAATTGGCTTGCCAGGAGAACACAGATTTGTGTTTGTCTAATTTTATGTTAAAATTAGATCGCCTGTTCTAATAATTTGTGAATTTTCTTTTATAGATGGTGGGCTCGTGTTTTGCAAAATTATTGATAGTGAATTTTTTTATAGAAAAATTATTCAAAATCTCAACAATTTAGTTTAACAAAATAATTTAAGAAAATATCGTATGAGATTTCTAGTTGAAAAAGGATAGATTCTTTTATAGAGGATATTTTTCCTCATGAGAACATTTGGCATATAATTTGTTTTACCTTTTTTTTAGTTAAATCTAAATAAGTGTGACTTTGTTTCCAAAATAATTGAACTCGATTTCTCCTGTAAATAATTTTAAAGGTGATCCTTCCTGATTTAGAAAAAAAATGATTTTTTTTCACAAATGTGTACTTACTAGTTGAATTGTGAGATTGGTTTCTTTCAAAATAATTGTGATTCTTTTAGTGTATGTTCCTTTGTGAAGGTTAACTTAGGTAGTTTCCTTTATATATATTGTAAAAATTAAATTTGTTTATAAAATGTCAGTAACGAAGAAGTAGCACTACCCATATAATTTGTATGTCAACGTTAGACACTACCTCGCTGACACTTGGTGGTTAAAAAAAGAAGCGCAAGACATTCCTATACTTTTTTCTTTTATAATTGCAACGTGTTGAAGTTCACGCTTGTCGATGATTGACATTAATATCTCTAGTATATAACTAATGAAGATTATAAAAAGTTGATATTATGAAATATACATTTACATAATCCAACGACATATAGCATAATAACAATTAATTTATATATACTTCTATGTATTAGCAATAAAAATATTCAAAGATAATTAAGGAATAGTATAAAAGTCAAAACGTCACAATCATAAAAACAAAGAGGAGGAAATATGTCCAAATATGCAATATCTTGTCACTACAACATATAATGTAGATACAATAATCCATTCGTTGGATAGGCTGAAGTGATTTTTTGACCGGTAGACTTGCGTGTATCATATGAGAATATTATTAATCTGAATTATAATTGGTTTGAGACTCTGGAAGTGTGTACATGGTATTAGTAATCACACTAATATGCAGGAGATTAAGGCCTTAAGAGAGAATTATGCTGTGGAAGTACCTTGTTGGAAGGGCTTTTGTTTTGTTGTTAGTAATAGCTATATTATATTTCACTTGTAGAGATATAATCGACTTCTTGAGGATAAACAAAATATGTGCTCATTGACTCTAGAAAGGTTCCATTAATGCAAGTTAGAAAATTGTTTCTCAAATTGTAAGCAAACGGCCCTAGGCCCCTAGCACCAAGTGCTCAAAACAAATGGCCCTTATGTTAACTAGCCCCAAGTCCCTACAATGTCAAGAACTCAAGATCACCTTGGTCCTTGCATCCATTTCAATTTTCAAGATAAAAAATGCTCACAATACCCTACACAGTGCTCAAAACAAAAATAAGAAAATTATATACTTCATTAAGAGGAAATCATCTATGATCTATCACAGAATTACCACATCAACACCTTCTCGCAATCGATTCGCAAGCAACTTCGCTTGTCTTCTCGCAAAGCCATAACCATCAACATCTTCCATCTCCAACAATATGTGCATATATCCTCCGCTTAGTTTGGTATATCGAGGATCTAAAATTATCTTCTTAAGCACCGGAGCATGCTGAGTAAGGTAAATGGCTAGCTCAGAGAAGCGTTCACTTCCATCAAATCCAACAAACTCAACAACCTTAAGGTGCTCATGTGCACGCATTACATGATTAATCTGAGCATCCTTTACATCACCTGGCATTAGCACTTCTTGCAATATGCACTTTTCAACCTGCAGAGAACTAAAAAAAGTTAACGATGCTTTGATTGTGTAAAGTACAAGTAGGTGATACAATTTTATAACTTGGCCTGCATAGACCTCTAACTGATACCGATACCAATACCAATAAAAATCCCAAGACTAATTAAAGAGCAAGACAATTACAATTGAACTCAAATTTTGGTAAAATGAGGGAATCCACTACCTCCAACTTGAAGGCATGCAACAAAGGACATGCATCAATCAAAGAGGTCAACCTGAGAAGGTTGTCTATGTGTAAATTCGGAAATCCAGAGTTTGTATATGATGCCTGCATATAGAAAGCAAAAGATTCCAAACCTAGTTAGGTAATAGGTTATGGTATAGAGAAGGATTTTTAATTAACTACATATAGAAGAGATCATCGAAACTAATAGCTTAACTCCAATTAAAGAAAAATGGGAGATATTATTTTGAAACAAAAACAATTAAGCAAAATTTAGGAACTCACCATATTCCAATAAAGTGAAAGTTTCTTGAGTCGATATGAGAAGTTTGAAAAGATGTTCAAATTATGGGAAATATGAAAGCAATATGCACTTATGAGGGTCACATCCACAAGTGATGAAACATTTGTGTACTCCACCTCTGGCTTGCGTATGCTTTGTAATGCACAATCAACACCAAAGAAGTAAGTTGTGGAGCAGAAATCTGTAATGAGTCAACGTGACATCGACTATACTCCAAGTGTTTCAACTTAAGGGAAGAAACTACAAGTTTCTTATAAGTATTCAAGCAACTAAAACACAGAGAGTAAAAGCGGCATCTCCGTATTGTTAGGCGCTCGACATTGAGGCAATTAGATAAAACATTTTCAACCATGCCTTCTTCAATATATAAAGCCTCCAAGTGAAGAGATTTCAAGTGAACAGATTTCAGTGTAGTACCATAATGATGACGAGGGTGAGTGATGCCCCTCTCCTCTGGATCCGACATAAAAAGGCCAAAACAAGTTGCCAAGTTTAACTCTAAGTTGCAAACTTTTTTCCTCAAGGCAAATTTTACCCACTTATCAATATTATCAGCAGCACATGAATGATACATCGGAATATGGATTCTCAAGGTATTCAGATATAGAGCGCGATGGGAAATGATAACCTGGTTAACCCATTTAGAAAATTTTTCTATTTGGATACTGTCCACCTTTTTGCGTTGCAAGTAGAATTCTTTGTCCTCGAAATCAAGAACAGTCGAGTGAGCCCAAACATATCTCCACCTTCTCGAAAGAAGGCTAGTTCTTCCTGCTGTTTTCATCTCCACAAAAGATAATAAGTAAACCAGGATATCATTAGGTAAGTAGCTAATTCGATCCACTTTGTCACCCATCTCGTCAATTTCACAAACATTTACATTGTTAATCCTCTGCCAGCATAAATAGATAAAAACTTTAGTTAATATAAGCTACTTGATTACAGTTAATACGCATTTAGATCCATGAATCCATACATCTCGATTCGAGGAATATTAATACAAAAAAAAAATCGAGATATGTGAAATTGGAGAAAAACACCATAAGATAAGCAACCAGACAGTGATACATTGATGATTATGATTTATTTACCTCCCCATTGTCAGCATTGTAAGCCTCCATGACCTTATCATACTCTGCCTTGACATCTGCAGCTTTATCCTGATATGGCTTCTTCTCCTGCATGACCACCAAAAAACACATGAATATAGTACCATCAGATACTCAAAGCAAGAGAATAGTGCACCATTCAAACTCCAAATTACTACACTAAGGCCTAGTTTAGTAAAGAAAGGTTTGGGAAAAATTAGAGGTATGAACTCATATGAGAGGATTAGACTAGTCAATCCTCTAATTTGATGGTTTGGAAAAGAAAGGTTTGAAATAGTTGATTGGGCCCAAAAAGCTCTGGGTGGGCTAATTTACATTTATGTATTAAAGTTGTTGAAAATTATTGCCTTTTTACGAGAGTACGATAATGGATTATGCCCATGTTCTTACATTAATATAGCAATGAACTACTCCCTCCGGTCTTTATTAGTTTACCTGTATTCCTTTTTGGGATGTCCCTTATTAGTTTACTCATTTCTTTAGTTTCTATTTTTGGAATGAGACCACTAACTTTAATATAAAATAATAGTCTCTCTTTCTTTCTATGTCTCACAACATTATTTCTCCTAAAACTTTCACAAGAGAAAACGGTAAACTAATAAAGACCGAATGGAGTATTAGCTAATTACCTAATAAGTAATACCTTCATATAAACAGTTAATAGAGTCAACTAATGACACTAACTACTAATACAATCAGCTAATCGCGAAATGGGGCCTATAACTGACCTCATGAGTCAAGGCCTCCCAGTTTGCTCCAGCCTCCTTTGCAAACTCCTCCCTGTAGAAACCAATTAAGTCTACAAGTTTGTAATGGATATTACTTATTAGACATATATTTTCATACACATTAAATTAGAAGTATACATGTAAATAAAGTAGGCATTCATAGGGCGCTTTGGCTTTGACTTTGGCATGTTAGGATCCTTCACTTTGGTAAGCTTTTGTTTCTTTGATTTTGACACAAATCCTACTTCGGTTGATTTCTTCCTGTCATCAATCAAGACCAGAGAGACTGTTTAGTGTTTACTATAAAAAAGGATAAAAAAAAAAAGTAGGTATAGCTTTTAAACTGAACAAAGATGAAATCAACCTCTCAACTGGCTTTTTCTTAACCTCAGTTGGTTTCTCAACAATAGTTACTTTCCTCATTGTCAATCAAATCTGAATTTTGTTGAATTCTTACTCAAATATTCTATGGTTAACTGCAAAATTTAAATCACATGAAATAGGAAACTGAAACTTTTAGATAGGAGACATAATTGGAGTGGATGAATATGAAGCTGTAATAGAGATGGAATTTGCTTGTAACCGCCGAATTTTTACGGATTAAAGGGGAAAAAAGCGCCGGCAAAGGAAGGGCGGCGGGGGTGGCGGCCGGAAGGGGGTGGTGGCCCACGGTAAAAGGGGAAATTGAAAGAGAAGGGGTGGTGGTTGTTGTGAAGGTAAAAACTAAAAAGGGGTGGTGGTGAAATTTTAGGGTTTTCCTTTTATTATTGAAATAAACAACATTGTAAATCTACGGGTTTAGGTTTCTATTTTCCTCCTTTTTCTTTCTTAAACCCTTTTTCTTTTCTCGATTTTTTTTTGACAGGAAACACACACAACTTTATTAAATATCCGCCATAACAAGCGGTAAAATCTCTACAGGGCCTTCCTCCATCCAAACAGTCACCTCATTGAGAGTGAGGCTTAGTTTAGCCATGGAATGGACACACTGATTACAGGAGCGAGGAATATAACTAAAACAAACGAAATTAAACTCATTAAGATTATTATTATTATTATTATTGATAGATTAATGTACTCGGACTATTAAATATTCCTCTCAATTTTATTAGTTTAGTCACTTGAAAATTTGACATGTATTAAAAAAATATTGTGACATTTTAGTTCAATTTAGTCCAAAAGAACAGGGCTAGCTCCCTCGATTTCATTAAAAATATTGTTGTTGTTGTTATGAAATTTTGTCAAAAACAAACATCCTAAATACAAGTTTTTGCGAATTTTTTTTTTTTAAATCTAGCAAAAGAAGACCTGTAAATTTTTTTTTTGGCAGGAACAACTTTGACCCGTTTCTCCTTTATTGACCAAGTATTTTCCGGCGTTGACTCATTAATACCGAGCATGTGCAGCGCATGTGACCCGCATATCTTACAATTCAACCCCATTTCCCTCCATTTTCCTTTTATGTTTGTCACAAATTAGTTTCAACTAAAAATGCACATTGATCTCTTGATATTAGAATTGCTGAAAAAAGTAATACTCCCTCCATTTTTCAATAGTTTGAACACCTCTTTATTATATTTGTCACAAATTAGTTCTAAACACTTTTCATTTTTAGCATGATCTCGTTATTATTACTCCTATATTGAAATATATTTCCTTTAAACCTCTTTAGTCTACCCTCAATCTTTACCAATAAAAAGTTATTCAACTTTCTTTGTCATTTAATATAAAAAATTTCCCATAAACTCTTATTACATTTATTCTTTAAGGAAAAATTGATTCTAATAATCCCACCTTTGCCCGGTCTGCTTAAAATGGCCTCACCTTTTGAAATTTTGGAAATAATTCCAACTTTGGGGTATGCTTGCTCAAAATTAGTCATTACCTATTGGTAACATGCAAATACAAACACCCTAATTATGTGATTAAGAACTAATTTGATGAACTTAAAATGAAATTCTTAATAAAACACCTAAAAACCGAAACGAAATTACGGGTTTAATTTGGTGGTGATTAACTCAATTCAAAGATTGTTGGAAGGTTCCTTGGGAAATTCATTCATTGGTGATGGATACAGCGAAAGGTCGCAAATATTTTCGCCGATGTCCATCAACCGGACAACCACTATTATCGGTAGTTTAATCAAGGCCAATTTTATAAATTTCATAGAGGTCATGATGCACCTTCTCTCTTGTAGTATTAGTTTTCTTCTTCTAACATTGTTTGTTCTTCTATCATCCGCAAGAATGCGGTAGACTGATCTTATATTCGAGGTCAGGCCTAATTTGTTTTTCCTTACTTAACAAAAAAAAAAAAAAAAAAATTACAGGTTTGATTACCCTAAACGAAAATTTTAAAACCCCAACCTAAAAAAACCGCGTACTCTCTCTCCTCTTCCTCTTCCTCTTCCTCTTGGTAGAAATGGAAACGTCGGCGACGGAGTCAACTGCCGGAAAGTTCCGATACTTTCGGTGCCAATTTTTCCGGCGATGCTGCCGCTGCTTTTGCTGCTGCTACACCTTTCCTTGATCACTTCCGTTTCTTTCCTATGATTCTGAATTTCTCTTCAGAAAATGTCGTCTTCTTCTGTAAATAACTGAAGGTATGGCAGAGTTTTCGCTTTCTCAATTTTTTCCTCAAATGAATCAACGATTTCAATTTCTATATATGATTTCTTTTTTATTTTTTTATGATCAACTTGATGATGTGTAGTAAATTTGTTAATTTGGTTCTTATCGCTATAGTTATGCTAATTTCAGCAATTTGATTCTGGTTTTGCTGTTGGAACATTTAGGTGAAAGGAATAATTAGCTTGAAATTAGTGTCACTTTCAAATTTTCGAATACTAATCAATCAAGAGCTGAATTTGCCAAGAATCTGTTTTCTAGTTACTGATTTTTAATTGCGTTTGCATTTTAGGGGGAAAGAAACTGATGTTAGATTATTTTTTTGTTGTGGAATGTGAAATTGAAAGATTGTTAAAATGCATAGGATACTCCAAAGTAAATATAAGTATTACAATACTTTATTGAAGTGGTAAAGGACAGCCATGGGTGGATATTGGCCTAGCAATGGAGAATATTGTGGAAGAATAGTAGGGAAAATTACCGGTGTATATGAACTTTTAGGAACATTGCAAGGGATTTAAACTGAATAATGATCTCTTGTCATGAGAGGAGTATATGTTGCGTGATTCTGCGTTGTGTTTTGGACATAGATGTAGTAGTTCTGTGAACAACGATACGCCTGTGTGTGTTCTATGTGATTCAGGTTGTGGATTATTTTAGGTTCAACAGAAATTTTGGTTTGAGGAATTGTCTGCTCCATACTGGCTCATGTGAGCAAGGAGTTACTCTGAAAATAGTAGATCAAAGGAGATAGTTGGGTTTCTGAGTGACTGATGCTGTTTGATAGGATGAAGTGATTTTTTGACTGGTAGATTTGAGTGGCTCATATGAGAATTTAATTAATCTGAATTAGTAATTGGTTCGAGACTCTGAAAGTGTGTGTATGGTGTTGGTAATCACACTAATATGCAGGAGGTTAAGGGCTTAAGAGAGAATTATGTTGTGGAAGGACCTTATTGCTGGAAGGGCTTTTGTTTTGTTGTTAGTAATAGCTGTGTTATATTTCACCTGTAGAGGTATAATCGACTTCTTGAGCATAAATGAAATATGTGCTCATTGACTTCAGAAAGGTACCATTAGCTTACTTTGAGAAGTATTCATTTGAAACACTATATACTTTTGAGTGATGTATAATAAGACACTCAATTCTTTGCTATATGGTTGTCATTCTTTTCAAGGTTAAATTTCGAGAACTTATTCTCTTAAAACACACTGATAAAGTATTTGAAATTTAGCATCATTTGTTTTGTGAAGCGGGAGTTTTGCAAGACTTAGGCTTCCTTCTAGGCTAACATTGAAGGAATAGGGAATATTTGTTTTTGCCATATTTAAATTTTAATTTTAACATTATATTACACCTATATATTCATGAATATTTAAAATAAAAATAATAAATCATATAATTCTTTGAAAATTTAAGATACCCCTTGTGTTTTAATGTGTAATACAATAATAGTGATTATGAGAACTCAGTTTTTAGTTGTACTGATGGTCTAGTTTTAAGTTTGTAATTCTACTCATCTAGTTGATGTCAAAAAAAAAAAAAAAAGATAAAAAGTCTAAATTTGACCTTTTTTGGTTGAGAAAACATATAGGACAGCCATATGGGGATCGGGAAGGGGCTTATCTTCTTGGCAGCAAACTCAGACCGTAGACAACAAACCATGAGCATATACAGAATACAGTCTATCTGTACAGAGAACAATTTAACAGCCTCTGAAGCTCGATGTCATTCTTTCTGATCTTAGGCAGAATCTGATTCATTCTAAGGCAAATATATTCCTAATGTTGCAGACAACCCTATCTAGATGCTGTAGTATCCAACGCCTTTCAGCATCATTATAAGCATATATAGAAAAGCAGTCTTTCTTAAATTTCAAGGTTCTTTTACTGCATCTTGTCAACTGAGTTTTGATGCATAACGAATCCTTGATGTCGAATCTTAGACAGAATCTGATTCATTCTAAGGCAAATATATTCTTAATGTTGCAGACAGCCCTATCTAGATGCTGTGGTATCCCACGCCTTTCAGCATCATTATAAGCGTATATACAAAAGCAGTATTTCTTAAATTTCAAGGTTCATTTACTGCATCTTGTCAACTGAGTTTTGCTGCAATTGATGCATAACGAATCCTTTATGTCGAAAATTCGACCTCGGGAGCAAAAATGACTATTAATTAGGAATTAAGGTAGTGAATCTAGAACGTAGAGTATCATTTATGCACAAAAGAAGTATTAACCTATGTCACTCGGACTCTTCAATTTGCCCGAAGTACGCGTGTTGGATTTTCGAGTCTTGACACTTTGAAATGGGTATAGATACCTAGAGACTTCATTTTGGGCCAAAATCATGGATATCATAAAATAGACGAGTCCAACAATAAGACACTTACATGTGTTCGACATGGGTACCCGATTCCGAGTAACATAGGTTACATAGGTATTAATCTACTCATTGCACCCAACCAATGTTTATTTGTTACTAGCTCATCCATAAGTCTGTTACAGATCATTGAAGATATCATTCTATCTTGTATTATCTTGTTATACATCATTCCTATCTTGTGTAATCTTTATTTTAGGATACTTGTGATTAGTCAACCAATCTTCTCCTAATTCTTAGGCGTGACTCTAGGCTTAACTTTAGCTATTGTATATTTCTCTTGTTGTATTTATACTGTGCCAAAACTGAATGAGAAAATTAATCTTTCCCATAACTTACATGGTATCAGCCTAAAAACCGATCCCCCTCCTTCACTCTCACCATGACTGACGCCTCTGTCACCTCTCCAAATCACTCTATTCCTCTTGACTCCACTTCCAAGCTTCATGTCATCTCCTTCCCCAACTGCATAAAACTCACATCCACAAACTACTTAGCTTGGAAAACTCAAATTGAAGCCATGCTCATTGGCTTTGACCTTCTCAAATTTGTTGGTGGTTCGTTTCCTTCTCCTCCCACCACCATCACTACCGACTCCGTCACTACTCCGAATCCGGAACAGTTGCGTGGCTCCGCCAAGACAAACTGATTTTTGCTGCTCTTGTGGGTACTCTTTCTCACACTCTAATCCCTCTTATTTTCCAAAATGCCTCTTCTAAAGCTGCTTGGGATACCTTAGCCTCCACTTACGCCAAACCATCTCGGGGACATATTAACCAAATCAAAGATCGTCTCAAACATATTACTAAAGCCACCACTCAATCCATTAGTGAGTATATGCAATCCATTAAAACATGTTCTGATCAATTAGCCTTACTTGGCAAACCTCTTGATCATGATGATTTTATAGACCACATTCTCGCTGGTCTTCCCTACAAGTCCTACAAACCGATTATAGATGCCGTGAATGCTCGTGACACCACCATTCTATATGATGAGTTACATGAGAAACTCATTCAGGCCGAAATTCACATCAACAATAACGCTTCTTCTGACCAAGCTACTACCTTCCCAGCCACTGCTCATGTAGCCCAAACTAGGCCCTCCTATACACCGCGTCCTGCTGCCTCTAACGCCTTACTACCTACTCCCACACATCGTGCTTATCTCGGCACATGTCAGTGGTGCCGTGCTAAGGGCCACTATGCCTCTCAATGCCCTGCCTTCAAACAAACTCATCCTACCATCCAATTTCCTGTCCCTGCTCGTACAAACCGAACTCGCCCAACGGCACCGCAAGCTAATGTTACTACTGTGTCTCATGCGCCTTCATCGGCTTGGCTTCTTGATAGTGGTGCATCTCACCACGTAACTAATGATCTCAAGATTCTCAACACTCTTGCTCTTCACACTCCATATGACGGAACTGAGGAACTTGTAATCGGTGATGGTACATCTCTTCCTATCTCTCACATTGGTTCCATTTTTATTAATACTTCTCATAAAACATATGTTCTGTCTAATGTACTCTATGTCCCTTCTATCTCTCGTAACATATTATCAATCTCTCAATTTTGCCTTGACAACTCTCTTATTATAGAATTCTTACCTTCTTCTTTTCTTGTTAAGGAACACAATGGGACAATCCTATTCCGCGGCCCAACGCATAATGGTGTCTATGAATGGTGCCCTCTACTTCCTACTACTTTTTCCGCTGTTAAGTCGTCTATGTTTGATTGGCATCACCGTCTTGGACATCCTGCCATCAACATCTTAAATAAATTAGCATCTACCTATCCTTCTGAAATTTATATGTCTTGTACTTCTTATTCGCATTGTAACTCTTGCAATATCAATAAAATGCACAAACTTCCGTTTGGTACTTCCACTCTCACCTCTAATGCTCCCCTTGAATTAATTTTTTCGGATGTTTGGACTTCTCCCACTCTCTCCCATGATAGCAAAAAATATTATGTAATATTTGTTGATCATTTTACTAAGTACATATGGTTTTTTCCATTACAACGTAAATCTGACACATGATGTTTTTCTACGTTACAAAGCCATTGTTGAAAAATTCTTTAACAGACCCATTCTTCAACTCTATTCTGATAATGGGGGTGAGTATCTCAAACTCACACCTCATCTCTCACAAAATGGTATATCTCACCTCACTTCTCCTCCTCATACACCGGAACATAATGGTTATGCAGAACGTCGTCACCGTCATCTAGTTGAAACAGGCCTTACTCTTCTATCTCATGCTAATATGCCTACTGAATATTGGCCCCTTGCATTTGCAACTGCTACTTATCTCATAAATCGCCTCCCTACTCCCACCCTCAATTATGACTCCCCATATCTCAAATTATTCCAAACCCCTCCCAACTACTCCAAATTACGCAGTTTTGGGTGCTTGTGCTACCCTTGGTTACGCCCGTAGAACTCTCATAAAATTGAACCGCGCTCAAAACCTTGTATTTTCGTTGGTTATTCCGTATCTCAAAGTGCTTATCATATCCTTGATCCTACCACCAACAAAATATACACCTCTCGCCACGTTAAATTTGTTGAAAGTGAGTTCCCCTTTCTCACTTTACAACCTCCTAAATCCCCCCTCCATACTGTTAATCTTCATGATTAGTGCCACCTCACTCTACCCCTTGTCACTCCTTCACCCTCCCCTACTCCCTTGTCTAATTCTACTAATCATATTCACTCGTCAACTCCTCTCTCACCTCCTGCACACTCTTCCCCTCTTATACCTCACCCTACATCTCCTACTGTCCTACCATCCTCTTCACCGTCCAACTCCTACTCCTCTCCTATCTCCTCTTCTAACTCCTCTCCTCCTCTATCACCTATATTAAACCCCCCTGCCACTACAAACTCACCCACTGCCCTCTCCCCAACCGAACCTCCCATTCTCTCATTTCCCACACTCATGCCCTCCCCCACTCATCCTATGACCACTCGTCTGCAAAATAATATTAGAATACCCAATCCCAAATATTTTTCTCCTCAAGCTAATAATCTTACCACTACTGCTCCTTTAATTCAAGAACCTCGCAATATTAATCAAGCTTTATCTCATCCTCAGTGGCGTCATGCCATGACTGAAGAATTTAATACTCTTGTACATAATGATACTTGGCATCTTGTTCCCCCTACTGCCTCTCAAAACATTGTTGGGTGCAAGTGGGTCTATCGTATTAAGTACAAAGCCGATGGCTCGGTTGAACGTCTCAAAGCACGTCTTGTTGCTAAAGGTTTTCACCAACGCTCCGGTATTGATTATTCGGACACCTTTAGTCCAGTTATTAAACCCACTACTCTTCGCATTATTCTCTCTCTTGCTGTCTCTCATGGATGGCCATTGCATCAGTTAGATATAAATAATGCCTTCTTGCAAGGCACTCTTCATGAAGATGTTTACATGGCTCAACCCCCAGGTTTCATTAACACATCTAATCCTACTCATGTGTGTAAACTCAATAAAGCTATTTATGGCCTCAAACAAGCCCCTCGGGCTTGGTACAATGAACTCCGCACTTTTCTTATTTCTTTTGGCTTCCATCCTCTTATCTCCGACTCCTCTCTTTTCCAATATTCCCACAACAATATTACCTTCTACCTTCTTGTCTATGTTGACGACATCATCGTCACTGGACCTTCTCCATCTCACTTAAAATCATTCATTTCTCATCTTTCCGCTCGCTTCTCTCTAAAAGACTTAGGACCTTTATCCTACTTTCTTGGCGTGGAAGTTGTTCCTACTAAGGATGGTCTTTTTCTTAACCAAACAAAATATATTACTGATATTCTCACAAGATTCAATATGCTAGGCTCTAATCCTGTGAGTACTCCCATGCTTACTACTCCTTCCCTCACTCTCACAAATGGCTCACCTCTTCCTTCTCCTACTGACTACCGTGCCTTAGTTGGTGCCCTTCAATACTTATCTCTCACTCGTCTTGATGTTGCCTTCACTGTGAACAAGCTAGCTCAGTTCATGCATCGTCCTACGGATGAACATTGGCTTGCATTGAAACGTCTCTTATGTTATCTCAATGGTACTATTGATCATGGTCTTATGCTCTATAGCTCCTCTCCGGTTCATCTTCATGCATATACCGATGCCGATTGGGCAGGAGACAAAGATCAATTTCTTTCTACTACTGGCTACATAATTTATCTTGGTCGTAATGCTGTCTCGTGGAGCTCTAAAAAGCAGCGCACTCTTGCTCGGTCCTCCACCGAGGCTGAATTTCACAGCCGAGCTACTTTGGGTTTGCTCGTTACTAAGTGAACTTGGCTACAACTCCACCTTGCAACCTACTATCTTTTGTGATAACTTAGGTGCTACTCATTACTCGGCAAATCCTATTTTTCACTCCCGCATGAAGCACTTAGCTCTTGACTTTCACTTTGTTCGTGAGAATGTACAAAATGGAACTCTTTGTGTTACGCATATTTCGGGTGATGATCAACTCGCCGATGTTCTTACAAAACCACTCCTCAAGTCCAGGCATAACTACTTACTGTCCAAGATTGGTCTCACCTCTCGGTCGTCCATCTTGTGGGGGCGTGTTACAGATCATTGAAGATATCATTCTATCTTGTATTATCTTGTTATACATCATTCCTATCTTGTGTAATCTTTATTTTAGGATACTTGTGATTAGTCAACCAATCTTCTCCTAATTCTTAAGCGTGACTCTAGGCTTAACTTTAGCTATTGTATATTTCTCTTGTTGTATTTATACTGTGCCAAAACTGAATGAGAAAATTAATCTTTCCCATAACTTACAAAGTCAAGCTTACCTGTTGAGATGTAGTGCCGTCAAAGTTTGAATCAGACATCCAACTTACTAAATTGAATGAATAAACGACATCGTAATGATTCAAGACGAGAAGGTTCACTTAGGAATGTTATAAATTGCTCCTGAACTTGCTATCTCAACATAATTAAGCCTATTCTTGTCAGCATGGTTCAATTTTCAGCCTTTTTTTTTTTGGTACTTCTTCTTAGTTCAGTCTACAAATGACTCATCGTCAGTTTATTTTTGTAGAATTTTCCTGTTTTAAAAAATTGAGCTACATGCAGTCATGTATCTTACATACCTTACCATATAAAAAAGTAAAGTGAGGATTCATTGTATTTTTCATGAAAAACTTAGAAAAACATTTGGCATGTCTTGTTTGCCTAATGCTAAATGCGCCACGAGGTGCCTTTTCAGCTTACTGCTTTGAGCTGTTTGTTTGGCTGCCGGTTCTCTTCTATGACATGATGTCTTCATAATTTTACTTGTCAGATTCGTTTGGCTGTCCAGTGATGTTAGTCCACTAACTGTTGACAAAATCACTATATTCATGATGACATTCGAGTCTTTTTTTTTTGCATCAAATTCTTAAAATGAGGGCTTGTTTGATTTTCTTTTTAGGATTAGTTTGCTGCAGTTCCTTAGAGCAACTCCAATGATGAACATTTGCTAGCAAATAAAAAAAAGTTAAGCAATTAGCCCAACCATTGGAGTGAGTAGCTGAAATTTCATTTGCTAGCCAATGTAGCTTAACTAAGTCAATTTGCTTGAGCTAAAGTTGTGGGGCCATGTGGGAATTTTGGTAAACAATTTCTATATTCTTCTCTACAAAAAAAACTATCTTACTTCAAGTGGAATCTACTCAAGCAACAAGTATATTGGCTAACCATTGTGGGAGTTTTGGCTTAAAGTTGAGTTAGCTAGAAAAACTTAGGTGGCACTCTAAGCCAACTTCCATTTTGCTCTACTATTGGAGTTGCAATGAGTAGATTAAACTGGTCTCATCCTTCCTTCAATACCCTTTGTCTTCTCTTGATTGTGCTGTTTAAACTGGATGTATCCTCATTCGTCACTTGGATTGTGCCGTTTAAACCTGGATTTATCAATGGTTTGGGTTAAAATTTTCAACCTGTTTAATTAAATGGGTCGAGCTGACCCCACCCGTTTAATTAAATGGGTTGGGTCAGGTTGAAAATCTCGACCTGATTTTAACCCGTTTAACCATATATGGAAACAACCTAAAAACCCTAACTAATTTCACAGCTAAAAAAAATTGGACTAGCTCATATAGAAAGTTAAAAAGTAAAAATTCTAACTCATTACAGTTAATGTTGAACAATTGATTATGGAGTTGTAATGGTGTTGATTTTGAACAACATTTGGGTTGATTTTGAACAATATCTAGCATATGGTTATGTAATGGCTTAATGCTAAGTTGCTTCCTACTGTTGCTTTGTAACATACTCTTTGTTGTTTTATTTTTTTTTGGAAAAAACACGAAAAAAATTAAATGGGTCGACTTGAAGGTTGACCCGTTTATCATAAGGTTTGGTTGGGTTGTAATTCTCAACCCGATTAAGTTAATAGGTCGGGTTAGGTCAAGGGGTTCTCAACCCGTTAACCCGCCAACCCAACCTGATCTTAACCCAACCCGACCCATTGCCAAGCCCTAATCGGTGGTGCAAGAAGGCAGAATGGGACTGCCATAAGTGGGAGCGAAAGTCGGTGTATGGATGAGTGTTATTGGTGGTGCGAATTGTGATTTTATACGAGACTCTATGGGAAGCAGTAGACAGAGCAAAGACTATTTCAATCAGCTCTTATTGAAAAAAGGCCGGTGATGTGATCTACCATGACATTAACTACATCAACCACTGAAAACACGAGATGCAAGTCAGTTTTTAAAACAATCTCAATACATGATTATGAAATTTTATATCACAAATTAATATTCACCACCATGATTTTATGACAAACTCTTTAAAATCTTCAATTTGTAAAACATTAAAAACTTCCAGTGCAGTTCACACGGGTTAAAAAGCTAGTTTCTCTATAAATGGATGCATCTTTTTTACCATTTGTCAACTAGTATTAATTAATTTCAAAAAATTAATAATTAATTATTTTACGATAATTAATTAGTGACCGGTAATTATTATATAATAAAAAATAGTAATTATGAATTAATAATTATAAGAGTTAATTACAATTAATTAGCGTAAGGTGGATTTACACTAAACAATACAACTTTATGCAATTAATTGAAGAGAGAGAGAAAATGTGATTGGGTAAGAAAAAAGAATGATAGAGAGTGATGAACCATTGTTTATTTGTTCATGGTTAAGAGTGACTTTGGAGATGATGTGGAAGAGAGAGAAAAAAAGGAGAGAGAAGCATGAATTTCGAGTGAAATTTGCCATCCATATCCACCGTCATATCCACCAATGCCTCCGCCATTCACATCAAGTTGTTGATTGGATCATTGGGTAATGAATTGCCTTAATTTCTCTCACATTATCTGTCATTAATTGAATTTCGTCCTTTTTCTTGCCATTTCAGTCCTTATTCTAGCAAGAATCAGTTTGGTTCTCTGAACATTAGCTAAATTGGGGTTTTTGTCCATATTTGTCTCTTGATATTCTTGCAACATTTGATTGTATTTCAAAAATAAAATATTGCAATTGAAGTTCATGGTTATTAAGTTACAAGATGGGCCTTTGTACAGCGCCTCAAGAAGATCAGGGCCTCAAAATTTAGTTATGTCATGATTAGTGCAATAACATGTTGAAAATTATGTCTCCCATGGTGGTGGAAAGCTAAGCGCAATGTGGATATCCTATTGATTAGGCACGGGTTCGATAACTTCTTCAATGATATTTCTTTTAATAATACCTCTATCCAATTAGATTTCTTACTACTCTTCTTACTTTTATTTTTCAATTGTCACGTAAGAAAGCCCATTTTCCCCATTCGTCTCAAAATATAATACTATATTTTGAATTTGCGCTTTTTTAGATATCACCCCCACAATCTTTTCCCAACCATTCTCTTTAACAATGCTAAAAAAATCATCCCAGCTACTTTTTCTCTCTCTTATATTTTTAACCTACTCAAAGAATGTGAAAACCAAGTTGTCCGAAATATTGCAAAATTGGTCTCTATTTATAGAGCTTGGAAAAATAGAGTCATTGGTAATTTTTTTTTGCTTTTGTATTTTTTAGAATATTGCATTTTCAACATTTATAATTGTGTTTTTTTCTCTCCTCCCGCGTAAAATTTAACAAGTGTCACAATCCGAGCGCAAATCGAAAAGTGTTGAGTTAATTATTTTTGGCTTTCAGCTTCAGGCTTTGTGGGCCCCCACCGAATGCTTGGGCGTGTATCCAATCGTCCCATGCGTTGAACTGACGATTGACTTCCTTCAATCTTTATTACACTCATGATTAAGGCCCATTTTTTTAAAGATTGGGGCCATGATCATGATCTTTTAAAAAGATCATGGATAAGGGTGCTCTTAGGAGTAGGCCTCCTACCTCTCTTTTGCATATTTGAGGAGAGTTCCTAAATTTTTGTTTGATTTTCACGTGCCACATTTCTCATTTTTCCTTTGTTTTGACCCCACACTTTATCTTTTTGCCATTTTTTAGTTCGTGTTCTCCTACTCCTTCTCCAAACCGCGATTTCAAGTTTGACCTAAGAAATTAGATGGCTCGGAATTTGGAGCTTCAAGAACAAGTCCTCAACTGTTATCTTCACCATAATCAATTCTTGCAACAATATCATGCGAATTTCATGGTTGTGAACCCTAATCTTGTTGTTTTGCGTAGAGCAACGTTGATTTTCGCTAGAATCAGAGCGTGCAAAAAGCAGGAGATTTTATTGATGGGAGATCATGTGATTGATCTTAAAGAAATTATGGCCTTATATTTACCAATGATCATAGCATTACCTCCTATAGGCTATAGCAGTGGATTCCGTTGAAGGGGCGTAGATTTTGGTTGATTTAGCAACCATGGATTGGATGGTGATGCGATCATTATAACCTATCTTTGCTAGCTATAACCATGATTAGGTAATTTTTCTTTTCAAATCTATAATCAAAGTTTTAATATTTGTTCTCTTCTGATTTCGGTTCTTATGTGGAGTAATGCAAGAATTTTTAATCTATTACTTTTTAATTTTCAAATCAATAACCACGTCTTTTGTGATTCTTGTCTCATTGGACTTGGACTCTACTCTTTAACTACTTTGCGTTAAAAACTTCTTCCCCCAACCTAGAGCTGATGGGAGGCCAAGCCAACCAGGCTTTTACTCGAAAAAGTAGACTGTTCAGGACCAAGGGTCGGGATGGGCCTACTTTTAGACAGGAGAATTATGCTGCAATTTTGAAAATCGAGCTGGCCTAGTGCGGACTTCTGGGCGTAAGGCTAAATTAGATAAAAACTTTTTCAAGCCTTTTTTTTTTATGCCTATAGCCCACGAGATTTTAATTGGGAATTTTTCGAACAAAAAAACTTGTATAGAAACGGTTTATAATAACTTATCGTTCCACCCGAAATTATATAATATAGTTAGTTTTTCGTTTGATATAGTCAGTTTTTGTATAATATAATCACCTTTTATATAATAAGTTTTGTATAATATAGTCAATTTTTTGATAGAGTCAGTTTTTGTACAATATTGACGGTTTCATCTAATATAGTTTTTGTACAATGAATCTTTTGTCGAGCTATGTTGTGTAACAATAAAGGTAACGCTGGTTTGAGTTAAGCATTAGCTATCAGAGTACTTATTATCGACATATACCTACTCTGAAGTGAAGTAGTAGTCTTATAGATCAATCAGAATTAAATTGTTTCAACTTCAATTTCAGGTCTAGAGGGCATTTCAGTTCAATTGCAAGATCATGTTAGTTGTCCCATGAAAATGGGACAATGATTGGAAACTCCATCCAAGAAACAGTACCTTATACCTATTGTAGTGTATTAAGACTAATTCATGATTATTTTTTGCTTGCACGTTTAGTAATTATAAATACCATCGTGGTCGAGGAAATACCCTTACTAATTTACTATATTTTATCCTCTTTAGAACAATAGAGTTTTTAGTTTATAGTTTCGTGTATGAACTAGATAAAATAAAGATCTCCTAAGGCATCTACTAATAGCTAGGAAAGCACAAATAGAATTAACAACAATTAGAGTTTCTAGTTTCATGTATGAACTTCATAATCGGGTACCCGGTTTTTCGGGTACTCGAGACATCCGAGTACCCGTATTTACGGGTAGTTAAAAAATCGGCCCGTGACCGGACCTGGCAAAATCAGGTACCCAGTTTGCGGGTACCAGATTTTTCGGGTCGGGTCATAGGTTACCCGGAAAGAGAATTAACCACATATTCCTATTTTATAAATTGCTTAATAGAAACAAATTAAACTTCTTATAATTGTACACCTTTGACATTAAAATTTTGAGCAACTTACAACCAGTAGTTGAGAAAACAAATCCCAAAACTCATGAAATACAAAAAAAAAAAGGACAAACAATTTTTTTAACACAACATGGCGAATTATATTAAGGGAAATGATATTCATAGCCCTTAGGGCTATGTATAAGGTGTTTAAAATGGAAATAAAAAATCAAGTCAAATATTTATTACTTAGATTAATGTGCAATCTTATCTTGTTTTCCCAAATTATTTCCTTTATTAGAAATAAATTAAATGCTTATACATAGCCCTAAGGGCTACATAGAAACCCAATAAAAGTTCATACAACAACACAAGAAATATAAAGTTGGACAAACAAAGTTAGAGAAAAAGAAAACCTTTTGCACTGAGGGAATTAATGAAAGCAGACACCATTGCACATAATGAGAAATTGATAAAATAAGAGTTGAGAGGCAAACCGCAAACCCACTGGCAAAGTGTGCAGGAAGCCAGCGAAGCAGATTAAAAAATGAACTTTTTCCGGGTACCCATTTAACCAAAACATGCGGCCTGTTACCCAACCCGCTTATTGTCTCTTTTACCGGATTGAGTACCCGGCCCATTAAAATTGAAAATTCTAGTATAATTACCCGTTTTTTATTGCGGGTCGGCGGGTTTTTTTTGAACACCATAAGTCTACTATCTGCCACTATGAGCAGATCACATACTGCTTCTAAACCAATCAAGTTGTTTTTCTCTTGGGATTATTGGGGATTGAAAACCAAGAAAACTAGAAAAGCCATATCTGTGATATCTCAACCACTTAATCACTATGGAATATATGAACTTCTATATATATTCTTTCACTTCCATATATACATTTGAGAGGTTTTGCGTTGCTTTCATCGTAGTGACAACAGTACCCACGCACCTCCTATATAAATCAACAATGTTTTATGACAATGGTATTATCTCAAGCTAATATATGCTTAATTATTCACTTTCAAAATGATGTATGCAATCATCTCTGTTCTCCTACTTACAATGTCTGCAGAAACCATATGTGGTTCTCCTCCTCCACCGCATCCTCCCCCTCCTCCCTCTCCTCCGAGTGACTTTGCTTTATTTGTACTTCAATGGCCGAAAGGTCTGTGCAAAGCCACTACTTGCAAGAAGAATCCTCCTGCGTCGCTTAACGATTTCACTTTGCATGGTATCTGGCCCACGGATGCCAACGGAGTTGCGAAGGAAAACTGCCCTCTACCCTTCGATATCATTCCTTTACAGGTATATATATATATTATATTATTATATACTTCCTCCGTTCCATAATAAGTGAAACATAGGGATTGGGCACAAGTATATATATAGTTCATTTTCATTTGCCTTCTTAATTGGATGTGAAGAAGTCCTAAAGAATTTTTCTTGTTCGGCTATATATTAGTATTACGAATAGATTTTGACTTGCATTTCTCCTGAAGTCAAATCCATGTAATGAGCGTAGGCATTTGCTCACATTGCAATTAGTATTTGTTGCAAAAGTTATCAATACTAAATAACATCAATCTAGCTTAGTGGCAAGTGCCTGCATATACTAATACTAGAATACTACTATATAACAATTTAACAAAAGGTCGCGTGATCAAGACTAGCTTTAATGTCACCATCTATTTCATATTTTTGTCATCATCCATTTCATTATCTTCCCTTTGTGTAATACTTTGTCATAAGTTTATAAATTAACCTTTTTTCCCCTTTTAATTATTGAATTTTATTTTCTTGAATCAAAGTCTGTATATAATAAATTTAAACATAAGTGACACCTAATAGGAAGTGAATCAGTAGCTTCTAAAGAGAATATATATATGAGTATTAATTAAGCTAATTGTCATGAAGTTGAATCATCATTATTCTTATATTTAAAAGTTCTAGATCCGCAATTGATTCCTCCTTATTCTCGTAGCCTTTAAGGGGGGACTTGGTCACGTATTGGCCAAGCTTCAAAATGCCTCTTGATGAATCTTTTTGGAGGCACGAGTGGGAAAAACATGGAAGCTGTTCGAATCAACCTCTCGTTATGTTCTTCCAGTCAAGCATAAACTTGGCGAAAACTTGGCGCTCCAAAATATTGACCGGTCTTAAAAGTGCAGGTTATGATTTTTGTGAAGCACAAACCCTGTCATTTATTTCGAGTACCTCTAGACTTCTTTATATGCTAATAAATTTCTTTTGGTTACAGGTATTTCTCCTTCCGCGACGCAGGCGTATACATTTCAGAAATATTTGGATGGTATAGAATCTGTTGTTAACCCCATGAGTATCTACGGACTTCAATGCCTGTCGGACTCCACTAAGAAGAAGTACCTTGTGGAGATACGACTGGTTTGGACAAAGGCCTAAAATATCTTGTAGCTTGCCCCAAACCTGCCACCACTCAGTCTCTTGGCTGTGGAGCACTAACTGACGTGGCACTATTATATACTCCCTCCGCTTTTTTTTATTTGCTACATTTGTTGCCTTGGGAATGAAGCCACTACTTTGACCGATTATTTTATAAGTAAAAATATAGTCATGTGTGATCTTGTTAGATTCGTCTCGACGTGTATATTCATAATATCAAATTTTTATAATTTTTACTTAAGCGAAATAAGAGATATTAAGAGTTAAATAATGCTTTGAAAACCGTGCACAACAAATGTAGCAAATAAAAAAACAACGAGGTAGTAACTACAAAACTATGGTAATAATTGTTGAGTATTTTATGTAATAAATAAAAACTTATATATATATATATATATATATATATATATATATATATATATATATATATATATATATATATATATATATATATATATGAATTTTTTCCTTCAATAATGCTAAAATGGGTATTAATTCCCGAAATGTGCCGAAGTTTAAATTAATTCCTGGGGTACCGTCCACGTAGGACGCGCACGCGAGAATTTTGTTTTTTTAACAAAACCGCTACTCCAAGTAGCGGTTAATACCAATAATGTAAAGTTGACCGCTACTTCAAATAGCGGTTATATGATGTCCTTAAGACAAGTTATAAAAGGCATGCATATAAACCGCTACTTCAAGTAGCGGTTAATACCAATAATGTAAAGTTGACCGCTACTTCAAATAGCGGTTATATGATGTCCCTGAGACAAGTTATAAAGGGGATGCATATAAACCGCTACTTGAAGTAGCGGTTTACTATGAAACAAAAAAAAAAAAAATTTCCGCTACTTCAAGTAGCGGTTTTACCCCATATACTGTTTTCAAATAACTTGAAGTTAACCGCTACTCGAGTAGCGGTTGGCTTTGAAAAAACAAATTTCGGCGCGCCCTACGCGTGGACGGTATCCATCAATTAATTTGAACTTGGGCACATTTCGGGAATTAATACTCATTTTAAGATTATTCAGTTAAAAAATTCATATATATATATATGATTTGTTTTTTTTTTTCTTCATCTTTGTAGATCTTTTATGAATCCATTCCCCCCTGTTTATTGCCAACGGCCCAACAGTTATGAAGTTTGGACCATGAAATGGATCAAGCACTTCAGCAAACAAATTCTAGATTAACCCCATGCACAATAACATTACTTTTTTCCTGTCAAAAAAAAAAAACAATACTTTTTGAAACTGTTTATGCTATTTCTATTTTGAAGCGTCGTTTTCATTGATCTAAAGGTTTATTTGATTAATTTAAGCGTGACTATAATAAGTTTAAGGGAAAGTTTAATCAATGTAAGGGTACTTGTTAATGTAATTATGGTTAATTTAAGGGTACTTTTGTTGAAAAGTATCAACTAGAGACTAGAATGTTACACGTCACCCAAAAGATATTGCAAGTGATCTCAATGTAAAATGTAAGACACCAATTGTATCCGAAATCACCAAAATTATACAATGTTCTTATGTTCATATTGAAAATGTCAAAAGTCGCCCTTATTAATATAAAGGTTATGCCTCATTTACATGAATGTTACCCTAAATAAAGTTTAGTGCTTGAGTTTAAAAGTCACTCCACAGTAATAAGCGAAAATTGCAATTAGTGAAATAAACTTTGCCCAACTACAACCATTGACCAAAAAAAAAAAATTTAAACAACTCAAACTTGACAATAGATAGTCATTAGCATAAAGCACACATAATTTGCATTTTTTTTGATAAATGATTTTCTCACATATTGCTACAATAAAAAAAAAATCTTCCATTTTGCATTGATTTTACCACTTAATAACGGTCATATTCATACAGTTCAAGTATGATTAGAAGTAGCTCGTGAGATTTTCTCTGTTTAGTTAAGAGACAAACCACTACTTGAAGTAGTGATTTTAGCTTATGTAAAACGACCACCAAAAAACACATGAATTTAGCACCATCAAATACTTAAAGCAAGAGAATAGTGCACCATTCAAACTCCAAATTACTACACTAAGGCCTTGTTTGGTAAAGAAAGCTAGGTTTGGAAAAAATTAGAGGTATGAACTATGAGAGGATTAGACTAGTCAATCCTCTAATTTGATGGTTTGGAAAAGAAAGGTTTGAAATAGTTGATTGGACCCAAAAAGCTCTAGCACTGTGACATTAACGACCCGTTTGGTAAGAGGCCATAAATGATGGGAATGGTAATGCATTATAGTGTAAATTTGTACTACAAATCCACCTATGGTAATGCTACTTCATCCCAAGATATCCATTTTCTTCCTAAAAACTCATTACTATCCATTAACACTTGGGATTTGGGAAGGTGGTATTGGGTGGTAATGGAATTTTATAAAGGGAAACCCATATTTTGTGATGAAGTTTTATTCCCATAGTCATTGACAATAGAACTTCTTTACACATTTACACTAAATTTCATTACCATTACCACTATTTATGACCACTAACCAAATAAAGTTGTTGAAAATTATTGCCTTTTTACGAGAAAGACAATAATGGATTATGCCCATGTTCTTACATTAATATAAAGAATGAACTATTAGCTAATTACCTAATACCTTCATACAAACAAATTAATAGAGTCAATTAGTGACACCAACTAATACAATCAACTAATCGCGAAATAGGGCCTATAACTGACCTCATCAGTCAAGGCCTCCCAGTTTGCTCCAGCCTCCTTTGCAAACTCCTCCCTGTAGAAACCAATTAAGTCTACAAGTTTGTAATGGATATTACTTATTAGACATATATTTTCATACACATTAAATTAGAAGTATACATGTAAATAAAGTAGGCATTCATAGGGCGCTTTGGCTTTGACTTTGGCATGTTAGGATCCTTCACTTTGGTTAGCTTTTGTTTCTTTGATTTTGACACAAATCCTACTTCGGCTGATTTCTTCCTGTCATCAATCAACACCAGAGAGACTGTTTAGTGTTTACTATAAAAAAGGATAAAAAAAAAAGTAGGTATAACTTTTAAACTGAACAAAGATGAAATCAACCTCTCAACTGGCTTTTTCTTAACCTCAGTTGGTTTCTCAACAATAGTTACTTTCCTCATTGTCAATCAAATCTGAATTTTGTTGAATTCTTACTCAAATATTCTATGGTTAACTGCAAAATTTAAATCACAGGAAATAGGAAACTGAAACTTTTAGATAGGAGACATAATTGGAGTGGATGAATATGAAGCTGTAATCTGTAATTTGTAATCTGCAGATAGAGATGGAATTTGCTTGAAACCGCCGAATTTTTACGGATTAAAGAGGAAAAAAGCGCCGGCAAAGGAAGGGCGGCGGGGGTGGCGGCCGGAAGGTAAAATGGGAAATTGAAAGAGAAGGGGTGGTGGTTGTTGTGTTCGTAAAAACTAAAAAGGGGTGGTGGTGAAATTTTAGGGTTTTCCTTTTATTATTGAAATAAAGAACATTGTAAATCTACGGGTTTAGGTTTCTATTTTCCTCCTTTTTCTTTCTTAAACCCTTATTCTTTTCCCGATTTTTTTTTTGACAGGAAAGACACACAACTTTATTAAATATCCGCCATAACAAGCGGTAAAATCTCTACATGGCCTTCCTCCATCCAAACAGTCACCTCATTGAGAGTGAGGCTTAGTTTAGCCATGGAATGGGCACACTGGTTACATGATCGAGGAATATAACTAAAACAAACGAAATTAAACTCACTAAGATTATTATTATTATTATTGATAGATTAATGTACTCGGACTATTAAATATTCCTCTCAATTTTATTAGTTTAGTCACTTGAAAATTCGACATGTATTAAAAAAATATTGTGACATTTTAGTTCAATTTAGTCCAAAAGAACAGGGCTAGCTCCCTCGATTTCATTAAAAATAGGATTTTTTGATTTTTATCACCTTTTAAAATCACGATTTTCAAAATAACTACCTTATAAGTTCACTTTTTTAAATAACCACCTTATATGACCTAAATCTCTTTAAATACATACCAATTGACAGATTTCGTCTAAGAAATTGATCTTAAATAAGGGTTTAAACCTTATATACATTCTAGTGAATAAATGTGAAGGTTGTGGAATTGTTCTTAAACCCTTTTTGAGGATGATTTCCTTGACATAATATGTCAATTGGTAGGTATTTAAAAGGATTTAGGTCATATAAGGTGGTTATTTAAAGTAATGAACATATAAGGTGGTTATTTTGAAAAACGTGATTTTATAAGGTGGTTAAAGTCAAAAAATCCTTAAAAATACTGTTGTTGTTGTTATGAAATTTTGTCAAAAACAAACATCCTAAATACAAGTTTTTGCGACAATTTTTTTTTTAAAAATCTAGCAAAAGAAGACCTGTAATTTTTTTTTTGGCAGGAACAACTTTGACCCGTTTCTCCTTTATTGACCAAGTATTGTCCGGTGTTGACTCATTAATACCGAGCATGTGCAGCGCATGTGACCCGCATATCTTACAATTCAACCCCATTTCCCTCCATTTTCCTTTTATGTTTGTCGCAAATTAGTTTCAACTAAAAATGCACATTGATCTCTTGATATTAGAATTGCTGAAAAAAGTATTACTCCCTCCATTTTTTAATAGTTTGAACACCTCTTTATTATATTTGTCACAAATTAGTTCTAAACACTTTTCATTTTTAGCATGATCTCGTTATTATTACTCCTATATTGAAATATATTTCCTTTAGACCTCTTTAGTCTACCCTCAATCTTTACCAATAAAAAGTTATTCAACTTTCTTTGTAATTTAATATAAAAAATTTCCCATAAACTCTTATTACATTTATTCTTTAAGGAAAAATTGATTCTAATAATCCCACATTTGCCCGATCTGCTTAAAATGGTCTCACCTTTTGAAATTTTGGAAATAATTCCAACTTTGGGGTATGCTTGCTCAAAATTAGTCATTACCTGTTGGTAACATGCAAATAGTCAAATACAAATACCCTAATTATGTGATTAAGAACTAATTTGATGAACTTAAAATGAAATTCTTAATAAAACACCTAAAAAACCGAAATGAAATTACAGGTTTAATTTGGTGGTGATTAACTCAATTCAGCATTGTTGGAAGGTTCCTTGGGAAATTCATTCATTAGTGATGGATACAGCGAAAGGTCGCAAATATTTTCAGTCGATGTACATCAACCAGACAACCACTATTATCGGTAAGCCTAATCGTCAATGGCGAATTTTATAAATTTCATAGGGGTCATGATGCACCTTCTCTCTTGTAGTATTAGTTTTCTTCTTCTAACATTGTTTGTTCTTCTATCATCCGCAAGAATGCGGTAGACTGATCTTATATTCGAGGTTAGGCCTAATTTGTTTTTCCTTACTTAACAAAAAAAAATAAAAATAAATTACAGGTTTGATTATCCTAAACGAAAATTTTAAAACCCCAACCTAAAAAAACCGCGTACTCTCTCTCCTCTTCCTCTTCCTCTTCCTCTTCCTCTTGGTAGAAATGGAAACGTCGGCGACGGAGTCAACTGCCGGAAAGTTCCGATACTTTCGGTGCCAATTTTTCCGGCGATGCTGCCGCTGCTTTTGCTGCTGCTACACCTTTCCTTGATCACTTCCGTTTCTTTCCTATGATTCTGAATTTCTCTTCAGAAAATGTCGTCTTCTTCTGTAAATAACTGAAGGTATGGCAGAGTTTTCGCTTTCTCAAATTTTTCCTCAAATGAATCAACGATTTCAATTTCTATATATGATTTCTTTTTTATTTTTTTATGATCAACTTGATGATGTGTAGTAAATTTGTTAATTTGGTTCTTATCGCTATAGTTATGCTAATTTCAGCAATTTGATTCTGGTTTTGCTGTTGGAACATTTAGGTGAAAGGAATAATTAGCTTGAAATTAGTGTCACTTTCAAATTTTCGAATACTAATCAATCAAGAGCTGAATTTGCCAAGAATCTGTTTTCTAGTTACTGATTTTTAATTGCGTTTGCATTTTAGGGGGAAAGAAACTGATGTTAGATTATTTTTTTGTTGTGGAATGTGAAATTGAAAGATTGTTAAAATGCATAGGATACTCCAAAGTAAATATAAGTATTACAATACTTTATTGAAGTGGTAAAGGACAGCCATGGGTGGATATTGGCCTAGCAATGGAGAATATTGTGGAAGAATAGTAGGGAAAATTACCGGTGTATATGAACTTTTAGGAACATTGCAAGGGATTTAAACTGAATAATGATCTCTTGTCATGAGAGGAGTATATGTTGCGTGATTCTGCGTTGTGTTTTGGACATAGATGTAGTAGTTCTGTGAACAACGATACGCCTGTGTGTGTTCTATGTGATTCAGGTTGTGGATTATTTTAGGTTCAACAGAAATTTTGGTTTGAGGAATTGTCTGCTCCATACTGGCTCATGTGAGCAAGGAGTTACTCTGAAAATAGTAGATCAAAGGAGATAGTTGGGTTTCTGAGTGACTGATGCTGTTTGATAGGATGAAGTGATTTTTTGACTGGTAGATTTGAGTGGCTCATATGAGAATTTAATTAATCTGAATTAGTAATTGGTTCGAGACTCTGAAAGTGTGTGTATGGTGTTGGTAATCACACTAATATGCAGGAGGTTAAGGGCTTAAGAGAGAATTATGTTGTGGAAGGACCTTATTGCTGGAAGGGCTTTTGTTTTGTTGTTAGTAATAGCTGTGTTATATTTCACCTGTAGAGGTATAATCGACTTCTTGAGCATAAATGAAATATGTGCTCATTGACTTCAGAAAGGTACCATTAGCTTACTTTGAGAAGTATTCATTTGAAACACTATATACTTTTGAGTGATGTATAATAAGACACTCAATTCTTTGCTATATGGTTGTCATTCTTTTCAAGGTTAAATTTCGAGAACTTATTCTCTTAAAACACACTGATAAAGTATTTGAAATTTAGCATCATTTGTTTTGTGAAGCGGGAGTTTTGCAAGACTTAGGCTTCCTTCTAGGCTAACATTGAAGGAATAGGGAATATTTGTTTTTGCCATATTTAAATTTTAATTTTAACATTATATTACACCTATATATTCATGAATATTTAAAATAAAAATAATAAATCATATAATTCTTTGAAAATTTAAGATACCCCTTGTGTTTTAATGTGTAATACAATAATAGTGATTATGAGAACTCAGTTTTTAGTTGTACTGATGGTCTAGTTTTAAGTTTGTAATTCTACTCATCTAGTTGATGTCAAAAAAAAAAAAAGATAAAAAGTCTAAATTTGACCTTTTTTGGTTGAGAAAACATATAGGACAGCCATATGGGGATCGGGAAGGGGCTTATCTTCTTGGCAGCAAACTCAGACCGTAGACAACAAACCATGAGCATATACAGAATACAGTCTATCTGTACAGAGAACAATTTAACAGCCTCTGAAGCTCGATGTCATTCTTTCTGATCTTAGGCAGAATCTGATTCATTCTAAGGCAAATATATTCCTAATGTTGCAGACAACCCTATCTAGATGCTGTAGTATCCAACGCCTTTCAGCATCATTATAAGCATATATAGAAAAGCAGTCTTTCTTAAATTTCAAGGTTCTTTTACTGCATCTTGTCAACTGAGTTTTGATGCATAACGAATCCTTGATGTCGAATCTTAGACAGAATCTGATTCATTCTAAGGCAAATATATTCTTAATGTTGCAGACAGCCCTATCTAGATGCTGTGGTATCCCACGCCTTTCAGCATCATTATAAGCGTATATACAAAAGCAGTATTTCTTAAATTTCAAGGTTCATTTACTGCATCTTGTCAACTGAGTTTTGCTGCAATTGATGCATAACGAATCCTTTATGTCGAAAATTCGACCTCGGGAGCAAAAATGACTATTAATTAGGAATTAAGGTAGTGAATCTAGAACGTAGAGTATCATTTATGCACAAAAGAAGTATTAACCTATGTCACTCGGACTCTTCAATTTGCCTGAAGTACGCGTGTTGGATTTTCGAGTCTTGACACTTTGAAATGGGTATAGATACCTAGAGACTTCATTTTGGGCCAAAATCATGGATATCATAAAATAGACGAGTCCAACAATAAGACACTTACATGTGTTCGACATGGGTACCCGATTCCGAGTAACATAGGTTACATAGGTATTAATCTACTCATTGCACCCAACCAATGTTTATTTGTTACTAGCTCATCCATAAGTCTCGTTACGGATCATTGAAGATATCATTCTATCTTGTATTATCTTGTTATACATCATTCCTATCTTGTGTAATCTTTATTTTAGGATACTTGTGATTAGTCAACCAATCTTCTCCTAATTCTTAGGCGTGACTCTAGGCTTAACTTTAGCTATTGTATATTTCTCTTGTTGTATTTATACTGTGCCAAAACTGAATGAGAAAATTAATCTTTCCCATAACTTACATGGTATCGCCCTAAAAACCGATCCCCCTCCTTCACTCTCACCATGACTCGACGCCTCTGTCACCTCTCCAAATCACTCTATTCCTCTTGACTCCACTTCCAAGCTTCATGTCATCTCCTTCCCCAACTGCATAAAACTCACATCCACAAACTACTTAGCTTGGAAAACTCAAATTGAAGCCATGCTCATTGGCTTTGACCTTCTCAAATTTGTTGGTGGTTCGTTTCCTTCTCCTCCCACCACCATCACTACCGACTCCGTCACTACTCCGAATCCGGAACAGTTGCGTGGCTCCGCCAAGACAAACTGATTTTTGCTGCTCTTGTGGGTACTCTTTCTCACACTCTAATCCCTCTTATTTTCCAAAATGCCTCTTCTAAAGCTGCTTGGGATACCTTAGCCTCCACTTACGCCAAACCATCTCGGGGACATATTAACCAAATCAAAGATCGTCTCAAACATATTACTAAAGCCACCACTCAATCCATTAGTGAGTATATGCAATCCATTAAAACATGTTCTGATCAATTAGCCTTACTTGGCAAACCTCTTGATCATGATGATTTTATAGACCACATTCTCGCTGGTCTTCCCTACAAGTCCTACAAACCGATTATAGATGCCGTGAATGCTCGTGACACCACCATTCTATATGATGAGTTACATGAGAAACTCATTCAGGCCGAAATTCACATCAACAATAACGCTTCTTCTGACCAAGCTACTACCTTCCCAGCCACTGCTCATGTAGCCCAAACTAGGCCCTCCTATACACCGCGTCCTGCTGCCTCTAACGCCTTACTACCTACTCCCACACATCGTGCTTATCTCGGCACATGTCAGTGGTGCCGTGCTAAGGGCCACTATGCCTCTCAATGCCCTGCCTTCAAACAAACTCATCCTACCATCCAATTTCCTGTCCCTGCTCGTACAAACCGAACTCGCCCAACGGCACCGCAAGCTAATGTTACTACTGTGTCTCATGCGCCTTCATCGGCTTGGCTTCTTGATAGTGGTGCATCTCACCACGTAACTAATGATCTCAAGATTCTCAACACTCTTGCTCTTCACACTCCATATGACGGAACTGAGGAACTTGTAATCGGTGATGGTACATCTCTTCCTATCTCTCACATTGGTTCCATTTTTATTAATACTTCTCATAAAACATATGTTCTGTCTAATGTACTCTATGTCCCTTCTATCTCTCGTAACATATTATCAATCTCTCAATTTTGCCTTGACAACTCTCTTATTATAGAATTCTTACCTTCTTCTTTTCTTGTTAAGGAACACAATGGGACAATCCTATTCCGCGGCCCAACGCATAATGGTATCTATGAATGGCGCCCTCTACTTCCTACTACTTTTTCCGCTGTTAAGTCGTCTATGTTTGATTGGCATCACCGTCTTGGACATCTTGCCATCAACATCTTAAATAAATTAGCATCTACCTATCCTTCTGAAATTTATATGTCTTGTACTTCTTATTCGCATTGTAACTCTTGCAATATCAATAAAATGCACAAACTTCCGTTTGGTACTTCCACTCTCACCTCTAATGCTCCCCTTGAATTAATTTTTTCGGATGTTTGGACTTCTCCCACTCTCTCCCATGATAGCAAAAAATATTATGTAATATTTGTTGATCATTTTACTAAGTACATATGGTTTTTTCCATTACAACGTAAATCTGACACATGATGTTTTTCTACGTTACAAAGCCATTGTTGAAAAATTCTTTAACAGACCCATTCTTCAACTCTATTCTGATAATGGGGGTGAGTATCTCAAACTCACACCTCATCTCTCACAAAATGGTATATCTCACCTCACTTCTCCTCCTCATACACCGGAACATAATGGTTATGCAGAACGTCGTCACCGTCATCTAGTTGAAACAGGCCTTACTCTTCTATCTCATGCTAATATGCCTACTGAATATTGGCCCCTTGCATTTGCAACTGCTACTTATCTCATAAATCGCCTCCCTACTCCCACCCTCAATTATGACTCCCCATATCTCAAATTATTCCAAACCCCTCCCAACTACTCCAAATTACGCAGTTTTGGGTGCTTGTGCTACCCTTGGTTACGCCCGTACAACTCTCATAAAATTGAACCGCGCTCAAAACCTTGTATTTTCGTTGGTTATTCCGTATCTCAAAGTGCTTATCATATCCTTGATCCTACCACCAACAAAATATACACCTCTCGCCACGTTAAATTTGTTGAAAGTGAGTTCCCCTTTCTCACTTTACAACCTCCTAAATCCCCCTCCATACTTGTTAATCTTCATGATTGGTGCCACCTCACTCTACCCCTTGTCACTCCTTCACCCTCCCCTACTCCCTTGTCTAATTCTACTAATCATATTCACTCGTCAACTCCTCTCTCACCTCCTCGCACACTCTTCCCCTCTTATACCTCACCCTACATCTCCTACTGTCCTACCATCCTCTTCACCGTCCAACTCCTACTCCTCTCCTATCTCCTCTTCTAACTCCTCTCCTCCTCTATCACCTATATTAAACCCCCCTGCCACTACAAACTCACCCACTGCCCTCTCCCCAACCGAACCTCCCATTCTCTCATTTCCCACACTCATGCCCTCCCCCACTCATCCTGTGACCACTCGTCTGCAAAATAATATTAGAAAACCCAATCCCAAATATTTTTCTCCTCAAGCTAATAATCTTACCACTACTGCTCCTTTAATTCAAGAACCTCGCAATATTAATCAAGCTTTATCTCATCCTCGGTGGCGTCATGCCATGATCAAGAATTTAATACTCTTGTACATAATGATACTTGGCATCTTGTTCCCCCTACTGCCTCTCAAAACATTGTTGGGTGCAAGTGGGTCTATCGTATTAAGTACAAAGCCGATGGCTCGGTTGAACGTCTCAAAGCACGTCTTGTTGCTAAAGGTTTTCATCAACGCTCCGGTATTGATTATTCGGACACCTTTAGTCCAGTTATTAAACCCACTACTCTTCGCATTATTCTCTCTCTTGCTGTCTCTCATGGATGGCCATTGCATCAGTTAGATATAAATAATGCCTTCTTGCAAGGCACTCTTCATGAAGATGTTTACATGGCTCAACCCCCAGGTTTCATTAACACATCTAATCCTACTCATGTGTGTAAACTCAATAAAGCTATTTATGGCCTCAAACAAGCCCCTCGGGCTTGGTACAATGAACTCCGCACTTTTCTTATTTCTTTTGGCTTCCATCCTCTTATCTCCGACTCCTCTCTTTTCCAATATTCCCACAACAATATTACCTTCTACCTTCTTGTCTATGTTGACGACATCATCGTCACTGGACCTTCTCCATCTCACTTAAAATCATTCATTTCTCATCTTTCCGCTCGCTTCTCTCTAAAAGACTTAGGACCTTTATCCTACTTTCTTGGCGTGGAAGTTGTTCCTACTAAGGATGGTCTTTTTCTTAACCAAACAAAATATATTACTGATATTCTCACAAGATTCAATATGCTAGGCTCTAATCCTGTGAGTACTCCCATGCTTACTACTCCTTCCCTCACTCTCACAAATGGCTCACCTCTTCCTTCTCCTACTGACTACCGTGCCTTAGTTGGTGCCCTTCAATACTTATCTCTCACTCGTCTTGATGTTGCCTTCACTGTGAACAAGCTAGCTCAGTTCATGCATCGTCCTAGGGATGAACATTGGCTTGCATTGAAACGTCTCTTACGTTATCTCAATGGTACTATTGATCATGGTCTTATGCTCTATAGCTCCTCTCCGGTTCATCTTCATGCATATACCGATGCCGATTGGGCGGGGAGACAAAGATCAATTTCTTTCTACTACTGGCTACATAATTTATCTTTGTCGTAATGCTGTCTCGTGGAGCTCTAAAAAGCAGCGCACTCTTGCTCGGTCCTCCACCGAGGCTGAATTTCGTGCAGTAGCTGCCACCACAGCCGAGCTACTTTGGGTTTGCTCGTTACTAAGTGAACTTGGCTACAACTCCACCTTGCAACCTACTATCTTTTGTGATAACTTAGGTGCTACTCATTACTCGGCAAATCCTATTTTTCACTCCCGCATGAAGCACTTAGCTCTTGACTTTCACTTTGTTCGTGAGAATGTACAAAATGGAACTCTTTGTGTTACGCATATTTCGGGTGATGATCAACTCGCCGATGTTCTTACAAAACCACTCCTCAAGTCCAGGCATAACTACTTTCATCGTCCAAGATTGGTCTCACCTCTCGGTCGTCCATCTTGTGGGGGCGTGTTACAGATCATTGAAGATATCATTCTATCTTGTATTATCTTGTTATACATCATTCCTATCTTGTGTAATCTTTATTTTAGGATACTTGTGATTAGTCAACCAATCTTCTCCTAATTCTTAAGCGTGACTCTAGGCTTAACTTTAGCTATTGTATATTTCTCTTGTTGTATTTATACTGTGCCAAAACTGAATGAGAAAATTAATCTTTCCCATAACTTACAAAGTCAAGCTTACCTGTTGAGATGTAGTGCCGTCAAAGTTTGAATCAGACATCCAACTTACTAAATTGAATGAATAAACGACATCGTAATGATTCAAGACGAGAAGGTTCACTTAGGAATGTTATAAATTGCTCCTGAACTTGCTATCTCAACATAATTAAGCCTATTCTTGTCAGCATGGTTCAATTTTCAGCCTTTTTTTTTTTTGGTACTTCTTCTTAGTTCAGTCTACAAATGACTCATCGTCAGTTTATTTTTGTAGAATTTTCCTGTTTTAAAAAATTGAGCTACATGCAGTCATGTATCTTACATACCTTACCATATAAAAAAGTAAAGTGAGGATTCATTGTATTTTTCATGAAAAACTTAGAAAAACATTTGGCATGTCTTGTTTGCCTAATGCTAAATGCGCCACGAGGTGCCTTTTCAGCTTACTGCTTTGAGCTGTTTGTTTGGCTGCCGGTTCTCTTCTATGACATGATGTCTTCATAATTTTACTTGTCAGATTCGTTTGGCTGTCCAGTGATGTTAGTCCACTAACTGTTGACAAAATCACTATATTCATGATGACATTCGAGTCTTTTTTTTTTGCATCAAATTCTTAAAATGAGGGCTTGTTTGATTTTCTTTTTAGGATTAGTTTGCTGCAGTTCCTTAGAGCAACTCCAATGATGAACATTTGCTAGCAAATAAAAAAAAGTTAAGCAATTAGCCCAACCATTGGAGTGAGTAGCTGAAATTTCATTTGCTAGCCAATGTAGCTTAACTAAGTCAATTTGCTTGAGCTAAAGTTGTGGGGCCATGTGGGAATTTTGGTAAACAATTTCTATATTCTTCTCTACAAAAAAAACTATCTTACTTCAAGTGGAATCTACTCAAGCAACAAGTATATTGGCTAACCATTGTGGGAGTTTTGGCTTAAAGTTGAGTTAGCTTTAGAAAAACTTAAGGTGGACTCTAAGCCAACTTCCATTTTGCTCTACTATTGGAGTTGCAATGAGTAGATTAAACTGGTCTCATCCTTCCTTCAATACCCTTTGTCTTCTCTTGATTGTGCCGTTTAAACTGGATGTATCCTCATTCGTCACTGGATTGTGCCGTTTAAACTGGATTTATCAATGGTTTGGGTTAAAATTTTCAACCTGTTTAATTAAATGGGTCGACCTGACCCAACCCGTTTAATTAAATGGGTTGGGTCAGGTTGAAAATCTCGACCTGATTTTAACCCGTTTAACCATATATGGAAACAACCTAAAAACCCTAACTAATTTCACAGCTAAAAAAAATTGGACTAGCTCATATAGAAAGTTAAAAAGTAAAAATTCTAACTCATTACAGTTAATGTTGAACAATTGATTATGGAGTTGTAATGGTGTTGATTTTGAACAATATCTAGCATATGGTTATGTAATGGCTTAATGCTAAGTTGCTTCCTACTGTTGCTTTGTAACATACTCTTTGTTGTTTTATTTTTTTTTGGAAAAAACACGAAAAAGATTAAATGGGTTGACTTGAAGGTTGACCCGTTTATCATAAGGTTGGGTTGGGTTGTAATTCTCAACCCGATTAAGTTAATAGGTCGGGTTAGGTCAAGGGGTTCTCAACCCGTTAACCCGCCAACCCAACCTGATCTTAACCCAACCCGACCCATTGCCAGCCCTAATCGGTGGTGCAAGAAGGCAGAATGGGACTGCCATAAGTGGGAGCGAAAGTCTGTGTATGGATGAGTGTTATTGGTGGTGCGAATTGTGATTTTATACGAGACTCTATGGGAAGCAGTAGACAGAGCAAAGACTATTTCAATCAGCTCTTATTGAAAAAAGGCCGGTGATGTGATCCACCATGACATTAACTACATCAACCACTGAAAACACGAGATGCAAGTCAGTTTTTAAAACAATCTCAATACATGATTATGAAATTTTATATCACAAATTAATATTCACCACCATGATTTTATGACAAACTCTTTAAAATCTTCAATTTGTAAAACATTAAAAACTTCCAGTGCAGTTCACACGGGTTAAAAAGCTAGTTTCTCTATAAATGGATGCATCTTTTTTACCATTTGTCAACTAGTATTAATTAATTTCAAAAAATTAATAATTAATTATTTTACGATAATTAATTAGTGACCGGTAATTATTATATAATAAAAAATAGTAATTATGAATTAATAATTATAAGAGTTAATTACAATTAATTAGCGTAAGGTGGATTTACACTAAACAATACAACTTTATGCAATTAATTGAAGAGAGAGAGAAAATGTGATTGGGTAAGAAAAAGAATGATAGAGAGATGAACCATTTGTTTATTTGTTCATGGTTAAGAGTGACTTTGGAGATGATGTGGAAGAGAGAGAAAAAAAGGAAAGAGAAGCATGAATTTCGAGTGAAATTTGCCATCCATATCCACCGTCATATCCTCCAATGCCTCCGCCATTCACATCAAGTTGTTGATTGGATCATTGGGTAATGAATTGCCTTAATTTCTCTCACATTATCTGTCATTAATTGAATTTCGTCCTTTTTCTTGCCATTTCAGTCCTTATTCTAGCAAGAATCAGTTTGGTTCTCTGAACATTAGCTAAATTGGGGTTTTTGTCCATATTTGTCTCTTGATATTCTTGCAACATTTGATTGTATTTCAAAAATAAAATATTGCAATTGAAGTTCATGGTTATTAAGTTACAAGATGGGCCTTTGTACAGCGCCTCAAGAAGATCAGGGCCTCAAAATTTAGTTATGTCATGATTAGTGCAATAACATGTTGAAAATTTTGTCTCCCATGGTGGTGGAAAGCTAAGCGCAATGTGGATATCCTATTGATTAGGCACGGTTCGATAACTTCTTCAATGATATTTCTTTTAATAATGCCTCTATCCAATTAGATTTCTTACTACTCTTCTTACTTTTATTTTTCAATTGTCACGTAAGAAAGCCCATTTTCCCCATTCGTCTCAAAATATAATACTATATTTTGAATTTGCGCTTTTTTAGATATCACCCCACAATCTTTTCCCAACCATTCTCTTTAACAACGCTAAAAAAAATCATCCCAAATTACTTTTTCTCTCTCTTATATTTTTAACCTACTCAAAGAATGTGAAAACCAAGTTGTCCGAAATATTGCAAAATTGGTCTCTATTTATAGAGCTTGGAAAAATAGAGTCATTGGTAATTTTTTTTTTGCTTTTGTATTTTTTAGAATATTGCATTTTCAACATTTATAATTGTGTTTTTTTTCTTTCTCCTGCCAGAAAATTTAACAAGTGTCACAATCTGGCGCGAATCGAAAAGCTGTTGAGTTAATTATTTTTGGCTTTCGACTTCGGCTTTGTGGGCCCCACCGAATGCTTGGGCGTGTATCCAATCGTCCCATGCGTTGAACTGACGATTGACTTCCTTCAATCTTTATTACACTCATGATTAAGGCCCATTTTTTTAAAGATTGGGGCCATGATCATGATCTTTTAAAAAGATCATGGATAAGGGTGCTCTTAGGAGTAGGCCTCCTACCTCTCTTTTGCATATTTGAGGAGAGTTCCTAAATTTTTGTTTGATTTTCACGTGCCACATTTCTCATTTTTCCTTTGTTTTGACCCCACACTTTATCTTTTTGCGATTTTTTAGTTCGTGTTCTCCTACTCCTTCTCCAAACCGCGATTTCAAGTTTGACCTAAGAAATTAGATGGCTCGGAATTTGGAGCTTCAAGAACAAGTCCTCAACTGTTATCTTCACCATAATCAATTCTTGCAACAATATCATGCGAATTTCATGGTTGTGAACCCTAATCTTGTTGTTTTGCGTAGAGCAACGTTGATTTTCGCTAGAATCAGAGCGTGCAAAAAGCAGGAGATTTAGATTTTATTGATGGGAGATCATGTGATTGATCTTAGAGAAATTATGGCCTTATATTTACCAATGATCATAGCATTACCTCCTATAGGCTATAGCAGTGGATTCCGTTGAAGGGGCGTAGATTTTGGTTGATTTAGCAACCATGGATTGGATGGTGATGCGATCATTATAACCTATCTTTGCTAGCTATAACCATGATTAGGTAATTTTTCTTTTCAAATCTATAATCAAAGTTTTAATATTTGTTCTCTTCTGATTTCGGTTCTTATGTGGAGTAATGCAAGAATTTTTAATCTATTGCTTTTTAATTTTCAAATCAATAACCACGTCTTTTGTGATTCTTGTCTCATTGGACTTGGACTCTACTCTTTAACTACTTTGCGTTAAAAACTTCTTCCCCCAACCTAGAGCTGATGGGAGGCCAAGCCAACCAGGCTTTTACTCGAAAAAAGTAGACTGTTCAGGACCAAGGGTCGGGATGGGCCTACTTTTAGACAGGAGAATTATGCTGCAATTGTGAAAATCGAGCTGGCCTAGTGCGGACTTCTGGGCGTAAGGCTAAATTAGATAAAAACTTTTTTCAAGCCTTTTTTTTATGCCTATAGCCCACGAGATTTTAATTGGGAATTTTTCGGAACAAAAAAACTTGTATGTACTATGTTTATAATAACTTATCATTCACCTCGAAATTATATAATATAGTTAGTTTTCGTTTGATATAGTCGGTTTTTGTATAATATAATCACCTTTTATATAATAACTTTTGTATAATATAGCAATTTTTGGATAGAGTCGGTTTTGACAATATTGACGGTTTCATCTAATATAGTTAGTCCACTTGGGCTTTTTAGACGTGGCCTATCACATATTGATAAGCTCTCTCAATCTGGCTTTCTCTCAATCGAGTAGGTTAATACCTAATGTGTTAAACACATGGAAGGAAAAACTTAGCTTTTGATTATTATATTGAGGGTTATTGGTTAGATTTAGGTGTTTGACATGTTCGCCATTTATCCTTACTCGGTAGCAAACAATAAATCACTTTTAAAGTATGTTGAGGCTAGGTTTTCCATACAATGAATCTTTTGTCGAGCTATGTTGTGTAACAATAAAGGTAACGCTGGTTTGAGTTAAGCATTAGCTATCAGAGTACTTATTATCGACATATACCTACTCTGAAGTGAAGTAGTAGTCTTATAGATCAATCAGAATTAAATTGTTTCAACTTCAATTTCAGGTCTAGAGGGCATTTCAGTTCAATTGCAAGATCATGTTAGTTGTCCCATGAAAATAGGACAATGATTGGAAACTCCATCCAAGAAACAGTACCTTATACCTATTGTAGTGTATTAAGACTAATTCATGATTATTTTTTGCTTGCACGTTTAGTAATTATAAATACCATCGTGGTCGAGGAAATACCCTTACTAATTTACTATATTTTATCCTCTTTAGAACAATAGAGTTTTTAGTTTATAGTTTCGTGTATGAACTAGATAAAATAAAGATCTCCTAAGGCATCTATCTACTAATAGCTAGGAAAGCACAAATAGAATTAACAACAATTAGAGTTTCTAGTTTCATGTATGAACTTCATAATCGGGTACCCGGTTTTTCAGGTACTCGAGACATCCGAGTACCCGTATTTACGGGTAGTTAAAAAAATCGGCCCGTGACCGGGACTGGCAAAATCGAATCGGGCCAGTTTGCGGGTACCGATTTTTCGGGTCGGGTCATAGGTTACCCGGAAAGAGAATTAACCACATATTTCTATTTTATAAATTGCTTAATAGAAACAAATTAAACTTCTTATAATTGTACACCTTTGACATTAAAATTTTGAGCAACTTACAACCAGTAGTTGAGAAAACAAATCCCAAAACTCATGAAATACAAAAAAAAAAAAAAAAGACAAACAATTTATTTAACACAACATGGCGAATTATATTAAGGGAAATGATATTCATAGCCCTTAGGGCTATGTATAAGGTGTTTAAAATGGAAATAAAAAATCAAGTCAGATATTTATTACTTAGATTAATGTGCAATCTTATCTTGTTTTCCCAAATTATTTCCTTTATTAGAAATAAATTAAATGCTTATACATAGCCCTAAGGGCTACATAGAAACCCAATAAAAGTTCATACAACAACACAAGAAATATAAAGTTGGACAAACAAAGTTAGAGAAAAAGAAAACCTTTTGCACTGAGGGAATTAATGAAAGCAGACACCATTGCACATAATGAGAAATTGATAAAATAAGAGTTGAGAGGCAAACCGCAAACCCACTGGCAAAGTGTGCAGGAAGCCAGCGAAGCAGATTAAAAAATGAACTTTTTCCGGGTACCCGTTTAACCAAAACATGCGGCCTGTTACCCAACCCGCTTATTGTCTCTTTTACCGGATCGAGTACCCGGCCCATTAAAATTGAAAATTCTAGTATAATTACCCGTTTTTTATTGCGGGTCGGCGGGTTTTTTTTTGAACACCATAAGTCTACTATCTGCCAGACTGCCACTATGAGCAGATCACATACTGCTTCTAAACCAATCAAGTTGTTTTTCTCTTGGGATTATTGGGGATTGAAAACCAAGAAAACTAGAAAAGCCATATCTGTGATATCTCAACCACTTAATCACTATGGAATATATGAACTTCTATATATATTCTTTCACTTCCATATATACATTTGAGAGGTTTTGCGTTGCTTTCATCGTAGTGACAACAGTACCCACGCACCTCCTATATAAATCAACAATGTTTTATGACAATGGTAATATCTCAAGCTAATATATGCTTAATTATTCACTTTCAAAATGATGTATGCAATCATCTCTGTTCTCCTACTTACAATGTCTGCAGAAACCATATGTGGTTCTCCTCCTCCACCGCATCCTCCCCCTCCTCCCTCTCCTCCGAGTGACTTTGCTTTATTTGTACTTCAATGGCCGAAAGGTCTGTGCAAAGCCACTACTTGCAAGAAGAATCCTCCTGCGTCGCTTAACGATTTCACTTTGCATGGTATCTGGCCCACGGATGCCAACGGAGTTGCGAAGGAAAACTGCCCTCTACCCTTCGATATCATTCCTTTACAGGTATATATATTATATACTTCCTCCGTTCCATAATAAATGAAACATAGGGATTGGGCACAAGTATATATATAGTTCATTTTCATTTGCCTTCTTAATTGGATGTGAAGAAGTCCTAAAGAATTTTTCTTGTTCGGCTATATATTAGTATTACGAATAGATTTTGACTTGCATTTCTCCTGAAGTCAAATCCATGTAATGAGCGTAGGCACTTGCACACATTGCAATTAGTATTTGTTGCAAAAGTTATCAATACTAAATAACATCAATCTAGCTTAGTGGCAAGTGCCTGCATATACTAATACTAGAATACTACTATATAACAATTTAACAAAAGGTCGCGTGATCAAGACTAGCTTTAATGTCACCATCTATTTCATATTTTTGTCATCATCCATTTCATTATCTTCCCTTTGTGTAATACTTTGTCATAAGTTTATAAATTAACCTTTTTTCCCCTTTTAATTATTGAATTTTATTTTCTTGAATCAAAGTCCGTATATAATAAATTTAAACATAAGTGACACCTAATAGGAAGTGAATCAGTAGCTTCTAAAGAGAATATATATATATGAGTATTAATTAAGCTAATTGTCATGAAGTTGAATCATCATTATTCTTATATTTAAAAGTTCTAGATCCGCAATTGATTCCTCCTTATTGTGTGTAGCCTTTAAGGGGGGATTTGGTCACGTATTGGCCAAGCTTCAAAATGCCTCTTGATGAATCTTTTTGGAGGCACGAGTGGGAAAAACATGGAAGCCGTTCGAATCAACCTCTCGTTATGTTCTTCCGATCAAGCATAAACTTGGCGAAAACTTGGCGCTCCAAAATATTGACCGGTCTTAAAAGTGCAGGTTATGATTTTTGTAAAGCACAAACCCTGTCATTTATTTCGAGTACCTCTAGACTTCTTTATATGCTAATAAATTTCTTTTGGTTACAGGTATTTCTCCTTCCGCGACGCAGGCGTATACATTTCAGAAATATTTGGATGGTATAGAATCTGTTGTTAACCCCATGAGTATCTACGGACTTCAATGCCTGTCGGACTCCACTAAGAAGAAGTACCTTGTGGAGATACGACTCTGTTTGGACAAAGGCCTAAAATATCTTGTAGCTTGCCCCCAAACCCGCCACCACTCGGTCTCTTGGCTGTGGAGCACTAACTGACGTGGCACTATTATATACTCCCTCCGCTTTTTTTTATTTGCTACATTTGTTGCCTTGGGAATGAAGCCACTACTTTGACCGATTATTTTATAAGTAAAAATATAGTCATGTGTGATCTTGTTAGATTCGTCTCGACGTGTAGATTCATAATATCAAATTTTTATAATTTTTACTTAAGCGAAATAAGAGATATTAAGAGTTAAATAATGCTTTGAAAACCGTGCACAACAAATGTAGCAAATAAAAAAAAGCAGAGGTAGTAACTAGAAAACTATGGTAATAATTGTTGAGTATTTTATGTAATAAATCAAAACTTATATATATATATATATATATATATGAATTTTTTCCTTCAATAATAATAAAATGGGTATTAATTCCTGAAATGTGCCGAAGTTTAAATTAATTCCCTGGGTACCGTCCACGTAGGACGGCACGCGAGAATTTTGTTTTTTTAACAAAACCGCTACTCCAAGTAGCGGTTAATACCAATAATGTAAAGTTGACCGCTACTTCAAATAGCGGTTATATAATGTCCTTACGACAAGTTATAAAAGGCATGCATATAAACCGCTACTTCAAGTAGCGGTTAATACCAATAATGTAAAGTTGACCGCTACTTCAAATAGCGGTTATATGATGTCCCTGAGACAAGTTATAAAGGGGATGCATATAAACCGCTACTTGAAGTAGCGGTTTACTATGAAACAAAAAAAAAAAAAAAAATTTTCCGCTACTTCAAGTAGCGGTTTTACCCCATATACTGTTTTCAAATAACTTGAAGTTAACCGCTACTCTGAGTAGCGGTTTGCTTTGAAAAAAACAAATTTCTGGCGCGCCGTCCTACGTGGACGGTATCCATGGAATTAATTTGAACTTGGGCACATTTCAGGAATTAATACTCATTTTAGCATTATTCAAGGAAAAAATTCATATATATATATATGATTTGTTTTTTTTTTTCTTCATCTTTGTAGATCTTTTATGAATCCATTCCCCCCTGTTTATTGCCAACGGCCCAACAGTTATGAAGTTTGGACCATGAAATGGATCAAGCACTTCAGCAAACAAATTCTAGATTAACCCCATGCACAATAACAATACTTTTTTCCTGTCAAAAAAAAAAAACAATACTTTTTGAAACTGTTTATGCTATTTCTATTTTGAAGCGTCGTTTTCATTGATCTAAAGGTTTATTTGATTAATTTAAGCGTGACTATAAATCTATAATAAGTTTAAGGGAAAGTTTAATCAATGTAAGGGTACTTGTTAATGTAATTATGGTTAATTTAAGGGTACTTTTGTTGAAAAGTATCAACTAGAGACTAGAATGTTACACGTCACCCAAAAGATATTGCAAGTGATCTCAATGTAAAATGTAAGACACCAATTGTATCCGAAATCACCAAAATTATACAATGTTCTTATGTTCATATTGAAAATGTCAAAAGTCGCCCTTATTAATATAAAGGTTATGCCTCATTTACATGAATGTTACCCTAAATAAAGTTTAGTGCTTGAGTTTAAAAGTCACTCCACAGTAATAAGCGAAAATTGCAATTAGTGAAATAAACTTTGCCCAACTACAACCATTGACCAAAAAAAAAAAATTTAAACAACTCAAACTTGACAATAGATAGTCATTAGCATAAAGCACACATAATTTGCATTTTTTTTGATAAATGATTTTCTCACATATTGCTACAATAAAAAAAAAATCTTCCATTTTGCATTGATTTTACCACTTAATAACGGTCATATTCATACAGTTCAAGTATGATTAGAAGTAGCTCGTGAGATTTTCTCTGTTTAGTTAAGAGACAAACCACTACTTGAAGTAGTGATTTTAGCTTATGTAAAACGACCACCAAAAAACACATGAATTTAGCACCATCAAATACTTAAAGCAAGAGAATAGTGCACCATTCAAACTCCAAATTACTACACTAAGGCCTTGTTTGGTAAAGAAAGCTAGGTTTGGAAAAAATTAGAGGTATGAACTATGAGAGGATTAGACTAGTCAATCCTCTAATTTGATGGTTTGGAAAAGAAAGGTTTGAAATAGTTGATTGGACCCAAAAAGCTCTAGCACTGTGACATTAACGACCCGTTTGGTAAGAGGCCATAAATGATGGGAATGGTAATGCATTATAGTGTAAATTTGTACTACAAATCCACCTATGGTAATGCTACTTCATCCCAAGATATCCATTTTCTTCCTAAAAACTTCATTCCTATCCATTACCACTGATTCTGGCTTGGGATTTGGGAAGGTGGTATTGGGTGGTAATGGAATTTTAAAAGCCATGTTTTGTGATGAAGTTTTATTCCCATAGTCATTGACAATAGAACTTCTTTACACATTTACACTAAATTTCATTACCATTACCACTATTTATGACCACTAACCAAATAAAGTTGTTGAAAATTATTGCCTTTTTACGAGAGTACAATAAAGGATTATGCCCATGTTCTTACATTAATATAGCAATGAACTATTAGCTAATTACCTAATACCTTCATACAAACAGCTAATAGAGTCAATTAGTGACACCAACTAATACAATCAACTAATCGCGAAATGGGGCCTATAACTGACCTCATCAGTCAAGGCCTCCCAGTTTGCTCCAGCCTCCTTTGCAAACTCCTCCCTGTAGAAACCAATTAAGTCTACAAGTTTGTAATGGATATTACTTATTAGACATATATTTTCATACACATTAAATTAGAAGTATACATGTAAATAAAGTAGGCATTCATAGGGCGCTTTGGCTTTGACTTTGGCATGTTAGGATCCTTCACTTTGGTTAGCTTTTGTTTCTTTGATTTTGACACAAATCCTACTTCGGCTGATTTCTTCCTGTCATCAATCAACACCAGAGAGACTGTTTAGTGTTTACTATAAAAAAGATAAAAAAAAAAAAAAAGTAGGTATAACTTTTAAACTGAACAAAGATGAAATCAACCTCTCAACTGGCTTCTTCTTAACCTCAGTTGGTTTCTCAACAGTAGTTACTTTCCTCATTGTCAATCAAATCAAATCTGTATTTTGTTAAAAAGTTAAAATTTTAAAACTTAACAGTATAATTAATTAGTCCTATATAAAGCGCCGGCAAAGGAATGGGTAAGGTGGTGGCGTCCGGAAAGGGGGAGGTGGCCCACGGGGAATGGGGATATTGAAAGAGAAGGGGTGGTGGTGGTTGTGAAGGTAAAAAGTGGTGGTGGTGAAATTTTAGGGTTTTCTTTTTATTTTTGAAATAAACACATTGTATTTTTTTATTTTTTTACAATTTAAGGGTTTAGGTTTTATTATCCTTCTTTTCTTTTCTTTTCTAAACCCTTTTCCTTTTTACGTTTTGTAATTTATTATTATTATTTTATTTATTATTATTAAATTATTATTATTGTTATTATTATTATTATTATTATTATTATTATTATTATTAGGTTAATTCCATTTGGTATCACTGTACATTAGACTTTTCCATTTGGTACCCAAATTTTTTTAGATTACATTGATACATCGGTAGTTTTGAACGATCTACCATAACATTCCATTAAACAAAACATTTATTTTGGGTTAGTATTTTGCCTCGTCTACGTGCCTTGTGCATCGAGAATAGTTCAGCCAAGGTTTGGGAGTCATTTTGATTCTTATGGGTCAAAATTGAAGTCGAAATTGGGGAAAAACGACTAGAACCTCGTTTTACATGTCGGAAAATGACTATTTTTTTTATTCCAAATTGGACCTTAAATTTGGTCGTGAAGGACAAAAATGACACCCAAAACTTTAATTACACAAAAATAGACAAAATCCTAACCCTATTTAAACACCCAAACTAATGTTTTGTTTAACATAGTGTTATGGTAGAGAATAAGTCCAAACTACAATGGTACCATATAAAATTCAAAAAAAATTTGGATACCAAATGGAAAATCTCAAAGTACAGTGATACCAAGTGGAATTTCCCTTATTATTATTATTATGATTGTTGTTAGTTATTATTGTTATTGTTATTATTATTATTGATACATTAATGTACTCGGACTACTAAATACTCCTCTCTATTTTATTAGTTTAATCACTTGAAAACTTGACATGTATAAAAAAAATATTGTGACATTTTAGTTCAATTCAGTTCAAAAGACCATGTCTAGCTCCCTCGATTTCATTAAAAATGTTTTTGTTGTTGTTGTTATGAAATTTTGTCAAAAACAACATTCTAAATACATTTTTTAAAAAAAATATAGCAAAAGCAGACCTGTAATATTTTTGGCAGGAACAACTTGGACCAATTTCTCCGGTATTGACCAAGTATTTTCCGCACGTTTACTCATTAATACCAAGCATGTGTAGCGTACGTGACCCGCATCTCTTATGTTTCAACTCCATTTTCCTTTTATGTTTGTCATAAATTAGTGTCAACTAAAAATGCACATTGATCTCTTGATAATTGATATCCCCCCTCTCTTGAGTCTTGTATTCGTTTTCTTCTTCTAACATTGTTTTTGCTTACTAAAGTAAAAAAAAATACAAGTTTAATACCCTAAACGAAAATTTTAAAACCCCTCTTCCTCTTCGTAGAAATGGAAAAGTCGGCGAAGGAGTCAACTGCCGCCGGAAAGTTCCGATACTTTCACTGCCATTTTTTCCGGCGATGCTGCCGCTGCTGCCGCTGCTGCCGCTGCTTTTGCTGCTGCTACACCTTTCCTTGATCACTTCCGTTTCTTTCCTATGATTCTGAATTTCTCTTCAGAAAATGTCGTCTTCTTCTGTAAAATAACTGAAGGTATGACAGAATTTCCGCTATCTCATTTTCTTCCTCAAATGAATCAACGATTTCTATTTCTATATTTGATTTCTTTTTATTTATTTATGATCATCTCGTTGATGTGTAGTAAATGTGTTAATTATGTTCTTATCGCTATAGTTATGCTAATTTAAGCACTTTGATTATGGTTTTGCTGCTGGAACATTTAGGTGAAAGGAATAATGAGCTTGAGATTAGTTTCACTATTAAATTTTTGAATAGTAATCAATTAAGAGCTGAATTTGCCAAGAAGTTATAATTTAGTTGCTGATTTTTAATTGCGCTTGCATCGAAGGGGGAAATTAAACTGATGTTAGATCTTTTTGTTGTTGTTGTGAAATGTGAAATTGAAAGATTGTGAAAATGCATAGGAGACTCCAAAGTAAATATAAGTATTACAATACTTTATTGAAGTGGTAAAGGACAGCCATGGGTGGATATTGGCCTAGCAATGGAGAGTTATTGTGGAAGAATAGTAGGGGAAAATTACCGGTGCATATGAACTCTTAGGAAAACATTGCAAGGGATTTAAACTGAACTATAATTCTTGTGATGAGAGGAGTATATGTTGCGTGATTCTGCGTTGTGTTTTGGACATATGTGTAGTAGTTCTGTGAACAACGATATGCCTGTGTGTGTTTTCTGTGAGCTGTGGATTATTTTAGGTTTAACATAAAATTTTGGTTTGAGGAATTGTGTTCTCCATACTGGCTCATGCAAGCAAGGAGTTACTCTGAAAATAGTAGATCAAAGGAGATAGTTGGGTTTCTGATTGACTGATACTGTTTGACAGGATGAAGTGATTTTTGGACCGGTAGACTTGAGTGGATCATATGAGAATAGTATTAATATGAATTAGTAATTGGTTTGAGACACTGAAAGTGTGTGTATGGTGTTGGTAATCACACTAGTATGCAGGAGATTAACGGCTTAAGAGAGAATTATATTATGCTGTGGAAGTACCTTGTTGTTGGAAGGGCTTTTATTTTGTTGTTAGTATTAGCTGTGTTATATTTCACCTGTAGAGGTATAATCGACTTCTTGAGCATAAGTAAAATATGTGCTCATTGACTTCAGACACTCAATTCTTTGCTATATGGTTGTCATTCTTTTCAAGGTTAAATTTCGAGAACTTATTCTCTTAAAACACACTGATAAAGTATTTGAAATTTAGCATCATTTGTTTTGTGAAGAGGGAGGATGTCGGGAGTTTTGCAAGACTTATGCTTCCTTCTAGGCTAACATTGAAGGAATAGGGAGTATTTGTTTTTGCCATATTTAAATTTTAATTTTAACATTATATTACACCTATATATTCATGAATATTTAAAATAAAAATAATAAATCATATAATTCTTTGAAAATTTAAGATACATAGAACATCAAAATTATATCTTAGTTGAGATTGGGTTTTCATTCTTCTTTATGTTATGCCGGCAGAAATCCAGCCCACGATGACCTTTGTATAGTTTTGCACATCAGGAGCAAAGTTGGCATTGCTCAGAGCAAACAATTTACACGTATTGGTGATAGTTCATACTATTATCAGTCAATCTTCCCTCCTTAGTCAGTTTATTAATATATATTAAGAGAAATGAACATTCAAAACGTCTGGTTCCTTGCCAGAAGATGTTTTATGCCCCTACCCCTTGTGTTTTAATGTGTAATACAGTAATAGTGATTATGAGAACTCAGTTTTTAGTTGTACTGATGGTCTAGTTTTAAGTTTGTAATTCTACTCATCTAGTTGATGTCAAAAAAAAAAGAAGATAAAAAGTCTAAATTTGACCTTTTTTGGTTGAGAAAACTATATCTCTCTATCTAAAGTGACAAAAGAACATATAGGACAGCCATATGGGGATCGGGAAGGGGCTTATCTTCTTGGCAGCAAACTCAGACCGTAGACAACAAACCATGAGCATATACAGAATACAGTCTATCTGTACAGAGAACAATTTAACAGCCTCTGAAGCTCGATGTCATTCTTACTGATCTTAGGCAGAATCTGATTCATTCTAAGGCAAATATATTCCTAATGTTGCAGACAACCCTATCTAGATGCTGTAGTATCCAACGCCTTTCAGCATCATTATAAGCATATATACAAAAGCAGTCTTTCTTAAATTTCAAGGTTCTTTTACTGCATCTTGTCAACTGAGTTTTGATGCATAACAAATCCTTGATGTCGAATCTTAGACAGAATCTGATTCATTCTAAGGCAAATATATTCTTAATGTTGCAGACAGCCCTATCTAGATGCTGTGGTATCCCACGCCTTTCAGCATCATTATAAGCGTATATACAAAAGCAGTATTTCTTAAATTTCAAGGTTCATTTACTGCATCTTGTCAACTGAGTTTTGCTGCAATTGATGCATAACTGAATCCTTGATGTCGAAAATTCGACCTCGGGAGCAAAAATGACTATTAATTAGGAATTAAGGTAGTGAATCTAGAACGTAGAGTATCATTTATGCACAAAAGAAGTATTAACCTATGTCACTCGGACTCTTCAATTTGCCTGAAGTACGCGTGTTGGATTTTCGAGTCTTGACACTTTGAAATGGGTATAGATACCTAGAGACTTCATTTTGGGCCAAAATCATGGATATCATAAAATAGACGAGTCCAACAACAAGACACTTACATGTGTTCGACATGGGTACCCGATTCCGAGTAACATAGGTTACATAGGTATTAATCTACTCATTGCACCCAACCAATGTTTATTTGTTACTAGCTCATTCATAAGTCTAGCTTACCTGTTGAGATGTAGTGCCGTCAAAGTTTGAATCAGACATCCAACTTACTAAATTGAATGAATAAACGACATCCTAATGATTCAAGACGAGAAGGTTCACTTAGGAATGTTATAAATTGCACCTGAACTTGCTATCTCAACATAATCAAGCCTATTCTTGTCAGCATGGTTCAATTTTCAGCCTTTTTTTTTTTTTTTGGTACCTACAAATGACTCATCGTCAGTTTATTTTTGTAGAATTTTCCTGTTTTAAAAAACGGTTTTTTCACCAAATACCCCTGACAAATAAATTTATTCACCAAATACCCCCACTTTTTTCAAAATTCACCATATACCCCTGACCTTTAAAAATATTCATCAGATACCCCTAACCTTAAAAAAAATACCCAAAATACCCTTAATGACTAACGGCGGTTAACTCCGTTAGTCATTAACACTAATTACACCCTAAAAACCCTAATTAATCCTAAAAAATCCTAAATCAACCCAATTAACATAAGTCAACCCAACTTTCTCTCTCTCCCTAAGCCACCCCCAACCCCAACCGGCCCCACCCACCCCCCCCACCCCAACCAGCCCCCCACCCACCCCCCCCCCACAACCCCACCCACCCCACCAACCCCCCCCACCCCCCACAACCCCACCCAGCCCCCCACCCACCCCCCCCCCTTGCCCCCCAACCCCAACCTCCCTCCTAAACCCCACCCCACCGCCCCCAACCTACCGGCCCCTCCCCCCTCCCCTCCCACGCAACCACCACACCGACTAACACGACCTCCCCCTCCCCCGCAGCATCCTCGCAACCACCACACCCACTAACACTAACCTCCCCCTCCCCCGTCCCCAAAGATCCACGCAACCACCACATCCACTAACACTAACCCGGCCCCCCCTCCTCCCCCGCAAGATCCACGCAACCACCGCACCCACCAACACTAACCACCGCACCCAAGCAACCGCGCACCATCATCACCCGTCGCCGCGTCAACGTTAGTCATCCGCGCACCTCCTTCTTTTCTCCGCACCTTCTCCTCCTTTTCGCGTCCGCTAACACGCCCAGGATCCAAAAAATCGCGTCTGGTGGTGGGGGCTTCAATGGAGGGGGAGGGGGAGCTGCGGGGAAGGGAGGGGGCTGGTGGGGGGCTTCGTGGGAGGGGGAGAGGGGAGCTGCGAGGGAAGGGAGGGGGGGCTGGGGGCTTCGTGGGAGGGGAGAGGGGAGCTGCGAGGGAAGGGAGGGGGGTGGGGGCTTCGTGGGAGGGGGAGGGGGAGCTGCGGGGGAAGGGGAGGGGGCTGGTGGGGGCTTCGTGGGGAGAGGGAGGGAGCCTGAGGGGAAGGGAGGGGGGCTGGGGGGCTTCGTGGGAGGGGGAGGGGAGGGGGAGGGGCCAAAGTGGGGCCGGTGGGCTGGGTGGGTCGGGGCCGGTGGGTTAGGGTAGGGAGGGGGTTAGGATTAGGGTTAGTTAGGTTTTTTAGGGTTAGTTAGGGTTTTAGGTTGACTTTAGGGCTAATTAGGTTAACTTAGGGCAAACTTGTAAATAAATACTAACGGAGAACTAACTTCCGTCAACAAAAGGGCATCTGATGAATATTTTTAAAGGTCAGGGGTATATGGTGAATTTTGAAAAAAGTGGGGGTATTTGGTGAATAAATTTATTTGTCAGGGGTATTTGGTGAAAAAACCGTTTAAAAAATTGAGCTACATCTAGTCATGCATCTTACATACCTTACCATATAAAAAAGTAAAGTGAGGATTCATTGTATTTTTCATGAAAAACTTAGAAAAACATTTGGCATGTCTTGTTTGCCTAATGCTAAATGCGCCACGAGGTGCCTTTTCAGCTTACTGCTTTGAGCTGTTTGTTTGGCTGCCGGTTCTCTTCTATGACATGATGTCTTCATAATTTTACTTGTCAGATTCGTTTGGCTGTCCTGTGATGTTAGTCCACTAACTGTTGACAAAATCACTATATTCATGATGACATTCGAGTCTTCTTTTTTTTTGCATCAAATTCTTAAAATGAGGGCTTGTTTGATTTTCTTTTTAGGATTAGTTTGCTGCAGTTCCTTAAGTCTCATCCTTCCTTCAGTACCCTTTGTCTTCTCTTGATTGTGCCGTTTAAACTGGATGTATCCTCAATCCTCATTCGTCACTTTTACTTGATGTTGGAATGAGCATCTTTGAATGGCATCTCTGAAACTGTTTTTGGGACTGTTTTAAACTGAGTTTCTCAATGCTCATCCTTTTCTCTCTGTATTCTCTTGATTGTGACTTTAAAAAGGATGTATTCTCATCAGCACTTCTACTAATTTGATGTTGGAATGAGCATCTTCAAAATGATTCTGCTATTTTTTCAATTTGTACCTTTTGCATCAAACTCTTTTCTACCATGAATCATGAAACCAATCATAAACCCCTTATAACAGTTTTGTTTCATGTTCGAATATCGATCAGCTAATGTCAACTGACTCAGCTCCATTTTTGTGAATAGAGCTCGTAAGTCATAATTAGGTTCCATCTATCTTTAGATAGTTTTGTTAGAGGATGACTACAAATATCTCAATATAACAAAGAAATCAATTCCCATAAAATGTTTTACATGTTCGACTCTATCTCAAGCTGTTGGTTGTCGAACTTCTCAACTCAAGAACATTGCACTTGCCACGATACACCCATGTGTAGTGTGTGTATAATACACCCAAGGCTATCTTCTTGCCTATTTGAAGGGCTTAAAATGAGCAAATTAGCAAAATGAGAGAGCTCCAATGAGCAGAAAGTAGTTTTGGTATACCCTATGACGGTGTACAGTGAATGTAACTTGCATCTATCGATCAATTCCTCTTTTCATATATCTTCCATATAGTATGTACCTTTTGAGCTTTTGCTTTATTTCTACAACTATATATCGCAAACCCCATAATAAACAGACTGCTACTATGCTTGCGAGCTGTAAGTTTTAATCAAATTCAATTTATGGATGAGAAAAGTTGATGCAAATATTCTCCAAGATTAGGACTGAAATTGAAAACCTTGAACTATAAAATTCAAGAACTTTTGTCTTTTCCTTGATAAATCATGATAAACTTGTTTGCTTCTTGGACAGTAGTCAAGATTGTTCCAAGTATTTCTTATTTTATTCAAATTTTTCTTTCATTTAATAGAGGTAATCTAGTCAAATCTCAAATGATTGCCACCTTGTGATATATGGACAGAATTCAGAACATGGAAAAGCTGCAGTAAGGATCTCATGGCTGATTCCTGTACATGGAGAGCATCATTGAAGCTCATATATCATTTTGTGAGTGAGACTTACTTCTGCCAGCTTGGACATATTCACCATTTCTAGAACCTCAAGGAATCTGGCAAGTACATACTAGGATTGATTTTTCCCTTTTATATATAATCCCTTTTTCTTCTCTTTTTTGTCTTCTTGTGTTTGTTCTTCACTAGTATTTTGCTTGTATACGGTTGTCTATGGTGCTGTGACTTCAATGAATAAAACTTGTCATGATGATCTTTCATTTATGGCCGGATCCTCTTTGTTGAAAGTTTGGAACTTAAGTAATCAATATATTTTGTATTTTACTTACCTTTGTGTTTCTTGGTTTTGGGCCTTCTACCATGCCTTTCGTGAATCTTGTCTCTTTGGACTTTGGACTTTCTTCTTTAACTACTTTGTGTTGAATACTTCTTCCCCCAACCTAGTGGTGATGAGAAGCCAGGCCAACCAGGCTTTTGACCAAAAAAGTAGGCTGTTCAGGACTAAGGGCCGGGTCGGGCCTACTCTTTGACAGGAGATTTCTGCTCCAATTGTGAAAATCGGGCTGGCCCAGTTTGGACTTTCGGGCGTAAGGCTAAATTAGATTAAAACTCTTTTCAGGTCTTAATTTTTTTATGCCTACCAGAAATTTTAATTGGGAATTATTCGAGGGTCATGCACAACCTAAAACTTGGGTTTTTTCATACCGGGGCCTATAGCATATTGAATTATTGATAGCTCTCTCAAGTCTCAATCTTGCTTTCTCTGAATCGAGTAGGTTAATACCTAGTGTGTTAAACACATGGAGGAAAAACTTCCTTTTAATTATTACTTCCTCTATTTTATTATTATTTGACCATCACCTTTGACACATTTTTTAAAAAGGTCATGTGAAGAGAAGAGAGAAATAAAACTTGGACCCATGTGATATGAAACTTTTAAATAATGAAAACGTTGCAATTAAAAAAAAAGAAGAATGTATATATGATGAGGATTAGGTGATTGACATGTTAGCCTTAGCCATCTGCCATTTATCCTTATTTGGTAGCGAAAGGTAAATTACTTGAAAGTATTACTAATAAATTTAGTTGGCATTTGTGCAGAAACAACTAAATTAGGGAAAATATAAAAGAAATTAGTGATGGCCACTTGTCGAGTGAGACTCTCCATATCATATTGTACAGAATGAACTTATGTAGTCCATTTCTATTTTGTGTAAAATGGTTACATCCTCTTAGTTCGCGGTATTATGTAGTCATGCATTATAGAGTGCTATTTTAGGAAGCATATACTTCACCTACCCTACTTCATGCAATGCTCTTGTAGTAGAGTTTACCTACCAGCACTTCTTAGACTCACAGCTATCAACTCCTACAATTTGGCTGTTGGTTGGAAGTAGTCTACTTGCATTAGGGTGGTTTATAATCATAACACACATTATAACCCTTTTATTTAGGGGGAGGGGGTTTGTATAGTAAACTGATATCCCAATAGTTGCTTAAAAATATTCTATTGATTAGCAAAAAGACCAAAAAAAACAACGAAAAAAAGTGTGACTCAAGCGTTTTTCATTATCTTTTATGTTTTGGTCCCAATGCTGATATTGGCTCATGTTCATGGTCATGGAAATAACTATGTTATACGCCAGTTGTTACTTAGCGCAACCCTCCTCCTTTGTCCGTGTTTGGGATCGGGGGTACTGACTAACGGAGTTTTTAGTCGCATCATGAATATAATACTGTATAATAATATTCATAGTTGGAAACCCCATCGAGGAGGCAAAGCATGAAATTTTGGCATGGGACAAAAAGCATGACATCTGGTTGAGTGGTGCCCACTAATTTTTATAATTTTGCCTCCCACAAATTCCCCCCCAGAAAAGGGCAACATTCTGGGTGTGACTACCAGAACTCATCTTTCTTACAGAGGTTTTCTTTTTTTTTGGAGAGAGAAAGATGGAAGGAAGAAAGAATAGGCAGGCGCAGAAGAGACATTGTCAGGTTAAGAAGTCAGAGAGAAAGAAAGAGAGAGAGTGTCATAATCACTTCTCATTGCTTTCAACAGAGAAGAATAGAATCGAATCAGAGAAAAAGCTTAGGAAGAAACAGAAGAGAGCTCACAGCAGAGACATTAAAGCACCCTCAAAACAAAACAAAATAAAAACACCAGGAATCTTTTTTTCTTTATTTTTCTTCCTTTTTACTACTGTTCAAAAACCCACTCCATTCCATCATCGTTTCTCAACCGAAATGATTAGTCATTTACTACAACAACTAGACCGCACTCCATTCAGTTCCCTTGGGAAGGAACAGTAGTGTAAGGCAATCTCTGACTGTAAAACAAAAAGAAAACAAAAAATTTAGGTAAAACCAAAATACTCATGTTACTTGAACTCCGGTACTCAGAGACATATACGTTGGAGTGATGAAGATATAACATGGGTATTAAGGTATAGTGAAGACTTGAGTACTAAGGCCCTGTCTTTTTGGACTGGGAGAATCTGAACTGAATTAGGAGAAACTGAATTGCGGAGAGTAACTGAACTGAACTCAAATGAACTGAAAATAAGTCTAAAAAAACAGGGCCTAAAAAAGAAGAAAGTGGGTATTTTGACTTTGAGATAGTAAATTGTAAGAACCTTCTATCCCTTTCTTGTTTGAGTAAGTGAGGTGAAAACAACTTACCAAATCTGTGTGCCCATGTTTTTTCATTCCTAGTTAAAAAAGAAAAAGAAAAATAGTGATCAACTGTGAAAGTGATAATCTTTAGATTACAAAAAGAACTCTACATTGAAAATGATTGATGATCAAAAGCTTTTAACTTTGATTACAGAAGTATGGAATCATATACTACTAAGATGAAAGCTGAAAACTACTACATTCCTAAGCTAATATTCTTATCTAATCAAAATAAGAAGTAAAAAAAAGAACCCTTTATCTAAGGGATTTTTAGGCAAAACACACACTCCTTGCTTCATCAGTGTTGTTAATGTGATTTGGAAAAAGATCTGCTCAAAGGTGGGTTTACCTTTTTTTTTTGGCAGGGAACCAAGGAGAGGAAAATGGGGGGAAAAGACCACAACCCAACAACAACCACCTTGCTGGTTGATCATCTGAAAAAGTGTGTTTTTTTTTTCTTTTTTTCTTTCTAAACCATTCTATCATCTCTGTTTTTTTTCTGTCATCTTCTCTTTTTTGCTGTTTTGAAGTTTCATGCTTTCTTTTCACTCTATTCTCTTTGTCCATTCATCAATCCATTCACTCAATTAACCTTTACCTAATTTACCTGTGACTGCAAAAATCCAAAAGCTTCTTCCTTCCTTCAACAATTTCATCAAAGAAATCATCAAGTTGGCTAATAATATTCTCAGCCCCAGATCTTAACACCCCAAAACAACCTTTTAAATTGTCCACTCTTTCTCTTATCCCCACTTCAGATTCCCACTCAACTCTCTCACCTCCTCTCCTCTCCAACTCTGCCCTCAGCTCTTCCATGGCCGCCTTCGATCTTCGAAACTCGTATAATAGAACTCCGGGCCTCCCACCATTGATTTGATTAATCTGAGCTGCCATCCTTTGTTGTAATCTTGCTGTTGATACCATAAAAGCTGATCCAAAGATCACACACCCTTCATATCCTCCTCTCAAAAAGTTAGACTCTGGCCAACAGTACACTAACCCACATAGTAGAATCATTAATAGTAAAGAACTAACGTTCCTCATTGCATAGAGTACTCCTCTGAACCCATTGAACCCATTCAATTTCGATTCAATTGATACTTTTTCATCGAATCGAAGCGATAATGTTTGGATTCTAGTCTCCACCAATGCTCTGTTCTCCTCTTCTGATCCTATTGCTTCTCTTCTACACCCTGAAAGCGCCCTAATCACCTGTGTTGGAAACAAAAATTTTAATCAATATTATCAAAACACATGATCAAATATTGAGTTTTTCAAGTAATATAAGGTTTAGACAGAAATTTTTTGGCTAAGATGGTGTGAAACTTAAAACTTTATGAGTATTCTTGCTTAACTAAAACTTCGTGTCAGACCGTCTGATACAAGAATTTATACCTGGCGAGAGAGCTGGGGAGTGATATGGCGATGGCCGTCGAGAGACGAAGCGATGTTGAGGCCAGATGAGTAGTAATTCTCCATGGTAGAGATGCCGGATTTGAGGACATGACAAGCTTCCCAAAGCTTAGAGCTTTCATCCATGTATTCATCAAGCCACTTATCTCCTACAGGAAGATGAAGTTTTTGGACAAGAAGTGTTAATTGGGAATGGAATGATCGGAGTAAAGAGAGAGTTCTTTGGAGGAATTGAATTGACATGAAATTATTAGAAAGGAAAACTCTTTCTAGATCATCTATTCCTCTTGTTAAGAAAGTGTAAAACCCATTAACAGAAGAAGTTGGATCCATAATTAACTAGTGAAGAAAATTAAGCAGAGGAAAAAACAGAGAGAATGTAAGTGGGGTGTGGAGGAGTGAATGAAGAGGAGGAAAGAAGAGAAGGGGAGGAAAAAGGTTGTAAAGAGAGGGGGTATTTAAATTGAGAGGGTGGAAAGAGAAAAAGAAGGGAAATTGGAATGGAAGGAGAAAAAAAAAGGTTGAAGTGAATTGAAGGAGGGGGAATATCTTAGAAGCTCAGGTTTCTATGGGTTGAAAAGGATTGTTGGGAGCAATGATGGATGTTTCCTTTAGAGGGGAAAGGATGATTGGTAATCTGCCATTTTTCATTGTTTAATGGGCAGAAAGAATTTCAAGTGGAAATTAATCTAAATAAAAAAAATTATACTTTGTAAGGTTAATATTTTTGATCGGCACAAAAAATAAGAAAAATTGAGAGAGGTATAGATAGGAAAAGGAATTTGAGCGACGTTATAGGTGAGAATTAGAGAGATGAAACTTTAATTAACGTACAGATGCAAGTGTTATGGTTATTGTGGAACATTCAATTTAGTGAATTTTAAGTTGATTGGGGAATAAAGTGAGTAAATATGAAGTATATAAGAAAAGTTAACACCCAAAAGAAAGAAATTCAAAATTAAGGATGGGGAGAGAGGGTGGACAAACTTCTTTTAAGCAAACAATGAAAATTTCATGAGCTTCCTTCCAATTTGTTACTTTTTTTGGAAGTGTCCATCTTCTTTTTATTAAAAAAAACATTTAATACAACTATACTATAAAACAATTTTTTGCAAGTTATTTTAATATATGGTGGGGTGGTGGGCTATGGGTATGTTTTCTATGATATAAGATTGTTGTCATTGGCTAGTAAAAGCTTTGACTGAGATTTTTTGTGCTTGTATTACTTCTAAACTGCTTCTATTCTAATTCTAATTATGGAATTTGGATATGGATTTTTGAGGTTCTTTGATTTGAGTGCTTCCTTTGGCTTGTTCTTCCCTCTTTTTCCTTCCTCGAGCAACTGACTTTGTTCCCATTTTGCTTCCCATCCCATCCTTTTCTATTGAAATCTGCATTTTACGTTTCTTCCTAGTCCTAGATTAATGCCTATTTTTATTTTTGCTTTGTCTTTCTGAGGACACATGGAATGATGGGGTTCTTTGAATTTGTCTTCTACATCCATTCTACTATGCAATCTATCAAGTCTTTTTAGGCCTTTCCAAACTTCTAGCTCCCTGGTTATTTGGTGTACTGCTCCCCTTGTAATTTGGCAAGGGGCAAACCTACTTGTTTTTCTCTTCATTGTTTCGGGCCGTTTTTTGTTGATGTTTTGACATTTATGTTAATCATCTTATCTCGATATTGCAAATGTAAAACATTTGATATCTTTCTATTTTTAGAGGTCTCGATCTAAGGAATTTAGTACTATTCTTATCATAAAGAGATTAGTATGGATCAGACCAAAACGGACCAAATCAGAAAGATTCAAAATCGAATGATGCCATAGTAGAAAGATTCTAATCATATCACATCTCACATAATTTAGACCTAAATGCCTTATTTCAAATGATATTAAAAGAGAATAGTCCTCCTATATCTCTCGCTAACACAAGCGAAGACCTTGCTATCCAAGTGCGAGTTCATCTCTTCCTCGGCTGGAGGGGGAGTAAAGAGAATAGTCTTCCTATATCTCTGCTAACACAAGCCCCACTAAACTATGTAATGGCCCAAACTTAGTAGCTTAACTTTTTTTGTCCGTAAATCATTAGTGGGGTGTGTTAGCGAGAGATATAGGAGGACTATTCTCTTTAGATATGAACATATAACCTAAATCAACAAGCTTATATTATGAATATAATTCAAACACGTAGGAGTCCAATCGTCTAAATCAATAGATATTTTGTTAGACTTGTCAAAGAGATCATAAAGACTTATTTCATTTTGTATTATGTATTTGTTGAAAAGATTTGACGTTGAGTAGGATCTCAGTATTATCAAGGTACACAGTACATTTAGGTCAAAAATGATGATTTGCTTGGTTCATGTACATAGATTGGTGTTTGTGACAAAGTAAAGTAACAGTTACATTCTTCAAATAGGTGATTAACACCTTATGCTTTCTTTATACCCAACTACTATAAAGTTATAAATAATGATATTAATTACTAAAGATGTCTTTTTCTCTAAGTTTTGAGGGCCTAGGGAAGGTAGCAGGTGGGGGACCAGGAAATCTTAAATTTGTGGATTATGTTTTATTGGTTTATTAGTTTAGTGATTTATTATGTGTTGTTCTATAGTAGAATGCTCGTGGGTTTTTGGAGAATACGACGGAAGGAGTATGTTGGTCTTTTAAGATTTCTTTGGAAAGTGAAGAGAGGCTTGAAGTTTGGAAGCACCATTTTTAAGACGGATTTCTCTGTTTTTTTATTATTATTTTTTTTGAAATTTTCAAGGTATTGCAATCTTAGGGCGCTCCCCCTATTGCTAATGCTTAGTCTAAGAGTTGGATGCTTAAACTTGTCGACACAAAGCACATAATTACTAAGAACCCCACTTTTTAGCCAAATTAGAGGGTCAATACTCAATAGTTAGATGAAATTGAGTTGTAATTATTATATTAATGTTTTATTGAGATGTAATAAATATATACGAGTATGTTATAGATTCAACAATCATTCTTTCGGGAAAAAAAGTATAATTCAAAACCATTAGTCTTCTTTCGTATATTGCATCTACTTAAACTGGATAATTGGAAAAATTGGGAATAAGATAAAGGTAGTGAACGAAATTAACTTATGTCTTTAGACACGTAAGCTAATGAAATAGCTAATGAAATGATTGATTTGATGGTAAAGTTAGATGAATGCAAGTCCTAAGAAGGTGGGGAAAGTAAATGGAAAATCCTATGAAAATTTGCTTCGTAAATTCTAGAAGCCTGAGCCAGCTGCCCTAAGCTTCCTTCTTATCAGTTTATTTATATTATTAATGTGAATAGTTAATGTTATATTTGTATTTTTAGCTATATAACATTACATATTCACATTCACTACATCGGCATAAATATATACATGATGGTATTATTTTTTTGTAAAAAGTTGTTCAGTAAATTATCACTTTTTAGTTTTTACTAACTAGACCCATATGTTAGTTCAAAGATACTAGTATTTCATATAGATATCAGAGCCTAAATCCCAGCTAGTTCAATATGCTTATATATTGACCATAACACTAGTTATTAGTATATTAATTATGTGAAAGGGAAGAAGTATTTTTCTTCTGGTTCTCTACTTTTGCACCTAGGTATTAATTCCTATAATGTAGATCCATCTGTAGGTTAGATTTAGAATTGTAAAGAAAAGGGAATATATCAGGTTTTTAACTAATGATAATTTGATTTTTATTAGATTCTTCAAATAATTGCATAAATGAATATACTCTCATCTTATCTTCACTGGATTTTTTGTCCACTATGCATTGTTTTATTCCCAAATTCTTATTAGATTAACACACTTATTTGGTCACCACATACCCATAATCATTTTGATTCCGCTTCCTCTTAGTATTAGATTTACAAGTGTACTAAAATATTGTGAAAGCATATGTAAGTTAAGAAATTAGTGACCTCACGTCCCAAAAAACAAACTATAAACTAAAAAATACTAAAAAGCGCTAGTGATCTTCATCATATCCTTGACGCAGAATCTCAACTAAATTATAGTTTTCTTTCCAATTCAATAATCCATCTAATTGCTCCAAATTATTGAGCTGTTCACATAAAATTGATGCTATTTTGCTAATTTTAATAGTAATCACCTTCTGCATATTCTTTATTAAGTGATTGGCCTTCCTCTCCTTTCATATTCTCTTTATTAGAACTTTTGTTATTGCGAAATAGGTTTAATCACCAAAAGTACCTACTTACTTGATTCTCTCATGACTTCAATAATCCCCTTCTCGATAAGTGGCATTATCGTTGGATGTTAGTTATGGTATCTTGATTTGATGTGGCATTTCGGGCAGATTTCATGTGTCATATTTTGAGAAAATGCCCGCTTATTAGAAGGGTTGAGATGTATTGATTGTTTTATATTCAACTCTTTCTTGAAAGAATATGTTCTTATATCTTAGTATGTAGAAAAGAACATGTACTTATTTGTTGGAAGTATGAACATGATCTTGGGGTGAATAGGGGAAGGAAGGAATGGAGAATTATTTTCCACCAACTATTTAGAAACGCATTATAGGAGATCATAGGTTATGAGCCACAAGAACACAACAAATTATATATCAATTTGAACATAGCTATAATCCAACCTCAAATAACTCCAAAAGCTCTCATTTACAACTTATGTCAATTGTTAGGATATGTTTATAATGCTTCTATGATTCCTATGGTGTATCCCTTGAAGTAGTTTTAGCTTCCCAAACCCCTAGAAGGTCACACAAGCGTTAATTATAGCCTTCAAAAGTGGTGAATTCGAGACTTTTTCTAGACTTGGACGATGTTTTCCATCAATGAGCTTTTCTAGGGTTTTGAAATGCTCTGCAAGGATTCTTGGGTGGTTGGGTGGCCCTACATTGAATTGGAATGCCATTTATAGCTCGATTCATTTTCATCGTCGTCATTAAACATAGTTATATTCCAACGAGAGTTAACTCTGTTAAGATGCTTTTAGATGGTATTACCATTCGAAGGCCTTCGAGGGTTATGAAAGGCCTTGAGATGAATCTCGAGTGGTTATGACACTCTAACATTGCCTTAAAATTTCTTCTACAACTTCTTTTTTGTATCTCTCTCATTCAATTCTGAAACAACTCCAAAGGCCACTACATGCGCATTTTAGGCAGGAATATGCTCTTGATTGGTCTCCTGACTCCTATGACCCCAAGATGCATCCATGAATATGTTGCATAAGTCTCTTGAATTTGCAAAAGCGTGAATTATAGCCTTTAATTTTGGCTATTTTAGGCTTATCTTGAATTTTTTAGACCTAACCTGTCTTTTTTGTCCAGGAGTACCTTTTCAATGATCTTGAGATGATTAAATTTACATATTTAGATAAAAGACCATAAACTAATCAACTTGTATAATCTCAAGAGTATTGACTTGTGCTACTATTGTCTATTTATAAGGTACCTTCAGATTATGGGACGAAAGTAGCGGATTATAATTGTAAAATGCTATTATATAGCTATATTATTGCAAATGGAACTACCCTTTATTATCTAAACAAACTTGTAGCATTACCTAATTCTTCATTAGTGTTGCTTGTATGCTATGTGCCAAATAAAATAGCATGTGTTTTTTATACATATATAAAAGATATATTATGGAAGACAACCCTTTTTCCCCTTGTGTAAAACCAATCTATGAGATCTCTCTTCTATTTAACAATAATAGAGAAAAATAAAGTGACTATTTACCAATTGTTGCCAAACAAAACTATATTTGGTAGAGCTAAAAAGAGAGCAAGTGGGCGAAATTTAGGCAACATATGGCAAAGTAATAAAAACCATCCTCTATTTTGCAAATCTGCACAACAGGAATCATATTTTGTGAATGCAGACTTTTTGAGGTTTTGGCCCAAAGAAGAAAAGATAGCTGTATAATGGAGAACTGGTTGTTGGGTGTTGGCTTAGTTTAGTAAAAGTTGCAGACATGGTAATTTCAGAAATTTGGTAATTTGATATTGCATTATTGTTATATTGGGAAATATTGGAGATTTCTAGCTACTCTATCTTCCCTCTTAAAAGCCATCTCTCTCAAATTTTCTGTCCATCCCTTGAATTGCATACAGCTGGTTGTATGCAATTATCAAACTTTAAATTTATGTGCTTCTTGGTGAAGTAAATTGAATGAACGATGTATTCTTGCATTGGTAAAATTATTATTGCCTTCTTTAGCGTCAATACACAAATTATTTACTTCTTTTTTTTTTTTTTGAGGGAATTATTTACTTCTTTTGTTTTTCACTACTTGCAATAGTTGGATTTAAACACTTGTCAATACACAAATGATTTGGAATTAATAATTTAGGGAAGAAGATTTGTAATTGGTGGTTAATAGGAAGTCATGTGATTTGACAATTAAAAAGAAAGAAGGAAATTAGACAAATGGCTAAAGTTTTCAACAAAAATATAAAGAAAAAGGGCTAAAGTAGAAAATAAAATAAAGAAGATTTTGTAGGTCGGGTAAAATTTACGATCACGCTCACGCCACATGTTTACTAAAGTTGTTATTGCATAGTTCACCCATTTAGTTCATGTTATTCCTTACACTAGACTTAAGTCGATATCATATAAAGTTTTCCATCAACTTTCAATAAACTTCACACATACTAATATCTTATTGGAGGAAATTTGACCACACACGAAAAGAAAAAAAGTCCATTATAATTTCAACCTAAATTCAATGAATTTAACAATAAATAGAGTAATTTATCTCTAATATGATCAACCTTGAACTTCGTATACCACTAGTTAGTGCTAAGTTTTCCTTCTAACTAGTCCTAACTCCTAACTAAAGATGCATGTGACAACATTCGGTTGCAAACTTGCGATTGATAATAGTGATTTAAAGTGAAGATGTGAATCAGTGGATGTATCGACATTATTTTTATAATAATGGAACTAGATTGTAACCATCCTTAAGCAAGCAATGGTCCCCAATTACATTGATTTAACCCATCCTGAAATCTGGACCCCAAATTCCTATTGACTTAGTTGTTGCCTAGTTTTCATACGAGGAAATTAGGGTTTGTCTATGTAATTTGAGGCTTTGTTCTTAAACATTTGAGCCTCTTTTGTGAATTTCAATATTTTTCATAGGAGTGCTATTAACTTTAGTTGATGACTTGATGTCAATTGAATACTTCATTATTTGAAAATTAAACATGTTGGCAACTTGATGTAAAAGGAAATCAAAAGCATATAAGAAAAAGAAACATTTCAAGCTCCCGTATAATCTTAGTGCATGTTATATATAGTTTAATTGGTAATATTAACGATGATATAGAAATGAGATAATAGATACAATTTCGTCTACATCATTCATATAAGAGAAAATTTATAAGAATAACTCAAATATTAGTTCCTAAGCCATCCTCCCATGCAAAATATGAAGTTTCCCTCAAATTGAACTTATTTTTTGAATTCTTAATCCGAGAAGAATGTGGAGCATTAATCATCATCTTTTATCTAAGTTTTTTTATTCCTTGTGTTGTGTAGTGTTCATTTAGAATTATAGTTTTAGATTTGTCTCACTCTTAAGTATATCTTTTTCACAATAAAAATTTTCTTTGATGGACCCATCATATACTTCCTCTGTACTATTATAATTGCAACATATTCATTTAGACATTTTTTTAAGAAACTCATGTGAAAAGCCGACATAAAAAATAAAAAGTGATCATGTGACGGGAGAGATAGAAAAATATATTATCAAATATAAAAACGTTGCAATTAAACAAAGAACAAAGATATATTTTCAAATCACATTTCATATCAGGATCATTAATGCCTATCTTTCTTCCCTATTTTTTTTTACAGTAGTAAATACCTATCTTTCATTATTGATGATCTTGATCACAAATTATTAATTACTGCTAAAGCATAACAACTTTTGTTCCTTTATCTTCCTACCATTCCTCTTCAATCTTGACTGTGGATCATTCAATGCCTATATCTTTCTTTCATTATTGGCTGAGAAACTGTAAAAGTGATTTCTGCAAAAAAAAATGGAGAAGATTAGTCTTGATTCAGCATCATTAAGCCGCCATGTCAGAAATGCAAAGGATTTCTCCTTTTTAAATACTAGTTTTTTTTTTTTTTTCTTTTTAACCGTCTCTACTCTATTCTCTAACAAATTATCTTAACTATTGATATATTTAATTATGTATTCATATAAATATTGACTAATTCATATTAAAAAGAATAAACAAAGGATGCATCTAGATGAATTGATTAAGAACCCATAATATATAGAAGTATTACTCATGTTGTTTTCTTTAGATAAGACTCCCTCCGTTTGCTTTCTTTTTTTTATCTTTCTCACTTTCACGCGCGCATCTCCCAACGCACATCTTCAACTTAAATATCTTTCATTATATATTAAAAATCGAGATTGAATCAAACAAGACCACATTACGACTATATTTTTTCTTATAAATTGAAAAAATTGGAAGATTATATCTAAGTACTTTAATAAGATCAAGATTTTAAGGGAGAACTATAAAAAAAGAGGGAGTAACTTTTAAACTATATAAAATGACTACTTTTCAAAAATAAATTATATTAAATGACACTAATGAGAAATTAGCTTCTAACTTTAAATTTTTCGTGGTCCCTATATCAAACCATAAATACCTCTTAATATTATTGATATATTATACATAATGTTCTCTATAATTATAATATGCATTTCATTTATTTAGAAGTCGGAGATATCTAATGTCACACCCTTTATGTTGTTTTATTAGTTGTGTCTTATCTTGACAATCAATTTATTTGAAAACATGTTGCCAAAGTTGTATTAATATATCGGTATAACAATTTACTTTCATAACTTCAAAGATTTCTTATATTACAAATTCTATCAAGATTAAGTCTCTCATTTTTCTCATCTAAATCTCTTTTCTTTCCTAATTATATGTACATAAAAAATTAATGCGTATGGTTTTAGCTTTTAGATTGAACTTGGTACTTTATCCAAAAATGTGCATAAAGCAAGGATAAAACAGATCTTCTTTGTTCACATGAAAAGAGCAAAGAGAAAAGAGAAAAAAAGGAGAAGATTGAGAAAGTGTCTTGCCCCCGCTTGTTGTCTTGTTGAAGAGAAAGTGATGTGAACCTATACAATTTAACCTTATGAACATTTAGGTTATAAAAAGGTGAAATCTAAACAGCTGGAGAAATTTCCATGCTTCTTAATTAACCTTTTAAAGTAGGAAGATTTTTTTCTATCTTCCATCTATGTCTTTGTCCATCCAAGTAAAGTGACCACTTTCTCCATTTTGATTATCATAAAAGCATAGACAGAATCTTTAAGCAAGTCAAAAAGGAAAAGTTTGATTACCTAAATGTGATGCACCTAACATTTGTAAACTTGAGTATGTTAATTTCAATAATTTCAAGAAGTTTAAAGGAGTAAAAATCTGTTGAATAAAACACACTTGGAGTTCACCAAAAAAAAAAACACTTGGAAAAAAAAAATCTTCTTAATATTCGATATGTTAATTTTTTTTAAGTTTGATTACCTAAATGTGATGCAACTAACATTCCTAAACTTGAGTATATTAGTTTCAATAATTTCAATAAGTTTAAACTGAGTAAAAATAAATCTGTTCAATAGAGTACACACTTTTTTTTCCTTCTTAAAATTCAACATAGAATAATTCTAAGCACAATCATAAAAGTGGCTATGTATTTAAAGCTGAATTTCGAATTGCTAAACATTTAATAAAAAAAGTGAATGGTACATGATGTATCTTGAATACCTAGTTTACCCTTACTCCGCCATTATATATTGATCTACCGACAAATTATAGATCCAAAAACCAAGGAAAGTAAAGGGAGTGACCATTTGAGAGGAGAAATAGTGTGAGTTTATTACATTTTAAGGAAGTCGAGAACATGGAAGAGAGAGTGTAAGCCATGATGATTAAAGTATTGTATATCTTTGCCAAAGTAAGAATAAAGTAGGGCTGATAAACTTAAAGACCGAACGAACATGTAAAGCGGTAGATTAATGAATAACATAAACTAGATACATTAATAAAAGAACGAGCGGGGAATATAAATTAAGTGCTATTACAATAAAAGAGATAAAACCTATCTAGGACTCCCTTTTTCTCTCACCAATCTCTTCCTCTCCCACACAATCCTAGTTTCTCTTATCAATTTAGGGGTTGTCAAAACCTTTTAAGGCGATGGTAAGATCCAATTTTTATTATCAATGTTTAAAGTAATTGTACATCATCTCTTCTAATACCCATGTGTTTGATTTTATCCCTCACCTTATGAGAATTTGAAAGTCAATATTTTTTGTTTTATTTCTATTCTACTAGATTTTGGTCTACTACAAATTACTTTGCTGATTTGAATTAATAAATTTTTACAACAAATGTTAGTTCATCATCTGTAAACAATTGAATCTACTCAAAAGATCAACTTCAAAATTATATATGCATCAATAGATTCTCGTAAAATACTACATAAGCAAACATCAATAGGATAAAAAGGACTTGTAAACATGTTGGACCTCACTTACAACCATTGTAGTTTAGTTAGAGAGTTTCCAATTAATTCTATTTAATATGTATTTGTTAGATTACAACTTTTATTATAGATTTCGTATAATTTTTCCATCAATAAATTAATTTTAGATTTAGATTGTTAGTCAACTAGCCTTACTATCAACAACCTTTAAAGATTGAAAAGAGAAAGATAAAAGGGGTAATAACATAAGCAACACAATGATCATAAAAAAGGATAAAATGCCCCCACATATTTTACTATTAGCGCAACCAATAATCGAGTGATTTACCAAAAGACTAGACATGACATCCATCTACTTGATTTCATGCAAGTTTACTGGGACATTGCAGTACATATGTGTATCATGTAAAATAGACCATAATTTAAAAGCACCCTTGAAATGACATTTGATACCCCGATCTAAATAATTATCTTTGACATTATCAATTTCGACTGTTTTCTATCATCTTTAAGTTTTATTAATTCATTACGATTATTTAAATAATCAATTCACTACTTTCTATTCAAAGATCGCAAGATTTGGATTCTTGACTTTAAATTATTTTTATATTCATGTTTATCATAATATTTGGAGCATTTCGATTGTGAAATTGTGAGACGGGCAATGGGACCTACAACTTTCACTACAGGAGCCAGAAGGGCAATTGAGCAAAGGCATTGGACATTTGATCCTCTTACCCTCACGCTGATTAAAGTCATTTGACGCCTCATCGCTTATTGCGACATTAACTCTTACTTTGGCACTAAACGTAGTCAATTCTGATCAACTTCAACTAGAGGCGCTTATACTTACTTGGATCAAATTTAAGCTTTCATACCAAAGAAATAGTAATACCAAAAATTTGGGTACCTCCACATACCAAAATTCTTACTCTCGGCACCGTTAATACCCAAAATTTTAGTCTCGAGTTTTTGGGACCTGCGCACTGTAAAACGAAAGGCCATTTTGGCCTCTCACGAGAAGTTCCTATCCGGCCTCCCCCTGTGTTTCTAGGCCCTGTAATATGTATTTTTAGAGATTGAAATTAAAAATTGAAACAAAATGTGTGTGATATAGAGAAAAATCATATTATAATAGTCTTTTAATTTCACCCTTTCGTTTTGTTATTTTGTTATTTCATTTCGACTATCGCATAATTTATTTAACGTACGTAACCATATTAACTATTTATTGATATTTCAAAAATAATTTTTTATGTAATATGTTCTTAGATTTGCCTTTATATATTTTTTAAAATATAAACTTTCTAATATTTATTGCCGCAAGATATTGATGATTAGAGTTGTGTTAACAAACTTGAAAATCAAAGTACGTAAGATAACTAATTTTGCAGCTTGTTACACCTACGAAAAAATTAAGATCATTTAAGGGGTTGGGGAGTAATTGGTCGTTATCAACTTACCTTATTAATCTCTACAATATTACCAGTTTCTTAGATAAAGACAGAGATGACTTTGCTTATAGGGCTCTTTTGATTCTACCAATGTGGGCAAAATAATTAGAAGCCCACTTAAAGATTCGCTCTTCCACTATTTTAGATGCCACTTCTTTTGCCACCTCTCTCAAATATAAGGACTAGTTCCGGAGTACTTGATAGAATTGCATTTTAGAAGTAAAGTTATTCTCTGGTTAGTCTGGCATTACAAATGAGCTAGTTGTAATATTGCTTTTCATAACTTTTAAAACCGATATCATATATTCTCCGTAAATCATAATAACGCAATAAATGAATATTATTCATTTGTAGCGTATAAAATATTCATTTCACCAGTAGCTTATTTTACTGTTAAGCGGAGACAAAAATCCCTTATACCAACCGTTTTCCATTTCTATTGTTATCTAAGTAGTGCCATATTTGAAACTCATTCATAAAATATTATTAATTCATTTGTCCCAAATTAGTTTTAACAAGTATTATAGCATGTAATTTTAGAAAATAATAAGTTGTCGTCCATCATTTTCCTTGCTTTATCTCCTTTTCAAGTATGTACCGACAAGATAAACTTTAAGATTTACCTAATTTCTTTGTATCCCTTTTTATCCAATAATGTTATTATTTAAAATGACTTTCAGGATTAGATAATATCATAAGAGAAAATTGTGCATAAATATATTGTTACAGTTCACATTTATTCATCTAATTTTGTATTGTTATATAATTTTCGTAGTTTTTGTATGTCAAATTACTAGGTAAATTTGTGAAACTAAAGACTCTTCAGGTTTAAATTAAATCAATAACATTGAGAGCCAAATTGGTCACATTATAGCATTGGAAATAATAATTTACACACTTGCAATTGAATAATTCAATACATATGTATCAGGTCCCTACTTTAAATTCCCGCTTCACCAATGGTTCAACAATATTTAACAAGCATTAGACTAATGGTAAAATGTTGAAGATGTGTAAGAATTCTCAAACCATCTCAAGTAACTTACATAATACATTAGCAACAACATGCATAGTTCTAGCTCTTTTTGCTATTGATATAAATGTAGTGGACAATATGCTTACACAGTTCGCTTCTTTTGCTAGTTTATAAGATATGTGACATGAGGTGGGATCCCTTAAATAATATAGATGGGGTGTAGCCGTGTAGATGCATTGAATAACGCTTGGTAGATATATATATGTCTCCTTAAGCAATAGTCTTATGCCAGATTAATGATGATTGACATATTCTAATTTAGGTGAACCTACAAGATGTGTTATGGGGGACTTTTGCCTTCTCTCACATGTTTCATTTTCCCCTATGGTGAGCTGTAGTTCAGATAAATTGATAAGTTAAAATTGTGCCTACAACCCAATACGGAGAGGTATAGTCACCCACATACAAGCCTCAAAACGAAGCTCCATACTAAAACCAATTGGCAATAATAATATTGAAATTCTCTAAATTATATCAGGCAGTCTTTTTCTCTCCAATCCAAAGATAACTCACGTGCACAACATATACTTGGCTCAACATAAGTCTTTTTTTTTTGCTAAGTGTTTGTGTATTGGGAATTGGCCACCTGGCCGACGCTGCACTACCAATACGTAAGCATATTGTAGCTCTTGACGCTAGGCTAACTTTGTTGGACGTAGAATGTTCTTCTCCAAACTACGTCAAATCGAGAGACAAGACAGTCCAGCTAATGGGTATTATATCTGAATAAATACAAAGGCTCATCGCTTACTATGGCTGGCCCTGCCTATCAGAGCTTTCATCGAAAACAAATTTAATTTTACATTGCTTGGATTTTATTTTATTTTTTCTTTAATACCTATTATATACGTCAGTTGACTTTCAATTAAATGAATTTTCTTAAAAAAACCTACAAGATGCGTAAGGTAATTAAACACATAAGGTTGTAGGAGCATATCAGGCAAGCTGTCTAAAGTTTTTAAATTTGGGCAATTTTTTAAAATGTTTTTTTATGGATACACCAATGGCCAATTATTGGGCAGGCTTTTCGCCCCAAAACTGTATTCTTTTTTTTTTTTCAGATTAAAGATTGGCGGCTGTAGACTGTAGCTGCTTCTCAGGCCGCGCTCTAGCTTTTTCCACCATCCACTGCTATATGCCCATATATATATATATAATCATTATTATCATATTCTCGAAATCGCACAATCAGCGTTGAGTAACTTCTCATTTAGATTTCAACTTTAAAGTTGATTATTGAGTTAGCATTTTACTTGCTGCATACAACTGATCAATAAGAACCTAACACACAAAAACTAACTGGACACTTTTGGGCCAGCTTCAAACTTTCATCGCCAGGCCTTATATCCCGTCACTTTTTCGAGTTTAGGATATGATTTTTAGGCATTACATGTATTTGTTGATAGAA